>JAKOGI010000444.1:222500-594479 GCA_029747015.1 Carnegiea gigantea | reverse complement strand
TGCGTGGGTGTGTATATTTTTTTGTGTGTTTGTGTGTATTTATATATATGTGTGTGTGTATGTATATATGTATAGTTGTGTGTGTGTGTATATATATATATATATATATATATATATATATATATATATATATAAATGCGTGCTTGCGCACAGACACATGGGGGGGAGAATGTGTATGGAGACATATACACTCTTCCCGTTTCTGTAGATTCACACACGCGGGAGGTGCATCGTTCCAAAGGCGCCAGTAGAAATTATTATTCTTTGGAAGTTCTACTGGCCTCTAAATACTATCCCATTTGTTGTTAAAGTCTCCTGAAGGACCATCTCACTTCCCCTGCTTGAAAGCCTCCATGTCTCTTGCCAATTTCGTGGTCGACTTGGCAATAAAAGGCCCATCATGTGTGAGTTCCCAAATTATAGTGTCCTGCATACATGTCATCCAATGGAGTACGCAAAATGCAATCCATTTGCTAAGGGAGAAAGTGTTGTCTCGCCAATGTCTCATTCCATCGACCAGTAGCATTGACAATGAGTTCGCACACGTTGGCGTCTGGATCGAGGTTTCAAGGCAGTGATGGAATTTGAGGATCAGTAGAGGATTGAATCTGATTCATTCCCAAATCTTGACTCATTGGTCTCTTACAATCAGCCATCGATACACATCCTCAATAATAAACTGGCTTCCCACATTGCTACACTTAGGATAACTGGGTTGATGCCCAACTGAAGCTGTCCAAACACCACCTCGAGGGGGTAGTAAAGAGCCTTCAAAATGCCTGTAGTGAGAGAATCGAGATGTTGATAAAGTCTCATGCTGGCCGCCGTAAATGATTAGCGTTAAGCAGCCACTTATGTGATCTAAGCGGTGGAGTTTATAACAACTGAAACCTATAGAAATGCGGCTTAGGATTCTAATTATGCATTAGTGACATTAGCCCCAAGACAAAACACTCCATCCCTCCCTCTCTCTCACAGGTGCCACACCGTCACTCATGATTCGGGTTTGAGATGTGACAAATCGATGGTGAATCTAGTAGCCATTGCTTTCTCTTTTATATTATTTTGTGGGCAACTCCCAACCAATGAAATCCTTTGTTTTCGCACCTAATTGTATGCCCTTTAATTTCCTACAGTGGCATCAAAGCTATTGTTGATCGATTTTGACCTTGGTTAATTCGATTAAAATTAACTGATGCGATTAGTTCGTTCAATACTTGCTAATTAAGCTAATTCAAATTTATGCAAGCATGATTGTGCAAATTACTAAATTGAATTCATGTTTGTATGCTGTTTCTGTTTTTGCCCGAGCCTTTATCCTACTCAACTCTTTGACTAAAGAACCCTAACTCCCTATGCTCGATTCTCTGTCTCACCGTTCCCAAACTTGATGTCTGGCCCTAAACCCATCAAGGGCTGCCATGCCCTCCCTTCATCTGTTTGTGACACCAGAAGGTGATTGTCGTGATAGCCACCCCTATAGGGCTCTTAGTGGACTATGACATCCTGAACCCATGACCCCCTGACATCCTTGACACCATGAGTTGGTTGCGGTGGTGGCCAATCCCGTAGGGCCTTAGTGGCCTATAGTAGTGGTTGATCCCAAATTATACAAAAATTAATTAGAGGTAGTAAAGGAGAACTTGAAACGTAGCCGTAAGAGCCACCATAAAGGGTAGTGCGTGTATGTTATGAGTCACTGACGAAGAGGTTCTTTGATCACCTTCTTCCTTCATTGTCCTCCTAGCACATCGATCTACCCAACACTGGCGAGAAAATCACAAAGTAGTGATTTGTGGAAGCACACGCACCACAACCATAGTGGCACGTTGGGTGCATGAGATCTGTTGTGCGACTTAGTTTTGGCCGATCTAAATATTGCTTCGAATGGTTTTGATCGGGAAGCGTGAACAACACCTGAGGGCCTTATTTTAATGGCGAGGTGGGTGACTTTACCCCTTAGACGTTGAAAGGTGGAGGTTAGTTTTCTCATCGGCAATGGCTGATCGAGAAAGCGAGCGCCGCGAATAGGGGTGGTGGGTTCGTGGTGGTGCTGAAGCGAAGAACTAAGAAGAAGCTTGAGAGATCCATGTTTTCCGGTTTGGAGGTAAGGTCGGAGAGAAGTTTTTAAGGAAAGAGATCAGAAGCGGTTGCGGTGTTGACCACTATTAATTCTGGCCTCTCTTTTTTTTTTTTTTTTTTTTTTTTTTTTGGGGGTGGATTTGATAGGTCGAGCTCTGCAATTCTTTATTTCCTCACTTTTTAGTTCTTTGAACTATGTCACTGGTGTTCAAATAATGTATGAGTTGGCCGGCTCTATTGTTTATTCTTAGCATGATTGAGATCCTACTGTATTCTATTAAATATATGAACCTGTTTCATATATTTGATATGCACGTGTTTTATAAAGTCATGTAAAATATATGATTGAGTAGCCTTATATGTATTCTTTCATGGAATTGAAATTTGGAACATTATAAGAATACGTTTTATACATTATGAGTAATACTTGAATACGTTTAATATAACAAATTATAATGCATAAATGTGTTTATGCTAGTTATGTTTATTAAGGTGTTGTTTGGCCTAACTTAAATCTAAGCTTTTAACCTTGAAAAATAGAAACTAAGCCAAACACAACTATTCTCAAAAACTAATTAAAAACTGTTTTTAAAAATCAATTTGTTGAGTAACTGCCTCTAGAAACAGAAGTAGGAATTTGCTACTTCCACTTCTATAAAACAGGCGAGTATCTCGAAATTTGCTACAATCAAAAATTTTCTACAAAACAGCTACAAATACCCACAACTTACCCGTCTTCAATTCACTTGAACTTGTAGTACTACGCACTGTCCATCGTCTTCAATATAAGCCTTCTCTACAACTTCGTTCATATCAACATAACTCCATCTCATCAGTATCATACAACACCATACCCAAAGAAGGAGGTAAGTGTCCTTAATTCATGCTTATCTAATAATTTTTTTCTTATAACATTCATTATTTATAGTCTCTGTACTTAGTGGGGGAAGAGTGGAATGAATATATTGTATATGTTAATCCATGGTACAAATTTTTTGAAATATATTTTGTGTTGGTCTGGGCATAATTATTTCACCCACATCTGTAATTCTGATATGAATTGCTATGGAATAACATTGAGATGGTGGTGAGTTAATGATGGACTATAGTGGGGTAAATAACAGAGATCAAATGGCTAGAAAGGATGTAGGAAGAGAGAGAAAGAGAAGGAGAAAGAGAAGGTAATTCAAATTGAGCTAAAATTTACATGGTAAAAGGTAGAAAGAAGGAAAACAGATGATGAACTAAAATTAAGGTAAAGATGAGAACGCAACAGAGCATTAAACTCAAACCTGATTGAAATGTTGTTGCAGCTTCTCATTTGTTAGATTAATGTAAAATTGTGAACTCACAACGAAATAAAAATTCCGCATTCGGTAAACGATAATAATATGAAATAAGGTGTGTCCTGACTCTCACGACCTTCTTTTGCTTATAAATTGGGCTTCAATGCCCCTTCTAGAGCACAAAATTTGAGCCAGAGACGTACCCCCTTGCCTTATTACAAACGAGCCAGCATGGAACTAAGATTGAGCTAAGTCTAGTCTTCACCACCACTGATAACAAAGTTGGTCACCAGATATGGCGACAATGATGGTGCTTAGCGGGGGTTAGGTTTTGGCCAACCGCCCCCCCTTTCTTTGTCCGTGTTGCATGGGTCTCAAGTAGTTGGGCTTGTCAAGTTTGGGTGACAGTGGTGACGATCACCGACGCCGGCGCCCCCTCCATCTCCTTCTCACTCTCTCTCTCTATCTCTCTCTCTCTCTCTCTCTCTCTATCTGGATGACTAGAGTGGTGGAGTTGGAAAATTAAGATAGAGATGAGAAAGCAGCAGAGCATCAAACACAAACCTTATTGAAATGTTGTTGAAGCCTGTCATTTGTTAGATTAATGGAAAATTGTTGAAAACTGCAACAAGCAACTAATATGTCTGATAAAGATGTTGGTGGGGGGAAGAAGCAAAATAGGGACGAAAGGTTCAGTATTAAAGAAGTGCTTGTGGCTTTTTTTTAATTAAGGAAAATAGGGGGGACGACACCTTATCTTCAGTTTTTTTGATTATGATATGATTGTTGAGATGAAGCAGTATAAAAGAAATGTCTATAGCTTGGTGGTTCCCGACTCATTGTGCATTAGTCCTCCCCTTCAGCTTACCCATTTTTATATTTCTTATGCATTCCTATATCAGAAAATATGCTATCAAAGATGAAGAATTTAATAGGTGTGATCAAGATCCTAATTACATGCCTCTAGTAGAAGATGATGAGGGAGAACAACATACCAATCGATATGATTACTCAGTAGAGCATGGCGGAGCATTGGATGATAATGATATGTTTTCTCTTCGCACTAAAATTGTTAAATCTTTAATGAGTAGGTAATAATTGATTTATTTGGGGCATCGGTAGAAAGAAAAATAAAGTACCATGTTTCATAATTTTTTGTATTGATTAATGCTTCACTTTTGGTTGTTCGTTTTTTTTTTCAATTTGATGCTTACCAAAGAATAAAATTTCATATGTGTATTATCTCCAAGAAATACATAGAAGTTGATGGTTGTAAACACACAAGCAAAAACCAAAAAAAACATACAATCTCTTACTTTAGAAGAGAAATAAGAGGAAATAAATAATTATAATGTAAAAACGAAAAATAATAAAAGATACATTAATTGATTAGTACTTTAAAATAAGTTTGGCCAAACAAATCAAATTATTCAAAACTATTTTCATATAAATTAGGCCAAACACTTTATGATTTCTCCAAAAACAACTTTTAGAGAAACTACTTTTACAAAACAAAAACAGTTTTTCATAAATTGGGCCAAACAGCACCTCGGCATTTTTATAAATTCATTTCATGAATTTAAATTTGTAATATTATGAATGCGTTTTGTAATTTATGAATGATTTTTGAATATATCAGGTTACTGGTAGTGTTGTATTAATATTTTTTTATACAATATTATATTTAAAAGTATTACATGAATGTGTTTCATGTAAATTATATTTTAATAAATTTCTATAAACATGTTTTATATAGTATTATAGGATTTACATTAAGTTTTGTAAAATGTTATTATATGTTTATGTATAAACTCCTTTTATGTCTTTGTGAATATGTTTCACACTACAGTTTCATGTATTATATAAATGCATTTTTAGATAATAATATAAATTTCTGATTGATTGTAATTGTGTATTATGAGTGATAAATGGCAAGTGTATAACATGTTATCATAATAATGCAAATTCATTTTGTATAATATAATGTCATGTGAATTTGTTTTACATAGTAAAATCAAATATCCTTGTGATATTTCCCAGCCAGTATGTTAATTAGTTTAACAATTATGTGCTTCGTAAGCTTTTATGAGAATTGTGGTAATTAAAGTATAGAAATTGTTGATTGGTATATGTATGAGATGATTATGAGCTTGGCGAAATTTTGGATCACATGACATGAATGACGAGGTCTTTGATGATTTAATTATTAGAAAATATGCATAAAATCTGTCTTTTTATATATATACTTCCAGATATGACAACTAAAACACGATTAGTGATTTATTCACTAATGAGAAGCTAGATGGCACTAATTATGACATCTAGTGTCAGAAGATTAAGTTTTTTCTGAACAAGTGTGAAGTTGATAGGTTTTATATCTGCTCCAGAAGATAAAGATGAGAGTGATAGTCATGTTACTACTAATAAGCAATATCAAGAGAGCCTAAAGGCATACCAAAAATGATACAAGAAGCATCAATGAACATGCTATACTATGTTGTATAGCAGGTATGATAATCTGATAGGGGAATTTGACAGCTATCCCATTGCTAAGAACATGTGAGATCAATTTAAGATTAGGTTCAACGAGAGTGATTCTCCTTCTCAAAGTTGTAAGCCTAAGGCTATATTACCAAAAGGCAAAAGGCCAATGGTAATAGTGAGAATAATATAGCATGTGTGAGGTGTTATATCTGCAGAAAGAAGGCACTCGATTCTTGGGATTATTCTGAGCTAACTAAAGTACCACTTTCCACAGTTAATACTGAATCATATGTGTGCTTCCATGCATGTTGCCAATTTTTTCCTCAGTACACTACAGACATGGGAGCAACCAAGCACCTAGTTCAGGATAAAGTAGAATTTATGAAATTGCATCGCTACCTGGTAGCTTCACGGGATGTTGTAATAGGGAACAACAGTGAGAAAGATGTCAGTAGTTTAAAAAAATACCAGCTTAAACTCTATGAAGGGAACAAACTACTATTTCATGATGCATGCTATGCACATAGGTGCAATGTTCTTTTGTGTCTTTTGTTTCTTTATTGAGTTTAGGCTTTTGTTTTGGTTTTTGTTTTAATGGCTTAGACATCTTCTACAATGGAATTTGTTTAGCCGTACAACTTTAAAATGAGATTTCATTATTTTGAATTTAAATGAAATTTATAATAATACATCTTCTGCTTTCATCTCATATTTTGGATAAGAGTTTGAATCTGTTAAGTGGCATGCTTGACTTGGCCATGTGGTTCAAGATAGAATGAGTTGACTAACTAAAGAGAGTCTTTTAGATCGACTCACTAGGGTTAAGTTGCCCAGATGTGATACATGTCTAGCTGGCAAACCAACCATAAAGGTTTTGATAAGGCTTTAAAAGCATTGAGTCCCTTAGATTCAATCAATTCCGACATCTATAGGGCCCTTGAATTCGAAAGGACATTGTGGGGAAATATATTTCATTACTCTCATACATGATTATTCATAATATGAGTATATATACATGTTATCTCACTACTATGAGGCAATTGATGTGTTGAAATGCTTTGTAGCAAATGTTGAGACTCAATTAGAACGAAAAGGTAAGACTCTTTAAACCGATTGCGGTTATGAACATTTTTCTGATATGTTCAAACAGTTTATGGGGAAAAGGTTATATGCAGGCAACTGAAGATTCCATGCAGTCTACAACAAAATGTTGTTGCAAATCATAGGAATCAGAGATTGCTTGGCATGGTCAGATCAATGATAGCACAAGGTAACCTCTCAATTAGTTTTAAGGGGGATGTGCTACTCGAACCAGCTTATGTCCTTAACCGTGTGTCAAACGAGAGTGTATATTGCACCCCATATGAGTTGTGATGTGGCCATCTTTGTATCACTTACGCCCTGACCCTTGTCGGGTCGCGGACATTTACCAAAAACAATTTCAAGAATCACTGACTGGCGCCACAAACCACGACAAGCCATTCTGGCGTACTTCGTCATCGCTCAAATACTATCCGGGAAACAGCCTAGGAGATCATCCATCCTGAGATTGCTCCACAGCAAGCAAGCTTGACTGTGGAGTTCTTAAGATTTGGCCATTCTATGGGGTTGGCAACTTGCACACTATGGTTAGATTAAACCTCATTACGCTAAGAAGGAAAAGGGAAGAAAGAATCTAGCAGAATTTGAATTGTTATGCCATGTATATGACATACTAGGGTGACTGAGCCATACATTGTCAATGCTTGCATAAGCTTTAATACAAAGTCAGGAAATAAGAACCCATCCTATAGGTGGTTGAACCCTCTTCTATGCTGCGAGTCCTTAAAGTATATACGAAGCCCTTTACGACGGATGTGTTGCATGGATTATCTGGGGATATCCATAAGGCTATGATTGCTATTAATCTTAGCTCAAAGTAATTACTTGCTTATTGGAGGTCTACCTTCTCAATGAATTAACTGTCAAAGTGACATGTAGTCTGGCGAACCTTAGCTTTAGTATGCTCTATTATTGTCTAAAGGCTGACCTTCAGGCTTAAAATTATTTTGCATAGTGAATAAATTGTGAGGTATCCCATGAGCATCTAGAGTTGTTCCTTTTATAAAAGTTGGCAGACTTACCTTATTATCACAGGTTGCCTTTTAGAGTTTATAATCACCTATATATGCCTAAGGGCCTTCTTATCTAATAATATCGTGATTTTATGTGTTTAAGAATGTCAATGTAGCTTGAAGTGCACTGTAATGCACATAGAAAACTATGTGACGATTACATTAGCTATGAAGGATCATTGATGTGCTCATTGATAAATTACTAAGTGATGAAATATTGTTCTTTTCTTAACTTGAGTGTTAGTGAGTTCATCAAATAATTTGACTTATGTGACCAATTGCACTTACATCTAATAGCATGATCTTGTAGCAAGAGGAGCTTCCATTCATGTGTTTACCATTGAATCTTCTTTGTTTAATAGGATCGCATGATAATGTAGTCATTATTGTAATTGAATTCTTGACAGTATGCTTATCGGAAAAGTTAGGTCAGTCGATGGTTGGTATGGTTTTACAATGACATGATCTGATTAAATTGCTTGTGTTAAATTCTACGCATTGAGTTTTTAGTATTTTGTAGTAATTTCATAAGAAACTCCATAGTTGTTCTTTTGTTGGCCGTTGTGCTTGTTGCAATTGTTGTTTTTTTATATTTTGGACATTTTGGCATGGACATTTCCCATTCTGGTCATTTTGGTTACCATATTGACATATTACCATTCTCCAACCTTGGGAAGTTACATTCACATGCCTATGAGCTTACTTATGAGCATCTCAATAGACATGGAAACGTGCTCGACATCATCATGGACATAGTGATGTCTATGTTTACAATTGAGCTATAAAATATGGTTGTCGATGTGATTTGACCGAAGTATATGATATGATAGGGCTTAGTTTTGTTGTGGTATATACTTTTGATATTCTAATAGAGATGCAAAGAGCTTAGTGTTGTGTTTATGAGCATGTCATTCTATTTGTATATTCCTTGAATTAGAGATAATCAATAACATGTGGAGACCCTAGGATAGAACTTTTCATCAGCTAAGTAAACGTGATTTCCTTGTGCACTTGTCGTTCCTATGACCCTGATTAGACTTCTTCCATTTTGTTAATTGCAGTCGTAAAAATAACAGGAGACATTGAGCTAGGAGCTCTCAGTAACTACTCTGCCAACTCCTATGCTACTTGCCATGTCATATACTATGAACCCCATGAACTACAAGCCTCATTAGTGACACCTCAACCAGAAAAAGCCTATCCTGGGTAGCTGAATTAATAGTTACCCTATACAACATTTTTTGATATGGACCTTATGCCAATCCATCCTCCACCTGCGAACTATCTTACTCTCTCCTTTAAATAATTCATGTGCAAGAGATGCATGGAATCTCCCCTTTTCATTGGCCTGAACTCCTATAGACCATTTTTCCCAGGTTGTTTCTTTACTTGCTAATTAATGATTTAATGCGTTGCCCTTATTTATTTGCATATCATATACCTATGATGTTGGTTGATGCTGATTATTATTCTTGACTTTGGGGTGTTGAATTGTTAATTTTATGTTATGTTATTGCGAGTTCGAATGTCATTTGGAGTGTTCTCGTCGCTGATGAGATGCTATTTGATGCTACATGACGTCTCTACTGCTCTTCTGTGAAACGGAAGCCCTTGGTTGTTTGTCTTAATTTTAAACTGATTTGATTTCTTCAGCTCAAAGAATGAAATTAATATTCATATGCGCCATTGATTGTCATGGATGAAAAATCCTTCAGAGGTTGTTGATAAGTACTTAAAGTGTATGTCATTTTAGGGTCATTTTCCTCCATTTTTAGGGAAAATTATGTGCTTTATGTTATAATTTATACTCTTTTTTCCATTTTATGCTTTGGTATAGTTCTTTTATGTGTTTTGCAGATTTTTAGACCATGTTATCCCAGATTTGATTCTAAATGAGTGTATTCGGACTCCCCATGGAAACCCTTTAGTTGCTATGCCCATGAAAGGAAGAAAGAATAGAAGAATGTGGAGTCAGAGCTGACCACGGTCTGTTCGTGGTATTGCTCACAGCCCGTGGTGTCTTCATTTCATGCGAGGCCCTTTGTTTTCTCGCAACTTTTCGACTTCTTGGCAGTTTTAATTCCATTATTATGCGTGGCTTTTCGGCTTTTAGGAATTTTACTATAAAAAGGGTGCCTCTCATCCTCTTTTCCACACATCCCCTCACTCCATTTTCCTCTCTTCTATTCCATTCTAGTTAGATTAGGATTTAGATTAGAAGGAGAGAGAGTGAGTTGAAGTGAAGATTTGTAAGGATTCCATCTCGGGCTTGCAACGATGGTTCAAGTGCGATCTTGGCTGAGTATCTCTTTTCTCTTCTCTTCTCTTGTCTACTCTAAATTTAGATTTATGTTTTGTAATTTTGATAGTCTTTATCATTTTCATTTTGGATTTATGCAAGTACTTGTTAATTTCTTGATCTTAGGTTGATATTGTTTGGTGCTTTTGAATTTGTTGGATTGTTTTATCGAATTCTAAAGGTTTATTGTCTTGTGAGAAATTTGATTACTTTCTTGCGTGTTATGGGTATTTGGATGAAAGACTGAAAGGTGAAATCTCTAATACTGGAATCCTAGGATTTGATTTGATTGTATGATGTCTCGAGAGAGAATTACTGATTGAGAAACTGTTGATTTGATAATCGTGTGCCTGATGAACCTAGACTAATCGAGAATCCATGAGAATTGATGATTGATTTGATTTAGGTATTTCACTTCGCCTTGAAAGAGGGTTGTTAAGCTTCGATTGTCGGTTTTAAAACAACTAGTTAAGGAAGAAGTGCTTGATTGATGCATGAATTGAGAAATTGCTAGTTTTGTATAATTCCTTGATTATTTGTCCATTAGATTAGATAGTAGATTGGTTAAATTTCATCATCAAGTTTGGATTCGCTTAGCATATCTTAAGGGAACATAGCCTAATAGATCAACCTAGTCTCTGTGAGATCGACCTTGATTTGCTACAATGCCACCGTGCGCTTGCGGCCGCATCAAGTTTTTGGCGTCGTTGCCGGGGCTAGTATTGAATATTGGGTTTTTCCTGATAGGTTTGACTAGGCATTTTGTTTTTCTTTGAAAAAAAAACCTATAAAATAATTTTGGAAATTAACGAAAAAAATTGAAAAAAAAAACAATGGCAATTTTTCATTTTCTCTAATTCGAGCATGAATTATTTTGGAGGTATTTTAAGCGCTTAAATGTCTTTCTTGCTCAATGTGGTTATCGTATTGGTAAATAAAAAATTTTAGATATTGTTGATAAGGGTGTGAATAGTAAAACCTGTATTCTTTTAGAGTATTAGGGTTTTCATGATAAAAGTGTTGATGATGCATGTTATTCGCTTGAGGGGATTGCTTGGGATTCATTTAAGTTTGAGAAGGCTGGGCGTGTTTCTAGATATTCATTTCCTGATCCTTGCGCATTCTATTCTAGATCTTATTATGCTCCTTTTTGGTGTGACTTGCGTAATTCTTTTGACCATGATATTAATTCGTGCCCTTATTATGCATACTATGCTCAACCTGACTTTGTATCACCTATGGACAATACTGTTATCCTATCCTTACGTGATTCATCCTTTCCTTTAACTCAGTGCACGGGGCTCGAGGTGGGTGAGCCTTTTAGGGTAGTTGCTAGCATTACTGATGCATGTTTTGAGTTAGGAGATACTTTTGATGAGGTGCATGATCTACTTGAGATGCCCTTAGAGGGGTCACGTGATGCATTTATGTATGAGGAGTCTCTTAACCTTGGTTTTGATAATATTGCTTTCTCCAATCCCCTTGATCATTCTCATGTTTCCCCTATGTGTTCATTATCCTCTCCTTCCCCTAAGTATTTCATTGACATGCCCATAGAAAATTCTATGATTTTTGATGTTAATGCTGGATTGGGCTATGAGGACAAAATGTTTAATGTGCTTGGTAGGAATGTTAATAATTTTCTTTCCCTAGGTTACTTCAGTGGGCATAATGTCTCACTTGACCCATATTGCATGTGCCTAGGAGACCTACCTGGGAAATCATGTGGACTACATTCTTTAATCATTCCTATGATTTTCTAAGGCCATCGATAAGGTTAAGAGGATACCTATTGTGTTTGGTGTGATTTTTGTTATTTCCTCTTACCTTGTATTTTCTAAATTATGGTCCCAAGAGTTGGATAAGCTCCTGCGTGCTTTGACGGCATCTAATTTAATGAGTTGAGTCTTGAAGTTGAGATGAAGTGGCTGATGCTTCATAAGCCCCAGTTATTACGAGGTGACATAGCTTAGGTGCACTCTGTACCTAACCTGGTGAGATTGTTATATTTTGTTTTCCTTTTCCTTCTCTTACTTTCTTTTCTTTGCATAATAATGCTTTATTTAAGCATGGGGGAAGGGTAGCTTCATGTTTTTCATTTTGGTTATTAGCTTGCATACAATTTAGAGCATATAGTTTTAGGCTTCTTTTTATATGCATTAGTATTTTGCATTTAGTTGCATTTATGTTTGCAAATAGGATTGCATAAAGGGATGGTGTGGATTGGTTTGAAATAACCTCCAATGATGTTTTTGTTAGGCAAAATAGCTTTCATGAGTTTGAGTAGCTTTTGATATGTAATCCCTTTTGGTGCTATAAATTTTTGAAGGTTTTATAAATACTTCTTGTTCGGACCCTTGTCTTATTTGGGAACTTTGTTATCCCTTAGAATCGCTAGCGCTAATGTTTGTATATGGGAGTCATTTTATGAGCTTATTGTAACTTTGGTAGATATCCCTTGATATTTTGAGCCTTATTTGGACTAATTTATTATATTTAATCTCATGTTTCTTTCATGTGTGTAACTGTTCTATATTACATCTCTAGAACTTGCCTTAACTTCTGTTCAAAACTACATTCACATATACATAGTTGATAATATGATAGAGGCATTTCTTTTTTTGACCATTTTAGCCACATAGCCAAATAGCCTATGTTTGTATTACATGTTTATTCCCTTTGCTAGCCCATTTGAGCCTAAATCCTTTTCTTGCTGTGATCCCTTCATATTAGCCCTTGGCCAAACCCATATTCTAACCTTTAAGCCAAGTCTACGGAGCATCACTTCATCTATGTAGTGGGTAGTTTTGGGGATAATTAAGTTTAAAGTGGCTTTGGTACGTTGATTTGTTGAGGGATTGATGATGTTTAGCATTTGCTTTGGTTCCCTCTTGTTTGGGTTGTGTGTGTATGTATACTCCGTTGTGAGTTGATAACGAGTGATCCTATGCCTTTTAATAATTACAATTTTTGTTTCATTGCACAAAAAAATTATGTTGAAGAAAAAGAAAAAAAGGGAGATGAAGTCATCTTGCATGGGAAAAAAAAATGCAAAGCAAAAAAAAAGGAAAAATAAGCAACAAAAAAATCCAGAAAAAAAACTCCATGATTGGCATTGGATATGTACATAGCTTCAGATTCTTTTTTTTTCTCAACTCATTTGCTACATGGTTCATCAGGGTATGTTCATTGCACTTTAAGGTTTAGAGTGTTAGTGAACTTATTGCTTAGTTGGTGGTTTGTTGGTTGCTCCCTAGTCACTTGGCTAAGTAGCTCCACATTGTTTCAAATGCATTTGTCCACTCCTTTTCCTTAACCCTTCTAGCCCACGTTACAACCCTATCAAAGTCCTCTTGATTGTCTTGTATACATTGCATTCCTAGTGGTGGAGAATTTGATAGCCTTGTCAAGCATATGATAGATTGCATCTTTGGAATGAGTCTTGAGAAACCTATGTTATATTTTAAACACATGAGCGGGAGTAATTTACATTTCCCAAAAGTGAGGTTCTACTGGTCCATTTAGTTCTATTATTCCATGTGCTTGCATGATATGCTTTGTGGTTCTTTGGGGGTGATCAAGTTTGGTATCGAGCTCGTGGTCTTATACTTCTTTGAAAACTTCCTAATTTTGAAATGTTTTGCGCACTGTTTAGGGTTGCTGTTGGCTGATATTCTTGCTTATGATATGCTATGGCTTGCTTACTTTAGAGAGGTTGTCGTGTTCTGAGTCATAGATACATCCCGCTTTGTCGGTTTATCTAGTGTTTGCTTGAGGACAAGCAACGGTTTAACCATGGGGGAGTTTGATAAGTACTTAAAGTGTATATCATTTTAGGGTTATTTTCTTGCATTTCTTGGGAAAATTATGTGCTTTATGTTATAATTTATACTCTTTTTGCCATTTTATGCTTTAGTATGGTTCTTTTATGTGTTTTGCAGGTTTTGGACCATTTTACCCCAGATTTGATCCTAAACAAGTGTATTTGGACTCCCCACAACCACCCTTTATTTGCTATACCCAAGGAAGGAAGAAAGAACAGAAGAATGTGGAGTCAGAGCTAACCATGGTCTGTCCATGGTGTTGGCCACGACTCATGGTGTCTTCATTTCCCGTGAGGCTTTTTGTTTTCTCGCAGCTTTTTGACTTCCTGGCAGTTTTAATTCCATTATTATGCGTGGTTTTTCGACTTCCAGGGATTTTACTATAAAAAGGGTGCCTCTTATCCTTATTTCCACACATCCCCTTACTCCATTTTCCTCTCTTCCATTGTATTCTAGTTAGATTAGGATTTAGATTAGCAGGAGAGAGAGTGAGTTAAAGTGAAGTTTTGCAAGGATTCCACCTCGGGCTTGTAATGACGGTTCAAGCGCGATCTTAACTGAGTATCTCTTTTCTCTTCTCTTCTCTTCTGTTCTCTAAATTTAGATTTATGTTTTGTAATTTTGATTGTCTTTGTTGTTTTGATTTTGGATTTATGCAAATACTTGTTAATTTCTTGATCTTGGGTTGATATCATTTAGTGCTTTTGAATTTGTTAGATTGTTTTATCGAATTCTAGAAGTTTATTGTCTTGTAAGAAACTTGATCACTTTCTTACATGTTATGGGTATTTGGATGAAGGACTGAAAGGTGAAATCTCTAATACCAAAATCCTTGGATTTAACTTGATTGTGTGATGTCTCGAGAGAGAATTATCGATTGAGAAACCATTGATTTGATAATCGAGTGCCCAATGAACCTGGACTAATCGAGAATCCATGAGAATTGATGATTGATTTAATTTAGGTATTTTATTTCGCCTTGAAAGAGGGTTGTGAAACTTTGATTATCGGTTTTAAAATAACCAGTTAAGGAAGAAGTGCTTGATTGATGCATGAATTGAGAAATTGCTAGTTTTGTATAATTCCGTGATTATTTATCCATAAGATTAGACACTAGATTAGTTAAATTTCATTCTCAAGTTTGGATTCGCTTAGCATATCTTGAGGGAACATAGCCCACTAGATCAACCTAGTCTCTGTGGGATCGACCTTGATTTGCTACAACGCCGCTGTGTACTTGCGGCCGTATCAGTCGTCTCATATTGATACATGAATGGATAGTCGTTAAGCTAGTCATTTGGGCGTAAGATTGAAAATCAGTCTTCTTTAAAAATAAATATAATATGGTTATCTATACCAACTCATTTACCCTTCTTATGCACAGTTTGCCCTCGGCGTCTTAATGGAGTGAGTAGGCACTTAAAGAGGGTTTGGCGAGGAGGAGACTGGATACCATGAACATTTTTTCCTACTTTAACGTTATATTTAATTATAAACTTTTGAATTTTGGCGTTGAGGTTGTGTAGTTTATGCCATGTGTACATAAACCCCTTGTGTGTTTACTATATCATAGACCCTAGAAGTTTGAGAATGAAATCTTTAGTTGAGAAATTTCAATTAAAGCTTATTATCAAGATTATAATTTCACTACCTATGTTTTATTATATTAGCCATGTTAAACTAATTTGCGTGTTAATTAGCTATCTGACTTTATGTGAACTAGATTTTCAAATTTTCATGGTTATTATGTGTTGTACGAAATTAGTGGATTAGGGAAAAATTAGGTCAATGTGAGGTTCTACGACATTAACCAAATAGATTAGGCCATTCCATGTTAGAAACCATGTGGGCCTTGTTGTTTAGGCCCAAAAGCATTCCTTAGAACGTACTACGCAAAAAAAAAAAAAAGAAAAGAAGCAAGCCAAAATGAAATGGGTAGGCACCTGTTTTTCTCAGCTGCCTTGACATAACCCAGGCATCCCTCTTCTTCAACACCTTAACCCCTATATGTCTTGTCCATTGCTCCACCACCGTTATACCCATCTAGAGAGAGAAGAGGCGCGAAGGAGAAGCAAAGAGGAAGAACAAACAGTAGTAACTGCAGTGATAAGAAAGAGGGGGCAAGGTGCTACAGCAGCGTGGAATAGGGGTGGCGAGAGGCAGCAATAAGCAGCAGGGGGGCAAGACCTAGCTTCAAGTAAGCCCAATTAGGCCATTAATCAAGTCATACAGCTAGTATTGAGGTGAGTGATTCTCAATCCTTCAAATTACTATTTAAATTCAAAGCATTTCTTTTTCTTTTTAGATTTGGTCATGAAAAGATCTGAGAAATTATCCACTAAAATCATTGTGATTTGTGGAATTTGGGAGAAGAAAGAAGGCCAAATGAGCTATTTGGGTTTATATTGATGTGATTTTCAGGTGAACTTTGTTGGTGGTGCTATGATGGCGGAGGTTGGGTTTAAGATCATAGAATTTGATGATGTTTTGCATTGCTATATTGCTATAAACATTTGTTCTATTAATTTAGTTATTGTCGGATGTTCGTGCCAAAAATGTGTTATTTTTACGATACTTTTACGCCTAATTTATGCTCGTAATAATTGTTATTTTCAGGTTTTTATTTGATTTTATTTTGTTTTATAGGTATTGAATAAATGTGAAAAAAATACAGAAAAAGACAAAAAATGCCGAGAATAAAGCAGTGGGCCAGATTATTCAAATCCGACCCAATCCTTAAACCCATTATCTTGTTTAGCCCAAAGAAAAAAAAAAGAAAAAAAATCGAAAAAAATACCCAGCCCTCACGTGCAAGGCACGTGATCTCTAAACTTCCACCCAGTCGTGTGCAGCTCACGTGATCTCTAAACACTTCCCCCTCCCTCGCTTAATCCTTTCTCTCTCTTCTCTTAGCTAATAGAGCGCAAAACCCGAAACTCCTCCCCTACTCCATCAACGCCATCTTCCTCAGCCCTCCTCTCTTTCTTCAACAGCTCATCATCCTCATCCATCACACTCCAGTGCAGCACTCTAAATCACCACCCCCATCAAACGGAATGCAAGGAATAACCACCAGATTGCACCATCTCCTTTGCCCATGCATTTCCAGATGGACGGTGTAGATCGAACGAGTTTGGGTACAAATTGAACAGTACCAGTACTAGAAAAGAGGTTAGGAGTTCTTTTTGGTTGAATTAGTTTTAATTTTTGAAATTTTAGCTTGAAATTCACATGTGTTTTTCAAATTTTTTCGATTTAGGGTTTGAAAATTTCGGTTAGGGTTTGATGACAGCTTGGGTTTTTGGTTGGAATTTCATGTAATTATGCGTCGATTTCATGTTTTCTAGTTGTAATTCATAGTTTTAGTTTGTTTTTGTAACGTTTGGATATTAGCTTTGGTTAATTTAATCATCCCTTCCCCTATTTTCATCTTGATGACACGGCTATGGTGTTTCCACTATTAATGGCGATGGGTGAAGTTCCTGTCCGATCTGGTTGGCCTTGAGCTCTGTTTGTTCGTCTCCACTGTTCCAGGTTCTGAAGTTTGTTCACCTCCTCTGTTAGTTTTGCTCTCGGTTTCCCCCTCCCAGTAGCTGGCTTTCTTGGCTTTTTTGTTGATTGGTAATGCAATTGTATACTATTTTCTTTAGTTTGGTTGATGTAACTGTTCTGAGCCTCTGTTTCAATCGCTCATGCTCTGGTTGATGTTAGTTTAGTTTGATCTGGCTTGATGATTATGCTCTGAACCTATGACCTGCTTAGTTTAGTTGGCTGAATCCGAATCCCCACCCCCTTCTCTTAATTATGATATTTATGCTATGTGTTCTATGAATGGTTCGGCTGAATGATGATGATGGTTTGATGGTTGGATGCATTTAGATCAAGTTATTTGCTATGGTTTTGTTGATATTATGGTTTTGATGATATATTATGGTTTTGGTTTTGTGGGTATAGTTTGATGGTTTGGTTCAAATATTATGGTTTGATGGTTGGTCAAATGGTTTTATTGATATGATTCCAGCTTGACTTAGTTTGCTATGGCATGAACAATGGTTTGATATGGTTAGATTGCTATTTGGTTTGGCATGTTTTGATAGTTCGAATGATTTACTTTGTTGCTAGTCCTTGTTGCTTGATTTAGATTGTTTAAGGCAGTTTAGTTGTGTTGATCTATGCTTTAGTTTTTCTTGTTGATTATTCCTTCAAGTTTATTTCCTTACGTTTCTTAATTGTGAGGCTTAGTAGCTTGGTTGGTTATTTAGGTTTCCTAATCATTATTTCTTTAAGTCTAGAGTGTGGTTTTCCTTTTTTTATGTTTTAGGTCTCTAAATGGTTATCTCTTTACTTCTCTTTGTTGAGGTCCTTTTTATTACTTAGTTAAAATTTTCTAAATTAAGTACTTGCTTAGGTTTAGGTAATGTTAGTTTTAAAAATTTCAGTGACCTAAGTCTTTCCATCGTCCTTGAAGAAACGACCCTCAAGTACTACAATGAAAGCTGTATGCTTGCGGCATTCTATTTTACACTCAAATTATCATACATTAGATTATGATGGCGACGCTACATTCCTGAGCTGGGTTGCTACACTTTTTCACTTATTATTTGCGCTGTGTATTTGTCCTATCGATGAAAAGAGCTCGAAAGGAGGGAGTCGGCTGACCTATTTAATGGGTTGGTCCCGCACTGGGCCGACTCTGTGAACCGGGTAATGGCTAACTCCAATTCAGCCTATTCCTTGATTAAATAAATTTATGCTTTTGTGGGGGTCAGTTGGTGTTGACCGTTGTTGATTGTAGGCAATAGTAGACCTTGATCAGCTTGTTATGGTTTGTTAGCGATATAACTAGGGTGTGAAAGGGTGTCGAACCCCTAGTGTAGAGTTACCAATATGATTATGAAGGTATGAAATATATAGTTGGCAGCTGTACTATTGATCGTGACGATAAATATTACCCTTTTGATTAGTGAAAGTTAGGTGCCAAGGCCGCAAGCGTGAGTCTATACACCACCTTCCTATCAACCTTGATCAAGTTAGCATACCCATAAGGCATCCATTGGGCATTAATGGTCTAAACTTCTATTTCCTTTTTAAGTGAGTCTAACTTCAAGTGGTTTATGGAAGTAATTATTCTTGAAAAAGAAGCCTAGCAAAAGGCCTTTTAATGTGAATTGGATGTGTTCTTTGGTGATCTACTAGCTATAAATTGCTTGTTATGTTTTTTAAAAGTCAGTTTTCGTCGTTACTATGACATTGCTAGCCTTTTTTAAGAATTGAAAGCACTACCGTTATAATATTTCAGGAAATTTCAATCTTATGCGTGACTGGAAGTGATTCATTTGAAATCTTTTAGGATAGAAGAATAGTGCTAAATGTGAAGGACTTGCCTCTGAAGTAGGTCTTAAGATCCTAAATAGAGCAAGAATCCTAGCTTTTACTACCTGACAAGGATAGGAGTCCGTTGACTTTGTCCTGAGGTTACAAAAAGTTATTATTTATATTACTCACTAAGGAGAGCACTAACGTGCAAATGCAATGCCCCAAAAGTAATTTTCTTACTTATTGTGAGTTGGAAACTAATTATTTCTAAGTTAAGTTAGTGTAAGGTTTGAAACAGTGTAAGTACTTGTTGAAAGGACTTCCAAAATGACCTTTGCATGAAATGACTTTTATGTGGCTGCTATTGATGGCATTGTGTGAAATTGTTTTTGTTTTTTAGATTAGGGATTATCGACTGAGCGTGTGATAGTTCACCCCGTCTGTCTTTTCCTTTTTCACCTAGGTTCTTGAAAAGATGTGTGCAAGTTATTGGTTCATTGAATCATTAATATCTCTAGCCCTAAGGGTAGGAGTGTTCTGCTATAAGAACCCAAAAGCCCAAATAGGCTCAAATTCACCGTGCATCAGGTTCGATTAATATTTTCCCAATTTTAACTGCACTTTAGGGTGCATAAAAGTATTAAGTTCATGCAATGATATTCTTCATTGAATAAGCTTTCAAATCACAGGTCATATGTCAGAGTTCGATAAGCAAGGAAAATGATATAAGCTGATTACTAAAAAGTGTGCTGAAAATTATTCATGTATGGTATTTTGTTTACATCTTCTGCCACACTTATTCAAAAATTTTTAAACTAGTGTTATTAGAAAATATACTCAATAATCTTTCAAAAAAAAGAAGAATCACTTATAATGGAGACCGAATGTGAAAATTATGGTCAAAACAAATTGTGTTATCCACAGTCCTGCCTAAAACTCGGCGGAATCCTGCAGAGCAGAACGTAACCTAATTGGGAACCCGATTGGATGAACCCAACCATAGTTTGTGCTATCTTTTCCATCTCTAAAATGTGCTTTAGTTTGTAGAGTCTTAGTGGAGTAGGTCTATCCGTTTGGATAAATCTATTGGGATTTGAATTAGGTCTCTTTTCTCTAAAACAATTCAAATTATCCTAACAAGTGCTACAAAAGGAGCCACACTTAGGGTTAGACACGCATAAAAAATTTGCAGAGGAAACATAGAGAAACATATTTAAAAAAACACTCTAAAAATTGAGGAGACACACAGGAAACTTTGAAAGGATATTGAGAGGTTGACAGAACCTAACAAAACCCTTCTCATATCCATTCTCAAAAGCCTTTAAGGCATAAGTCAAGACTTCATATTCTCGATCATGGGTTTCTCTAAGTCGCTTAGGTAAGTTACCGAAGGGAAACCTTCCTTTCTTCTCTCCACTTTCTTATTCTTTATTTTATTTGATTTCGAGTGTAGCAATGATGCAATGCTTAATTATTTTAGCCATGCCACTATAATTGTTTTTATTTCTTTGGATTCTATTCAACTAGCATTGTATTCTTGATTCCTACTATTTAGTGCTAATATGTTCTATGATTTCTTATCAGTGTAATTAGTTTTAATTCCCATATTTAGTGGTAGAAATCATTGGTGATAATGGGTGGTGCCATGATGCATGCCATCACAACATCGTATCTTCAGCATAATCTGGATCATCGGTTTGGGCTTATGAACTTAGAAGGTCCCCACATTGTTGAAACGAGCTTATAGTCATTTCGGTGTCCCTTTGGTTTATAATTCATAGGAACCTATTGCCCCTTCCATTGTTGCCTATTCAAGATAGTGGATTTGGTTTATAGGTTTTCCTATAACTCGTTGGTGACTCTGCTAATTAAAGTTCGTCGCTTTTCTTACTTCTTATTTATTTTATTTTACTTTATCTTTCTAAACTGGGAAAGCTAGTTCGGGGCCACAATAATAATATTGTATAAACCATAATCTGAGCTTAATTATGACCTAGGAATTTTTCTTGGATCAGTTTTGTGGCCCTGATTTATTGGTTAAGCAAGCGTGACTCCTAAGATCCAGTCAGGAGGGCTAGACCTAACTCTGGCCCAAGGACCCAGCCAGATTCCTTAATCAAGGTCGAGACCCAATTCTCTCACTTAAGCCTACAGCCCTACTGCAAGTGGGCCTGCTTTAAAACAATATGTTAGATTTGAATCCGAACACACACCTAATGAGCAAGTCCCACCATTTGTTGGGTCCCGAACCCGTGGGTTCTGAGATATGGTCCTCACAGTGGTGACTATACCGGGGACTTCTTTTTTGCACAAAAAAAGAGGATGATATTTGAAATTCAATACGGGAAATTATATTCAGTTACACTTGTGCTAAACATTCTTGGATTGAAAGTGCTGCTGTACCGGGTTAACAGTACGTCCAGTTTAAACCCTGTTATTGTCTTTTGGGTGAGCAGTTGGCTAACTTGGTGGGTCCATTAGACTTTCAACTAAGCCTATAGTTGTTCCACCAAATCGTGAGATAATTTCCTAATCTACATGATACTGAAAAGAAATAAATGTTCTAGTCTTGCCATGTATCCCAGGGACGACGTATAAAGCACTTGGTTCGCGAGAGGACTATTCTAAACCTCACCTAAACCACTTAAAAGTTTGGATTAGGTTGAAACTAATGTGGGTGTGTGATATTATAAATGTTTAGAGCTCTAATTGACTATTTAAACATTAACTGCAATCCAAAGCCAATGTATTGATGGTTTAGAGTTCATTAAGTCATCATAGTGTCTAGAAGAGCCCAAGTTAGGAACTTTAAAGTTTAGTAGTATGGGTTAAGGATAAAAAAATGACTTTTGGGCCAATTAGGAGAATAGGTAAAAAGAGCCTGACCAAGATCTAAGAAGTATTTATATATGAATCCATGTCTAGGAGGGACAAAAGTCACCTTAGGTCTAATAGGGAACCTCATTGGGATCCTTACAAAGAAGCCCAATTTAGAGTTCCTTGCTTTATGTCTGTTTTTTTCCGTTTACATTCATGGCATGAAATCGATATATTGGCCCTCAGTATTATGAGTTAGTTCATGGGTTAGCATTGTGTATTCAGAGTCTATCTAGGCCTAACGTCAATAATGTAACAAACTAGACCTTTGGAGTCCCAATCCATTATAGGTTGTATCCAATCATGCAGTTTATTCATAGTAAGTTCCATTAGGACTAAGATACTTTTTCCGTGCACATGTCCATAGTCCATCCAACATATATCCATTCCCTAGGTCTACGATCCATGCATGAATATACATAGATTTAGTCACATGCCTAAACTAGCATGTTGTAGATATGTTTAGGCCTAATATAGATCCGATTTCAGCCTACAACCAACATCTTAACCCCATTTATTCTTATCCTAGCACAAACTTTCAAATTACCAAGCCAGACTGCAAGTCATCAGCCATTTCCCTTAACCCATAGCTGACATTATTAACTTTTCCATTCCATTATCCATGTCCATCAAATTCCATCTTTCAAACTATCAACTTCCTACTTAAGATGGAGAAGATGAGAGATATGACACTCATATGTAGGCTAATGAAAATTACTTCCAATGGCAGCCGGAAAGCAAGTAAAAAAATAGGATGTCTTAGGAAAGTCTTTGCAAAATTTGATGAGAATGAAACTTTTGCTATAGACCTTAGACAAAGAGTTATGAAGCCCAAGCATATGAACTGATTTGGGTCATTAATAGATTCACCCCAAAATCTAAACAATTGAAAGGAAAAAGGGTCACTTCAGGTCATGTTAAATGGGCCCACCCTAGGCTTATCTTTAATGTTAAACTAAGGATCGTACAATATAGCTTGTATAATTGCTTATAAAAGGTTCTCCCACTCATCTAAGATACTATGATAGGAAATAAAGCATACTAACAATCCCTTCAATTTTAGGCTTTCACTACTATGCTATGATATATCTCTACATTAGATGTTGGATCTAAGGAGCACCACTAATCTGTTGAACTTACATTAACAACTTGAGTTAGAAAGTCCCTTCACTTATCCACTGACCCTTCAATGTTGTGACTCCAAGTCTTGAGACTTCCACACTTTCATTCGTACTTGCTAAACATATTTTATTTTTATTTGTCTTTACTAGAATGCTCTTGCCTAATGACAAATCCATGGTTAAAAAAAGGAGAGGAAGAGGAGCTGGATTGAAAACCTCACAAGGATAGGCAGGCAAAAGGTGCCGGAAACAGATAAAATAAAATAAAATAAAACAAAATAAAATAAAAGAGACCAAGGATTTCAATCCATAGTCTTGAAAAGGATAATATCTAAAATTGGTTCGCAATGAGTCATGCAGTTTTAAAGGACATCCCTAGGATAGAACATCTCATTTAGAAACCTACAATATTTATTCGTCAAACCAAAAAGTTACCATCTAGAACCCCTTTAAGCCTTCAAAGGTCCTGATTCTTTTATTACCACTTCTAACCAATCCTGGGAGTAGTAGTCTGTTATGGGTGACAAAATCAGCAAACAAAAAAGAGCATTCGGCCTAGCGGGTCCCACCTAAAGAGAAAGTAAAAAGGGGGGAAAAAAGAAAAAGATTAAGAATAAAAAATATTATTAATTCGCACTAGCCTTATCACTTATGCACACCTGGGGATTTCATAAGGGTTGTTTGAACCCTAACACTAATTCCCTTCCTTTGGCACTGTAACCCAGAAGTGTTTCTTAAAGAGTCCTCCTGGAGGCATTTCTCCCTATAGTTGTATATTATTACTCTCAAACTACGATTATCCTAATTCCATATTTGATACGTAGATAATTTCTTTGAGACCCTGTCATGAAGATTTTTTTCTATGAATAAACATTTGAATTGAGTCCTTTGGTGTTCCCACAGAGAGAGAGAGAGAGAGAGAGAGAGAGAGAGAGAGAGAGAGAGAGAGAGAAGAGACTGGATGGTTTGAAAACCGGAAAAGGTAAACCAGCGAAAAGGAGAGATGAAATAGAACCTTTGTTTTAGAGCACAAGAAGCATTCCATTGCATACTTGTGTTAATCCAGACTTGAAAAAAACCACTAACCTACTTTACCAGCTCTTCCCAATCATCATAGCTTCTAATTGCATCTCCATTCCAAAATTTAAGACTCTTCGTCTTAACCATGACTACAAATTCAAGACTGTATCCTTACTCTAAATTCTGAGCCTTTCTAAGTGGGAACTCACCCATTATGCAAGGCAGATTGCTCTCCTACTATTTCCTACATAGTTAGGGATTCTATCATGGTAAACATTTTTCCTCACAATGAGATAACAATGCTCTTTATTCTAAACTAGGGCCTACTTTGGTACACCGACCAAAGCATTTTGGTCTGCTAAACCCTATACAACTAGGGCTTCTATTGCCACAAATGGAAATTAGGGGCTTCTTTAGAACATAAGTACAATGTAAAATTAAAGGCTACTCCATTATTAAAGGGAAAGATTTCCTATCCTGACTAACTTATGCCTCATGACATGGCTTAATCTTACCATCACTAAACTTTTCACCCCATATCCTATAATATTTTGTAGCTTAAGCCACATAGCAGCATTATACCTAATCCATCAATCTTTTCTACATTAATAGGGTCTTATCTAATGGACCCCAAACTTAGCATGAGACCATCACATACATGCATACGAGGTTAGGTCATAACATTCTGTACAGACAGGACAGTGGGTAATATTAAGTCTGTATAGTTAGTATGCATCCATAGTCGCACTTATTCTAGCAATTGCACAATCGTCAATACATAGGTGATAGGGCCACAAGTGCACAGTGCCGTTGTAGCAATCAAGGTTGATCCCACAGAGATTAGGTTGATTTATTGGGTTATAATCCCTTAAGATAGCCTAAGCGAACCCAAAATTTGTGAATGAAGTTTATCTATGCTACTTATTTAATCTAATAGGTAAACAATCAAGGAATTTAATCAAACCAAGCAATTTTCCAACCCAAAAAAAAAAAAAATCAAGCACCTTTTCTAACATGCATAATTCTAAAACTGATAATCAATTTACCAAACCCATTTTAGTTCTCAAGATCCCACACACTTAAGTCAAATCTTAATTTTTCAACATCTAGTTTCACCTTTTAATTCTTCACCACATGTCTAAAGCAAGCAAGAAGTTAATCAAGTTTCCTACCAACAAATCGAAGTTTAACATTCAATAGAATAAACTCAACAAATGTAAAGCACTTTCAGATCAAAACAAGAATTCATTCAATCACAACAGTTCAACTAAATTCCAATATTAACAATCCAAAAATTAACATAAAAATCAACAATAATCTAAAAGCATAAAAATCTAAAGAGAAAAGAGAGGAGAAGGGAGAGGAATTGCTCAGCCAATGCACGCATGAACCGTTATTGCAAACCTGATCTGGAATACTTGCAATCTTCGCCTTCCACTTGCTCTTCCTCTAATCTAATCTACAATCGTAATCTAGATAGTGAATTATCGAGAGTGGAATGGGATAGGTTGTGCATAAATGAGGTTAAGAAGCACCCTTTTTATAGTAAAATTCCTGGAAGTTGAACAACCACGCGTAAAAAGCTACGAGAAAACAAAAAGCCTCGTGGGAAATGAAGACACCACGGACCATAGCCCCCACTACAGATAGACCGTGGTCAGCTTTGGCTCGACATTCTTCTGGTCTTTCTTCCTTCCACGGGCATAACAACTTAGGGGCGTCCGTGGGCAGTCAAAATAGATTCATTTATGGTTAAATTTGGGGTAAAATGGTCCCGAAACTTGTAAAATACATAAAAGAACCGTGTTCGAGCGTAAAATGGGATTTTAGGGGTAAAAACTAAGCATAAAACTTATGAATTCCCTAAAAACGTATCAAAATGACCCTAAAATAATATGCTCTATGGGTACTTATCAAACCCCCCCATGCTTGAATGGTTGCTTCTCCTCAAGCAAACATTAGAGAAAACGAACAAGGGGAGATGCATCTAGGACTTGAACACAACAATCTCCTTAACGTAGGCAGGTTATAGCATACCATAACTAAGAATATCAATCAACGGCAACCCCAAGTAGCATGTAAAAAATTTCAAAATTAGGAGGAGAAGGTTTTTGAAAAAGTGCAAGACCACAAGTTCGATATCAAACTTGATCACCCCAAAGAACCACGAAGCATGTCATGCAAGCACATGGAATTGAATAGAGCCAGATGGACTGGTAGAACTTCACTTTTAGGAGATATGAATCACTTTCATTCATGTGTTTGGAATATAGCACAGGTTCACTCAAGACTCATTCCAAAGATGGAATCTACCATATACTTACCAAGAGTCTCAAATTCTCCACCACTGTAAATGCAATGTGCACAAGACAATCAAGATGACTTTATTTGGGTTGTAATGTGGTCTAAAAACGGTTAAGGGAAAGGAGTGAACAAATATATCTGGGACACTGTGGAGCTACGCAGCCAAGTGACTAAGGAGTAACTAACAAAACACCAAGCAACCATAAAAATCACTAACACTCCAAACATTAACAATACAATGAACTATCCTAATGAACCATATAGGAAATGAGTTGAGCAAGAAAGAACACAAGCTATTTATGTATCCAATGCCAATCATTTAGTTTTTTTCTAGTTTTTTTCCCTTCTTTTTTGCTTTTTTTTAAAAACATGACTCTTCTTTTTTTTTCTTTTTTCTTAAACATAACTTTTTTCTCTTTTTTTTCTTTTTGTTTTTTTGGGAAATGAAACGAAAATTGTAATTATTAAAAGGTATAGGATCTCGAATTATCAACTCATAGTCAAATACATATATGCATAACCCAAACAAAAGGGAATTAAAGAAAATCCTTAATAACATTAATCCCTCAACAAACCAATATACTAAAGCCACCTTAAACTCAATCATTTCCAAAAACACCCACTATATAGATGAAGTTATGCTCCATAGACTTGGCTTAAAGGTAGGAATATGTGTTTGGCCAAAGGCTAATATGAAGTTTTCACAACAAAGACGAATACAGGCTCAAAAGGGGCTAGTAAGGGGGAAAAACATGTGACACAAGGGTATGCTATTTGACTATGTGGCTAAAATGATCAAAGAAAGAAATGCCTCTATCATCTCATCAACTATACATATGCGAATGTAGTTTTAAACAAGAATCTAGGCAAGTTCTAGAGATGCAACATGGAAGAGTTAAGAAACATGAGACTAAATAACATGAATTAATTGAAATAAGGCTTAAAAATCTCACAGGACATCTACCAAAGTCTCATTAAGCTCATAAAATGACTCCTATGTACCAACATTAGTGCTAAGGACTCTAAGGGATAACTAAGTTCTCGAACAAGATAAGG
This sequence comes from Carnegiea gigantea, assembly GCA_029747015.1. Classification (NCBI taxonomy): domain Eukaryota; kingdom Viridiplantae; phylum Streptophyta; class Magnoliopsida; order Caryophyllales; family Cactaceae; genus Carnegiea; species Carnegiea gigantea. Next base: position 566,696 of record JAKOGI010000444.1, on the reverse strand, counting down.
GCCAAAATAAGAAATATTTATAAATCCACCAAAAATTTTAGCATCAAAAGGGATTACACATCAAAAGATACTCAAGCTCATGAAAGTTGTTTCGCCTAACAAAAACATCATTGGAGGTTATCTTAAACTAATCTTCACCATCTCTATATGCAAATTTAAAATGTAGTAAATGCAACACTATAATGAAAACAAAAAGAAACCTGAAACTATGTGCTCTAGCAAGTATGCAAATTAATAACCAAAAATGGAAAACATGAAGCTGCCCTTTCCCCATACTTAAATAAAGCATTATTATTCAAATGAAAGAAAGTAAGAGAAGGGAAAGGGAAAACAAAAGAGAACAATCTCACCAGGTTAGATGCTAGGCACATCTAAGCTAAGGCCTCCTCGCAAACGGGGCACATGGAGCATCAGCCACTCTATCACAACTTTAGGACTCGACCCATTAAATAAGACATAGTCAAGGCACGCTGGAGCTTATCAAACTCTTGGGACCACAATTTTGAAAATACAAGGTAAGAGGCAATAACCTACACCACACCAAAGATAGTAAGTATCCTCTTAACCTTATCAATGGCCTTAGAAAAATCATAAAAAGGATTAAAGAATATAGTCCGCATGACTTTCTTAGGCAAGCCCTCTAGGTACACACAATAAGGATCAATGGAGGAATCATACCCTCTTAAGTAACCTAGGGATACATAATCATCAACATTCCCACCAAGCATACTAAACAAGTTATCCTCATAGCCTAAATCAACTTTAGCACTACAAATCATAGGATTATCAATGGGCATGTCTATATAATACGCAGGGGAAAGAGAGGTTAATGAACAAACAGGTAAAACATGGGAATGATCAAGGGATTAGGGAGAACATTATTACAACCAAGGCTATGAGACTCCTCATGCATAAACATATCACATGACCCCTTCAAAGAAGTCTCAACTAGATCATGCACCTTATCTAAAATATCTTCCCACTTAAAACATGCATCGGCAACATCAAACTTAGCAACAAACCCAAAAGGCTCACCTGCCTCGAACCCCGTGCAACGGGCTAAAGGAAATGATGAATCATGTGAGGTTAGGGCAACATCAGTATTGTCCATGGGTGATGCAAAGTCAAGTTGAGCATAGCATGCATAATAAGGACACAAATGTATATCGTGGTCAGAAGAATTACACAAATCACACCAAAAAGGAGCATAATAAGATCTAGCATAGAATGCACAAGGATCAGGAAATGAATATCTAAAACACTACTAGCCTTTTCAAACTCAAATAAATCCCAGGCAATCCACTCAAGTAAATTCCATGCCTCATCAACATTTTCATTATGGAAACCCCAATATTCTAAAAGAATGTGGGTTTTACTATTCACACCGTCATCAATAATGTCTAAAATTTCCCATTTACCCGTACAATAACCACATTCAGTAAGAAGAGCATGCAAACGCTTGAAATACCTCCAATATAATTCACACTTGAATTGGGGAAAATGGAGAATGGTCATCGTTTTTTTAAAATTTTTTTAATTTTAATTTTTTTTTTTACGATTTCCTTTTTCTTCAAAGAAAAACAAAATGCTTAGTCAAACCTATCGAGAAAAACCCAATATTCAACACTAGTCCCGGCAATGGTACCAAAAACTTGATAGGGATGCAAGGGCACGGTGGCATTGTAGCAATTAAGGTTGATCCCACAGAGACTAAGTTGATCTATTGGGTTATAATCCCTCAAGATAGGCTAAGCGAATCCAAAGTTTGTGAATGAAATTTATCTATGCTACTTATCTAATCTAATAGGCAAACAATCAAGGAATTTAATCAAACCAAGCAATTTTCCAACTCAAAAAAAAAAAAAAAATCAAGTGCGTTTTCTTTAGGTGCGTAATTTCAAAACCGATAATCAATTTATCAAACCCCTCTTTCAAGTGGAATGAAATTGTTAAAAGTAATCAACTACCATTTCTCAAGGGTTTTTGATTAATCTAAGATCATTAAGAACACGGTTATCAAATTTAGGGGTTTCTTAAATAATGACTCTTTCTCAACATCCCACACACTTAAGTCAAATCTCAATTTTCTAACATCGAGTTTCACCTTTTAGTTTTTCACCAAATGCCTAAAGCAAGTAAGAAATTGATCAAGTTTCCTACTAGTAAATCAACATCTAAGATTCAACAGAATAAATCTAACAAATCCAAAGCACATTTAGATCAAAACAAAAATTGGTTAAATCACAATAATTCAACTCAATTCCAAGATTAACAATCCAAAAGTAACATAAAAATCAACAATAATTTGAAAGCATAAAAATCTAAAGATAAAAGAGAAGAGAAGGGAGAGGAATTGCTCAACTAATGCGCGCATGAACTGTTGCTGCAAACTTGATCCGGAATCCTTGCAATCTTCACCTTCAACTTGCTCTTCCTCTAATCTAATGTGCAATCCTAATCTAGATTATGGAGAGTGGAATGGGATGGGATGTGTGCAAATGAGGTTAAGAAGCATCCTTTTTATGGTAAAAATCCTGGAAGTCGAATAGCTATGCATAAAAAGCTGCGAGAAAAACAAAAGGCCTCATTGGAAATGAAGACACCATGGACTGTGGCCTCCACCACTGACAGATCATGGTCAGCTTTGGCTCGACATTCTTCTATTGTTTCTTCCTTCCACGGGCATAGCAACTTAGGAGTGTTCATGGGGAGTCAAAATATATTCATTTGTGGTCAAATTTAGAGTAAAATAGTCCAAAATCCTATAAAATACAGAAAAGAACCATGCCCGAGCATAAAATGGGATTTTAGGGGTAAAGACTAAGCATAAAACTTATGAATCCCCTAAAATTATATCAAAATGACCCTAAAATGATATGCTCTATGGGTAGATATCAATAGCTCTTTAGCCTTTTTAACAATCGACATCTACCTTGGGCACTTAGGAAGCCTAGATCGAAAAGATGCACATTTAGACATAACATCAACCCTACAAGAAGGGCACGCAACCCCGATCAGCTATGAATTGACATGAAAGCCTCTTAAGATTGGATCAACAACTGTTATAGATGACATTTATACTTTGACCTTCACCTTAATCATGCTCACTAAAGTGGGGGGTAACTTCATCCTTAAAGTGTGCTTTACATAAGCGTCATTACCCTTAGGAAATTCTCCAACATTCTTATGATAAGGATGTCAATCAAACTTTAGGTTATCAGGTAATTGAGTTCGAGAGGACCTAGCCATGGAGTACACTGTGTCATCTTCTTCTTAAAAAAAGCATACCTTAACATCAAGGACATGTTAACATTCAGCAGGCTCTGATTAAAAGGAGATGACATTCACGTTGACCAACAAAAGGTCAAACTAAAAGCTTTGGGTGTTCTAACACTTGACTAATAATGGACATTACCATGTTTACAGGCATCTAGCTACATGCTTTTAGGTTATCACGTAATAAGTTCACATAGATATGGTTGCAGGTCTTTAAGCTCAGACGATAACAAGTATATGGGGATCTAGTTGCAGATCTTTAGGCTTTCACGCCATCAAGTTCATAAGGATCTACCTACAGGCTTGGATGCCACCAAGCTAATAGAGATCTAGCTAGAGGTCTTTATGCTCTTATACTTTCAAGTTAATGGGGATCAGGCTATAGGCCTTTAGGTTCTTATGCCACCAAGTTCACTGGGATCTAGTTGAAAGTCTTTAGAATCTCACGCCATCATGTTCACATAGATTTGGCAACATGTCTTTAGGTTCAAACGCTACTAAGTTCATGGGGATCTGGCCACAAGTATTTAGGCTCAGATGCACCAAGTTCACCATGATCTGGCTATAGGTCTTTGGGTTCTCATGTCACCACCATGAAGGTCCACTAGGATGATAAACGATGTCAAGAAAGAACCCAAATCACCCCAAAAGTTGATTAGGTCTATGACTCTTGTGGTAGTGGTGGATTATGACAAATAAAGCTTCTAGCACAAGCTGTCCATAAATTGCTAATTTCGTAGCTCAAATTTCAACAGCTTCGCGAATGCTCATATAAGCTTAAATATTAGTGTTTTAGATATAGCTGGATAGCTTCAAATTTGTATTTTCCAACAAGCTATAGAACTCCTTCAAATGCTAAGTATGAAGTGATTTATGAAGCTTAAACCCAGCAGGGGTCGATGCAAGTCAGGATATGCGCGGTTTTGATTAAGAGCTTAATTGGGTCATCAAATAGGTGATTAAGGGGTTATATTTTATGGGAAGTTAGTGGAGACCTTCAGCAAATTCTCCAATAAATATCTTCCCCAAATTCATCCATGTGAGATGGTGGATGATGCCAACAATGAATCTCAAGTGCAGCGACATTTCTAGCTTTGCATTTTGGCCAACTCATCACTAGCCTAAAAGTTTCTAACTTTGATTTGCTTAAATTGTTGTCGAAATGATATTGGCCAGAGTAGATGCTTGAATTCTATTAGCCCACACTGACCCCTCGGGTGCTTCATTTTTATTGGCTTAATTTTGTAGCTTGGGAAGGGGGTAGTAATTGTTGTGGCTATAAATTAGCCTCTTGTATTCACTTAGAAGATAGACTTGATTGAGAATTAATGGGTGAGCTGGAATACTTTTCTCTCTCACAAAGAAGATCTCTCTCTTTATTTCAAGTACTTGAGTATTTGAATGGTGGTTGGATTAATCCTTTAGATTAATTCTTAATGCTTTTACTTTAGAGAATTAATTGGTGGATTGTTAGGCTAAGTGGTGGCTTGAGCCTTTATCTGAGTCATATCCCTTTTTATTAGCTATTGTCCCACATTCAAAAATCTATAAAAAATTTCATTAGTTTTTGTCTGGTTATTTAATGCCTAACTTGGTTCAAGTTCTTGTTGCTTGATAGTTTTTGAAGTTTATGTACACTTGTGAGTAAAGGACTTTTCATCTGTGTCTGTAAAGGTCTTGTTGCTTGATAGTTTTTGAAGTTCAGAATTATGAGACCTGTGAAAGATCAAAGTAAAATACTAAACAGGCAATTAAAAATGCTATCTACTTTGACCTTTACCTGATTCAAGCTCGGTGAAAGTGGGGTTTAGTTGTGGACACTAAAAAATTGTCCTTTATATAAAATGCCTGATGATGATAAATTGACTGAATAAGACTTGGGGATCCCTGGATATTGAAAATGAATAGTCTTAAAATGTGCCAACATTCTTTAACCATACTTCTAAGCCCAATGATGCCCACTAAAGGCAAAAAGGACCCAAAATAAGCCCAAATCGACGGTACTCAGCGTTTACTTGAAATTATTCAATATTTTCACCCCATTCCAGGGTGTATGAAATCATTGAGTTTAATGCCCTTTTGACCCAACATCCTTTCATCTTCCTCACTTCTTTGCTTTTTCACAACAAAGTTGTTCATTGGTTTTATAAAATTAAAAATAAAAAATTTACAATTGTTATCATCAGCGATAATATTCGTTCATTGTTAATGTTTCAACAAAATTTAGCGATGAAATTTTTTATTGTTGAGAATCATTATCACATCATGTAATAACGGCCAATTATTTTGTTGTTAATAATTCTGTGAAGCTAATGTCAATTGTATGATCATTGTGAAGCTAATCCTACTTTAAACCTTGATCATTTCACAAATGAGGGAAGGGGCATTTATATAAGCCCTTAGTTAGCGAACTCAGCATGGTTGTGCCTTGTGGAGTGGACTGACCATGCCAAATTTCAACACATTCACACCCATTATCCCATGTTAATATGCCCAACTTTTAGCACATTCGCACCCATCATCCACCATTTGAGCAATAGTCTTGGTTTCCTATAAAACTAACAAAACAATAATAAACAACGTACTTTGCAATTATTATAGGCAAAATCTTGGCAGAATAAGGTGAAAAATTCACACGTATTGAGCCTAAACATCTTTTTTATGATTTCCACAACTCCTCTTCTTATTCTCATAAAGATATACAAAGGTGAGCCCTTAACTCGATAACAACTCTAGAGTACTTCAAAGGCCATCCGTTCGATATAGGAGACGTTTGCTTTGATGTACCACTCAATTAAATCCTTTTAGTGAGTTACTCACTAGGTGTTGCTCACTCAGCACTTAGCCACCTAAGTAAGTTCATCCTACCTTATTTGATATAAGTTTTCCTTATAAAGAGTTGTCCTCATAAGATAAGTAACAGCCTATAACAAGATTCAAAACCTAAAGAGCTTATAAAATACATGTGCAACACCTTGAATTTTCTAATCCCTTTTTTATTACTAATTTAACCTATGAGGCAGCAGAAAAACCTAAGTGGGGGTGTTCTGCCATATTTTCTTCTTGGAAATACCAGGCTCAGTATCAACCAAGACTTTAATGCAACTATATTCTCAAATCATAACATCAGTTCAAGTCTTAACAATAATATAACAAAGTTCAAACTAAACTACAATCTTTAAGACAAATCTAAACAGAAATTGAATGAATTCGATTAAATCTTATTTCACAGTCTTGCACTAATTCAAGTTCTCATCCCCATGCTCATGTACTTCACCTAAAAACAAAATATTTTGAAAAATGAGATAAACTCAATAACAACCACCCCTAACAGTCAGACACGCACACAAATTCATTTCAAACCATTTTAAGGGTGGGGAACAACACGTAGTTCAAGTACTTATACATCTTCTACAGGGGCATACAATATTCCATGTTCCATTTATTCAATTTTAGGTTCACAAGTGCGAGCGATCCCATTGGGTCTCATGACCTGTGCTTGGGTTTGACGCAGCCGCTTAACCACAACCTAACCCACCATCAACTTAGACGGTTATCGCCTAACCATACCTTGACCTACCATCAATATGGATGGTTACCGCTAATCTAGCCCGCGTATGTTCACAAGGAGGCACATGGCCACTCAAATGCATGCACTTTACCCAGGTAAGGCTAATGGCCTTCTATAACGCAAGAGTATAACTCCTCAGTCTCATCCATTCAGCCAGTTGCTTGCATATTCATAGTTACATTGATCTTTAACCAAAATATAGCCCAACTCAACCCACTCTGGCCAAAAAGCATTTCCTCATTGCTTTCGTAATAAAATTAGTCCAATAACCTATGCATTCACTGGTTTAACAAAACGTTTTAACATAAATCCTAAAAAGATCATATCACACATTCACCTGGGAAAATCCCCCGAACATCAATGCAAAATACATTCAAAACAACCTTTAAGTATATACACAGGTCACATGTTTCAAAGGATATTTAGAGCAGCATTAGGGGAGGATTGTTACCTGCTGAAATATGCCGCCTACGCTTGAGCTCGAAATGCTAGATCGCCCCAAACAATTATCACAACAGTGGTCTAATAGTACCAATACTTAGCCTAACTTTCTATAACCCAATTACACCAAAAATAATTTTCTGACCCTCTACTTACACCTGAAAACCAAGTCCATCCATCAATTAAATTTTTAAGAAGTTATGAACATTAAAAACTTCACACACACTATCATAGGTCACTGCCCTGATTACTCCCAGATTTTCCCCCTAACTTTCCGGGGCCGTAACTTCCACTTACAGTGTCAAAAGTTTATGATTAAGCCCAATATAGAAAGGTCAAGGTGTGAAATATAACTTTCATTTTGCAACTCTAGGTAGAATCAGAGCTGAACTAGTTTAAATTTCCAAAATTTCCTAAACTACCCTAGTTACTAATGCTTTTACACAGTCTTGGTAATTTAGTCATAACTTCCTCGTTTTAATTCCAATTCAAGAAATTCAACATTTCTCATTTACAGGACACATAGATCTACCTTCCATAATGTTTTTATAATTTTTAGAGAATCCAATAATTTCCAATAAATTCGTGAAGTCAACCCTAAATCTGGATGAACAGAATAGTGTTTATACTATGTCCTTTAAGCTTATTTCCAACCAATCTCAATTGAAATCCCTTCTCCAAACATGAATATATCTCCCTCACACAAAAACCCACTATTCCTAATAATCAAATAACCCAAACCATAACAAAAGGGTGAATCTTTACCTTGAAACGATTCGCAAACGAAGGAAAAACCTTAAGTTATATTACTATGCCAACTAGATGTTCCTCTCCAATCCTAGAGCAGTGAATAAAAAAATCAACTTCCAATATCGATATACGAAGTTTTCACTAGGAAACATTCACTAATCAATAATCTATTCGTTAGTGACACAAGAACTTCACACTTACCGAATTCGAAGCGAAAGAGTGGGAGAGGAGAGAGAACGATGGCTAGGTGGCTAGGACGAGGATAAGAGATACAGAGCGCCTATGAGGGAGTGAGAGAACCGGTGAGAGAGAGAGAGTGGCAGTGAGAGAGGGGGAGGCCTAGTAAGAGGGAGAAAAAGAGAGAGGGGGCTATGAGAGAGTGAGGAGGAAGAGAGAGAGAGAGAGGGAAAGTTTAAAAAGAAAACTAGGGTTTCATTCTCTGCTTCCCCCCTTACTCACCTCCACGGCTCCCTCATCAATTTCCCCCTTTTTTCTTTTTTTTTTAAAAACCACCCCGACTCAGACCGTTCTGCTACGTCTCGATTATTCTGCTAAAATCCAAAAAATAAAACACTACAAGCTCAAGCACACTAGGTTGGCCGATATTGTAACAATTAAAATTAACCGAACAAATATAAAGATATAAATAAATAAATAAATAAAATATTTGGGGTTTCACGTTAGATTTCCAATGAATGGTTGACTCGCTTGGTAGGTGTGTGTTTGGATTCAAGTCTGACTTATTCTTTTAAAGCATGCCGGATTATAGCAACACCACATGCTCAATCTGGAGAACAACGCCCAAGCGTTATCAATTCTGTAAAATACCCAATGGGTTTTTCATGCCTTTTGGACACGACATCCATTTATCTTCCTCACTTCTTTATCCCTTTTCTCTCTAAACTCTCTCCTTCTTTCTCTAAAACCTCGAAAACCATCACCTTTAAAACCTTAAATTTTTCATCATTTTTCCTCAAATTTCTCTCCTTTCTTCTTATTTTCTTCACTTTTTAACTAAATCTTCTCAAATTTTCACATTTGTTGCCCTCTTTCTCTCACATTCTACCCATCTCCATACCCCAAGTTTTAGCAACTCTGCTTCAACCACCATTCTTTCACATTCTTTCTCTTTCTTCCATATTTCTTCCTATTTCATATTCTTTTTCTCAAATTTTGCATTTTCAGTTCTTTCCTTTTCCATTTTTCACCTCACTTCATCCATTTCATCATCTCAATGGCACCTAAGAAGAAGGCAAGGACCACCCAAGAGGTGGGAACATCTATTCAAGCACCTCAAAGAGCATCCCTAACCACCTTGGTTTAACACATCTGTTCGGGCGAGATGCGCAAGAATCTTAAACCTTATTCCACCTAGATTAGCTCATATAGTTGGTAAATTAAGTTGTTTATTTATGTTTTGTTGGTTTTGTAGGTAAAAAAAAAATTACACAGATGGCAGATAATTCGTGCAAAGCATGCCAAAAGATAGGCACGTTATCTTAGAAAACCTTGGAGGATAACCCACGATAACTATGAAGCAAGGTTGGGTCAACAAGCATAAAAATTGTGGGAGAAATAAAGAAGAAAAAACACGGCAAAAAATTGGCATGGGCTACCAGCGTCAGGTGATAAGGGCTGCCAGTGCCACGGGATGCCCTTTCCAAATCCTATTTTTGCTCTATTTTCTGTGCAGCATTCTAGAAACTTGGCACTTGGTGCCTATGCCATGCGGCATGACCCTGCCGCTCTGCTGTCCTGCCCTGCTTCTGTTGTTAGCTTCCAGAGATTTGGCACGGCTTGCCCGTGCCACTTGGCATGATTGTGCCAAACCTGCTGCGTCGAGATCTATTTAAAGCCCCAGCTCTCATCTGTGTAATGTTCTAATTTTGAGGTTTTAGGAATAGGGTTTAGCTAGGGTTTAGGAGAGAGTAGCGTTGATTTACTTTCATTTTGTAGCCACATTTCAGGGGCAATGAAATTTGATGCAATTAGCTTTCTTTCTCTCTTTAATCTTCATTTTCATTCAAGTTCTTTGTTGAGTTTGATTTACTAGTTTGATGCCTGAATTATATGCTTTTGTTTGTTGCTCGAATGTAATTAGTGCCTCCATTTCTTGATCATTCTTCTATTCTTTTATCTACTCTTGATCTCTTATTCTTTTTCTTCAGGAATGCGAATTTCAAGCTTTTTGTCTCTCCTCTATCTTAGGGTTTGAAAACTCACTTTTACAAGTTTGAGTTTTTGGCCCTCAATGGAATAGATTGGTAGTAGTTGAGTTAGATTTGTGATAATATGTGGAGAATCCACCTCTAATCGTCAACCACTTCAACGATGGAGCTTGGACCTCTATTGCTGGATTTTCAAGCTTTTGAGGTACTCTTCTTCCTCTCTCTCTTCTTTTAGTTAGTAAATTTCTTATTTTCTTAGTTAGATGTTTTGCTAGTTATAGTTAGTTAATATGATTTTTTTCTAGTTGTTTTTTAATTATGCTTTTTGTTAGTTTAGTTTAATTAATCTTGCTTAAATTACAATTTATGAGTAATTAGTTTTGTTGATTATACTCAGTGGGTCAAGGATAACTAATGACTTGGTTTCCACACCATCCCAGATGACAACAAAATTCTTCCACCTAGTCACCCAAAAATACTACCCACAAATTAGCACCGTTGCCAGGGACGGTGGCTCAAAATTAAGTCACTTCTATTAAATACGCCCCCTTTTGTTCATTTTGTGCTAGTGCAGTCTCTTTTATTATTTCTTTATTTTTTCTCTTATGTTATAGAGTAGCTACTTATTTGGATGACTTGGAAAAACACAAAAAAATTAGAAAATGTGCAAAATCCTAAAAAATTGAAAAAATTAAAAACACAAAAAATTGTGGCTCATTGAATATCAGTGATAGGCTTGGGAATTTTGAAGAAACAAAAGTGATTAGTGTTGAGCCCAAGTCCACTAAACTTAATGAGCCGATTCTTGAAAGAGTGAAACCTGACCCACCGCACTCATTTATTGATCACTTATATCCCCCCCGTGCTTCCCTACAATCATGTTTTGAGCTCCCTCTTATCCCCAAGGATATGACATTTGAACTTAATTCGAATTATGTCGGCATGCTTCCTAAATTTACGGGTTTTAAAGATCCTTATTTATTTATTCGTGAGTTTGGGGAGGTGTGTTTGTTGATTCACATGCTAAGGTACCAAACGATGTTGTGAGGATGAAATTCATTCCCTTTGCTCTCAAAGATGATGCTAAGAGGTGGATGTATGGTCTTAAGGATGGTTTTATTAAATCTTGGAATTGTTTTGTTGATATCTTAGTTAAGAGATACTTTCCCACTAGCAAGACCATTAGAATTAGGAATGAAATCCTTTCTCTTATCCAACTTTAACTTGATCCTTTTTGGAAGTATATGAATAGGTTCAACGAGTTATTCACCCAATGCCCTCACCATGGTTTAGAGAAATGGAATTTGTGCCAAATAGCTTGCGAGGTTTTGGATGTGACTACTATGATAATGGTTGAATCCATGTGTAGGAGAGAGTTACTTTGTAAGAATGCTAATGAATCTTGGGACTTTCTTGAGGATTTAAGTGATGAGACATATGAGTGGGAGATAATTAGGGAAGCCCCTAGTGTTACATCTAAGATTTTTATGGATAATGAGGACAAGCTAACTATTAACTTTGTTGCTTTGGAGGATACTACACTTCATTGTGAGCATCAACTTGAAGTTCCTTTTTTCAACCTCCTTAACCTCATGATTACATTCCTCTCTCTTATTCTTATGATTTTCTCTTAAACTACGGTGTTAGCTCATACTCTCACCCTTTCCATGAAATGTCTTTTGAGGGCATGAGTGATGATTTATTGCATCCCCTAATGATCAACACTCATCTTAAGACTAAGGATTCTCTTGGGGGCCATATGGTTTTCGATGATGCACCTTGTCTTTTAGCCCCTTTGAGAGAGAATGATAAGAGTGAGAAAGTAGTGGTTAAGGCTAGTTATGAGTTTGAGCATGACACGACTGTGGTTTCCAAGGATATTTTTATTGAGGAGGATTATTCGCTTGAGGAGACTCATTTGAAGGGGCCTTATGTTGAGGAGTGTGTTGAGGCCATGCCTCATGATTTGGAACTTATTAATCCAGTTTGAGTGCCCACTTAAGTCCATTCCCACTTCTATCGTCTTGCCCCTATCATCACTGTTTCACTTTTTTGTGGATCCTTTGATGTCCACCTCCCTAGAGTTTAAGACTTACATGATTTATGTCCCTAATTTAGACTGGACTCATGACCATGATGTGATTATAAGACTTGAGGATTAGGTAAAGGATTTAGGATTGATACCTAGTTTGTGCATTCATGCTTCCTGTAAGACTTCTAGGCCCTTATCCTCTACATTGAGTGATGTTGGGCATGTGTATAACTCCTATGATTGGGCCCATAGCTTTAATAAGTTTAAGAGAGCTATCACTTCTATTCTGATGATGTGCTTTTATTGGAACATCCTTCTTGTTACTAATGGTTTTAGCTTTTCTGAGGATTATTCTAGTTTATTTGATAAGTTGTTTCGGGCTTTGATGGGAATTGGTATACATGGCGACATGATGATAAGATGGAGTAACTGATGCTCCATGGACCTCATCAAGATCATCTGAGTGAGGCATAGTTTAGGTGTACTCAACACCTAAGCTGGTATGATCGTTCTAACTTTTCTCTCTTCCCCTTTTTATTTTCTTTCTTTCTTTTTGTACATAGTTGTGGATACATAGGATTGTGATTTTCTATGGGTGATCAATTTTGAGGTGAACTTTGGGATTTATTAGGCCGAGATGGCTATGATCACCTCTATTTGATTTGTGTATTTTGTTTTATGTGTGTTTGTTGGTGGTGTGTTTTGTTTTGTTAATATTTGTTGGAGTTGTTTGGTTTTGCGCTTTTTAGTGGTGTCATAGGTTTGTATATACTTGAGAATTTGTGTTTAGTTTGTGGTTGGATTGCTTATGTACTCGCTTTTTGGCGGCTTAGTTCTCACAATGAGGACATTGTGGAGTTTTGGTGCAGGGGTGAGGTGCTCATTTTTTAAAAAATTTTTAAAAGATTTTTAAAAAATTTCTTCTTCTTTTGGGGTTTTCTGTGCTTTCTTTGGCGATTGTGATTGCATGTGCTAGGTTATTGAGTTATATGTAAATAGAGTTTGCATGATGAGATATCTAGTTGAGGATGTATATTCGATTTTTCATAATAACCCATCTCATATTTGTGATTTTGTGCTACCTTGCTCACTTTTCCAGCAATTCTTTGGGTCTTGCTGTTAAGTTAGCATGTGGATCTTTTGTTTGTCGAAATTGCCTTTTAAGCTCTTGAAAAATTCAAAAAAAAATGAAACAACAAAGTCAAATACGTGAATAAAAACCCGGGCACCAATGTTCATAGCCATTATCTTTATTTCATATCTTTAATTGGCTTGCATATGTGCTATTTTACTTGATTACACATCTGCTTGGGCAATGAAATAAGCGCTTTGTACAATCTAATAAAACCCCTTTTAAGGCAAGGCCCGAATATTTATAAGTCAAGTGGATTTTATTCTTTGAAAAAAAAAGAAGAGAAAATGAAAATGGAAAAAAAAGGGAAAAGGAGCAAACAAGCCAGTTAAGGAAACGGGGATTGCGTTAATGTTAACAACTTGATTCATAAGGATTAATACACATTTGCACATGTACTGAGGTGCACATATCATTACATATTACATGTGATGTGAAAATTGAGAGTTAGGATGCTTCCTTTGACTGACTTATCTCCTAATCATATATTCTACTTGTGTATAATTTGATGATTTGGTTACTAAGGTGATGCAATTGCCTGAGTTGTGTACATGATTTTTCCATTATTTGTATATATGTTAATGTTTTGGAAAAAAACAAAAAGATTTTCCTTTGTTTGTGAAAAGATTTTTTTTACGGATATTTCACTGGAAAACCCTATTGAGACCTCACTCATTCACTTGGGAAACCAAGGGGTTTAAAGTGCTTGCAGCATATGCTAAATGCAACCGGGATTCCGACGAAACCGAATTAGAATTTTCTTTTTCTTATTTTTCATTTCTTTTTATTTGCTCTAGTTTGTTTTGCTCAAGGACGAGAAAAATCTTGATGTGGGGGTATTTGTTTGGGCACGATATGCATGAATTTTACACCTCAGTCTACCTGGATTTAGGTCAAATAATTGATAAATTAGGTTTTTTATTTGTATTTTGTTGGTTTGTGGGTCATAAAGAAAATTGCACAAATAGTAGATAATTTATGCAAAGTATGCCAAAAGTTAGGCACGTTAACCCAGAAAACCTTGGGGGATAACCCTGGATAACTATAAAGTAAGGCTGGGTCAACAAGCACAATAAATTGTGGGAGAAATAAGGAAGAAAAAACACTGCAAAAATTTGGCATGGGCTACCAGTAGCAGGTGGCAAGGGCTACCCATGCCAAATCCTGTTTTTGCTTTATTTTATGTGCAAAATTCTAAACAATTGGCACCCGTGCCATGTGGCACGATCGTGCCGTCCTACTGTCATGCACTGCTTCTGCTGTTGGCTTCTAGAGGTTTGGCATGGCTTGCCCGTGCCACTTGGCACGATCGCACCAACCCTGCTACGTCAGGATCTATTTAAAGCCCCATGCCCCATCTATGTAACGTTCTAATTTTGAGGTTTTAGGAATAGGGTTGTAACAGCCCACGACCACTCGCCATCGAGGTATTGTCCGCTTTGGGCAGGCGGGACGCTACCACCATCCCTGCCCTCACAGTTTTATCCTCAAAAGGCACCTCGATGGGTTGAGGTTTCCCCACGCTTATAAGGCGTGGTTCGTTCTCCTCAACTCCCGATGTGGGATACCTTCATCCACCCCCCACTCAGGGGCCCAGCGTCCTCGCTGACACATCGGGTCGGGTCCATGGCTCTGATACCACTGTAACAGCCCACGACCACCCGCCATCGAGGTATTGTCCGCTTTGGGCAGGCAGGACGCTACCACCACCCCCGCCCTCACGGTTTTGTCCTCAAAAGGCGCCTCGATGGGTTGAGGTTTCCCCACACTTATAAGGCGTGGTTCGTTCTCCTCAACTCCCGATGTGGGATACCTTCATCCACCCCCCTCTCAGGGGCCCAGCGTCTTCGCTGGCACATCGGGTCGGGTCCATGGCTCTGATACCACTGTAACAGCCCACGACCACCCGCCATCGAGGTATTGTCCGCTTTGGGCAGGCGGGACGCTACCACCATCCCTGCCCTCACGGTTTTGTCCTCAAAAGGTGCCTCGATGGGTTGAGGTTTGCCCACGCTTATAAGGCGTGTTTCGTTCTCTCAACTCCCGATGTGGGATACCTTCATCCAATATATCCCACATCGGGAGTTGAGGACGTGGGGAAACCTCAACCCATCGAGGTGCCTTTTGAAGACAAAACCGTGAGGGCAGGGATGGTGGTAGCGTCCCACCTGCCCAAAGCTGACAATACCTCGATGGCGGGTGGTCGTGGGCTGTTACAAGGGTTTAGCTAGGGTTTAGGACAGAGTAGTGTAGATTTACTTTCATTTTGTAGCCACATTTCAAGGGTAATGAAATTTTGATGTAATTAATTTTCTTTCTCTCTTTAATCTTCATTTTCATTCAAGTTCTTACTTTGTTGAGTTTGATTTACTAGTTTGATGCCCGAATTATATGTTTTTGTTTGCTAATCGAGTGCAATTAGTGCCTCCATTTCTTAGTCATTCTTCTATTCTCTTATCTACTGTTGATCTCTTGTTCTTTTTCTTCAGAAATGCAAATTTCAAGCTTTTTGTCTTTCCTCCATCTTAGGGTTTGAAAATCCACTTTTGCAAGTTTGAGTTTTTGGCCCTCAAAGGGTTAGATTAGCAGTAGTTGAGTTAGATCTGTGAGAATATGTGGAGAATCCACCTCCAATCATCACCTACTTGCTCCAACAATGGAGGCGAACCTCCATTGTTGGATTTTCAAGCTTTTGAGGTACTCCCATTCCTCTCTCTCTCCTTTTAGTTAGTAAATTTCTTGTTTTCTTAGTTAATTAGATGTTTTGCTAGTTATTGTTAGTTAATATGATGTTTTTTTGGTTGTTTTTTTTTTTTGAATTATGCTCTTTGTTAGTTTAGTTTAATCAATCATATTTAAATTACAATTTGTGAGTAATTAGTTTTGTTGGTTCTACTTAGTGGGTCAAAAATAACTAATGACTTCATTTCCACACCACCCTAAAGGACAACCAAATTCTTCCACTTGCTCACCCAAAAATACTACCAACAACATCCCAAGCTTATTGCTAGATACAATAATTTGAGTAGTAAGTTGGTTGTTGCTACTCATTATTATGACAAGGATTTGTTGGCTAGATTGGGTTTGTTGGATGATATCCATTTGCTGTTTGCTAGGGCAGATATGGGGCAATTTTTAGAGACTATGGACCACACTTATCGTGACATCACCCTTGAATTTTTGAGCACTTTGCATGTGGAGGTCATGCGTGGGCCTCATTGTCAAGAAGGATACATTTCCTTTTATCTAAATAGGGAATTTTATGAACTAAAGTGCCTTTAATAGCATATTTGGTTTTCTGCTGATTATGGACTTTCCTTATCGATATATCTTACAGAATTTAACCCAAATGCATTTTGGCATGAACTTTCTGGGTGTCATCGATATGATACGAGCAACTCTAAAGGCACTGTCATTAGAAACCCCTGTATTCGAGCAACCCAATAATTGCTTGCTTTTGGTTTATTTGTGAGGGAGGATAGTTTGAATGTATCTCGCCTGTGTAAATTGTATCTTTTGTACAGCATGCCCCAAGGTGACCGACTTCGGCTGAGTTCATCCTTAGTTAATCAGTTACATAGTGCAACCACTAGTTCTGCATCAAGGACTGTTATTAGGGGCCTTATTACCCCTATTGCTAGGTCGATAGGGATAGAATCGAGCCTTGATGATAGAGTTCCCGGTTCCAAGCAGTTAAACTCAGCCGGTTTTAAACAAGTGAAATTTTATAAGGGAGAGGCTGGGCGTATTTATTGAAGTTATCCTGGGAACCATCTCATGCCTCTACCTAATGTTGAATGAACCGCTCTCTTAAACCGGGCTAATCTATACTTTTTGTCTGGTGGCGAAGAGTTGGCGCAAACCGCACCACATCCTCCTTCACCTCACCTTAGGGCCTATAGTTGATCCCAACCATCCTCGTCCTCCAATTATGTTGGTTTTCATACAACTCTACAGTCTATTCAAGATGAGCAATCATCCCTCGGAGCTTACATTCAAACTAAACATGCTGCGCTCCATGACTTTATCTAAAAGCAGCATGATGAGTTCTATGGGATGATTGCCTCCCAAAACCAATACTTCCAAGACTTTAGGGCCTATTTAGAGACTTGGTCAGACTGGCGTATTTCTCATTCCTACCTCCCTTCTTCTCCCTATCCTCCTTCTTTTTAGTTCTTTTTTTTCTTCCCTATTGATTTATATGTCCTTGCATTGAGGACAATGCTTTATCCAAGCATGGATGAGTTATGTGTGCATACTTATATGTGATGTGGATGTGTGAGTAATTTGCATTTTAGGTGTTGCATTTATGAGTAGTTTGCATTTTTGGTTTATTATTTTGTTTTCTTTTTATTTTTAGGCTTCATTTCTTAGGTTTAGCTTTGTTTTGGTATTTTCAACAAATTTTTCATTGCATTGTGGTGTGCCAAAAAAAAAGACAAAGAAAACATAAAAAACCCAAAAAGAGAAAAAGGGGGGGAAAGTAATAAAATCCTCCAAGGATGAGTCTTAGACTAAGTAGCTTTCTTTGGCTTATTTTGACCTTTTTTGTTATGCCCATTTGTGAATAAATGTTTAATTATAAGTTCTCGAATTGTGCTTTATGTTTTGTCCGTCATATTGTCTACGATTCGATTACTCAATGAATCTTCACATGAATATCTAGCACATATGATCTAATGAGCTAATTGAGCTTTGGTAGTTGTCCCGTGAGACTTTGAGCCTATTTGGACTAATTCATCGTTTTAGTCTCATATTCTTTTTCATGTGTGGTCTTCCTTGATTTCAAATCTCTTGAACTTGCTTTGAATCTTGTTCAAGACCACATTTAGCACGCATGTTTAGGTGATATGATTGAGGCATTCTTTGAATTTATGAGCTGTATTGACCAAACAGCCACCTTTATATGATTTTCCCCTTGCTACCCCCATTGAGCCTTAATCTTTCTTTTTCTTGATGCAAACCTATGATATTGAACCTTGGTTGAATACATGCTCTACAATTTTCACTAAGACTATAGAGTTTTGTCCGTGACTGGAAGTAGTGAGTGGTAATACTGGCATTGTTGTTGGCTGTGGTTTGTTTGTATGCAATGAGGGATTAATGCGATATTTTCCATGGAGTTATTTTGGGTTGAATTTTTAGAGTTGTTAGAAAAAGTGTTGAAAAGTGCACAATTTTTCTTGCCATAGTCCTTCTTTTATCTAAAAAGAAAAAAAAAAAAAGGAAAAGGGGCAAAATCAAAAGAAAATCAAGAATCAAAAGCCAAGAAAAAGGGAAAAAATGTTGAAAGAGCAAAAGTGATGCAAGGATTTGGTTCAAATTCTGCTATACTTCAACATTTTTTCGCATATTCGAACAACTCAGGGTTTATTTTGCGTATTTGAGATGTATTAGAGTTTGGTGTGAAGAGTATTTTTTGCGAGAAATTTGGTGAAGATGATTCATACTCAGAGTCTTTGGCTTTGAGCTACATAAATCCCAACATATTTATTCCCCTCTTACCTTTACCCATAGTCCCGTTACAACCCTATCCAAGTCCTGATGGTTGTCTAGCATGCATTGCATTTTCCTGGTGCCGAATTTGAGAGTCTTATCAAGCTTATGGTAGATTTGATTTCTTCGGATTGAGATTTAAGTGAACCGCATTAAATTTTTAAACATATAAGTGATGAGTGCTTCATTCCTAAAGTGAGGGCCTATCTGTTCTTTTAGCTCTGTCTAATGTATGTCCTGATATGATTGTGTAGGTTGATTTAAATGGTCGATTCAATGTTTAATGTGATGGTATTTATTCTATTTTGAAAACTTCATTCTCTCATTTGTTTTGCAATATTTTTCATCACTTTTGGGCTAGCTTCTTGGGTTAATAAGCTATTGAAGTTGCTACTTATGTTTAACAGAGGAGATTCTTCATTTTAATTTTGGTTTTCATGATTTCTTGAGGACAAGTAATGGTTATAGCATGAGGGAGTTTGATACATGCTTAGCACTCTATTTTAGGGTCATTTTGCTGCATTTTTAGGGTTGTATTTTATGTTATAATCTATACTTCCTTTCCCATTTTACACTCGGGTCTGGTTCTTTGATGTGTTTTGCAGGTTTTTGGATCTTTTTACCCATGCTTTGGCCCTATTTGAGTGTAATTTGACTCCCCACGGATGCCCCTAAGTTACTGTGCCTATGGAGAAGAAAGAAGAACAGAAGGATGCTAAGGTAGAGGTGACCACGGTCCCGCTATAGTGAAGCCCACGATCCGTGGTAGGCCTGAAATTGTTGCCTCTCGCCTTGTGGCTGAGGATGGCTGAGTTTGAGCATAAATAGGGTTCTTTCGTCTGCAATAAAGGAGAACATAGAAAACCAAAGCATTTAACTCTCATTTTTGACATTAGATGTAGGATTTTTCTAGTTTTCTTTAGAGTAAGAAGAGGATTCAGAGTGGAAGATTGGTATTTGAAGGCTTGGAGTTTGGGAAGCCTGGTAACTGCTTAATATGTATATCATTTTAGGGCTATTTTGTGTCATTTTTAGGAGAATATTGTGCTTTAAGTTGTTATTTACTCCCCTATTCTCGATTTATACTTGGATATAGTTGTTTGACGTGTTTTACAGAACTTTTAGCCTTATCACCCAGTATTTGCCCTTCATGTTATGCCACGCTCATAGAGCAAAGAATGAGTAAAAACCTGGTTCCAACACAGACCACGGTCAGACCGTGGTGCACCCCACGGGTCGTGGTAAGCCTGTAGCTGCTGCCTCTTCGTTTTCCCTCAGCTGTGTGGCTAAGACCGACCGAGCCTTTCTATAAAAAACGATGTTCTGTAGCAGTAGAGAGCATCGAAGATCATTCCAAGCAAAGCAAAAGTATAGAGTACCATAGATTAGTGCTTTAGTTTTTTTCTCAAATTTTGTAGTTTTTATTTTGGTTATTATGTTGGTGTGAGTCTTGAGTGTGAGAGTTTGTTTTTGAGGTGGTTCTGAAGCCCTCGATTGAAGGCCATCTTAGTCATTCCCCTTCTTGCTCAGATTTCAACAATCGTTGGTTAGTTTGTTGATCTTTTATCATGTCTGAGTAGTTTTCTTTAGTCTAGGAATTCAGTAGTTTGTGGAAGTGTTGTTAGATCATGTTTTACTCTATACAATTGTGCTTATTTTCATGATTGCTTTGATTTCATTTTGTCAAGTGTTTAGATTGTTATGAGTTGTTTTTTGGCCGAAATTTGCTTGCACTCTTAAAACAGTTGAGTTAAAAACTGAAAGGTGACATTTGGTTGTTAGACTGCTTGATTGTGCCTAACGTAACTTTGTCTTGAAAGAGAGATTTGTATGCTAGGAGGGCTAGTAAGTAATCGAAGACATTGAAGTTGAATTAAGGCAAATTAGTTTGAAAGAACGACTTTTACTTAGTGTTCGTGTCAAAAATGTATTATTTTTACGATACTTTTATACCCGATTTATACTCATTATAATCGTTATTTTTAGTTTTTTATTTGATTTTATTTTGTTTTGTAGATATTGAATAAATGAGAAAACAATGCGAAAAATGATGGAAAAATGCTTCAAATGAAAATTCGGGCCATGAATGATTGAAGTAACAGCCCAAGAATCAGTCCAACCTTTCTTTTTATCCATCATCCAAAGAAAAGAAAAAAAAAATAATAAAACCCATTTTCACCCCTCACATGCAGCTCACATGACTTGTAAACCCCCCTTCTTTTAACTCTCATTTTTCTCTCTCCTCTCTCTCGACTTCGCCCTGCAGAAGACCCCAAAACCTTAAACCCCTCCTCTGCTCCATCATTGCCATCTCCTTAGCTCTCATCTCTCTCTCTTCAACAATTCATCATCTATATCCATAACGCCAACACAGCACGCCAAATCACCACCCCTATCCAACGGAATGCAAGCAGCAACTGCCAGATTGCACCATATCCTTTGCCTACGTGTTTCCAGATGGACGGTGTAGATCGAACAAGTTTGGGAACAAATTGAAGAGTACCGGCATTAGTAAAGAGGTTAGAAGGTCTTTTAGGTTGAATTAGTTTTAATTTTTGAAATTTTAGCTTGAAATTCACTTGTGTCATTCGGATTTTTCCGATTTAGGGTTTGACAAACTCGGTTAGGGTTTGATGTCAGTTTGGGTTCTGGGTTTCGAATTTCATGTAATAATGCTATAATTTTGAGTTTCCGAGTTGTAATTCACGATTTTAGTTTGAATTTGCAAGAACTGGATGCTGGTTTTGTTGAATTTCGATCACAAACCCCCTCCCCTATTTTCATTTGACTAAGCACGTTTGGGCGTTTCACCATTGATGGTGGCCTGGGATCGTGAGTACTGAAGCTCAAGAGGCCTCTGTTTTGGGTTGAATTCCAAATTTGGTGTCGAAAGGTTGTAGGTTTGCATTTGATTAGTGGCAAATTTCCCCTTCCCATCATTTGGATATTGATTGAATGCTGCTAAGATTAGATATGTTAAGCATTCTATTAGCCTAATTCATCTGTTCGATTGCTGTTTGTTATTAATCTGGGTTGCTTCATTCTGTTCTTCGCATTTCTTCTTGATTTGTCTGGGTTTGAAGCCTGTTTTCATCTCCCCTTGAGGGCTTTGTTTAAGCCTTCTATTTTACTTTTTTTAAAATTTGATTCTGCTACTTGTTAATTTGTTTTGAAGCTCTCATTTAGGATGTAATAAGTGATGGAGAGATGCCTCTTTGATTAGAATTAATTTTTGAATGTTAGGCAATGGTAGAGAAACTTTGGAATTAGTTGATTTACAACCTATAGTTTTAGTTGCTCGTCATTTAAATCAGTTGAGAATGTTGCTATGCTAGTTCAATTTCATGTTAAGCGGCCTTAATCTTTTCCATCATCCCCAAGGACACGACCTTCAACTACTACAACAAGAGCTGTACGCTTTGCGGCATTCTGCTTTACACTCGAATTTATTGTTCAAGTTTTTGACACCGTTGCCGGAGACGACGGCATAAGACTAGGTCATAGTTTCATTTTCTTAGCTCATTCCTTATTCATTGCGTTGTTTTGTCTATTTGATTATAAGTTGTGATTTGTTTAGTTGATTTGTTTTGCTCATTTTGTGATTTTATTATTGGGCTACGTAGATCTCGTTTCACTTTCTTTACGTATCAGTTGTTAGTTAGGTTAGTCATTTCTTGAAAAACCCAAAAATCCAAAAAAAAATTAGAAATGTCTAAAATCAAAATAAAATTAGAAAAGCTTTAAAATCCACTAAAAATTGAAAAAGTCAAAAACTTCAAAAACAAAACGGCATGTTTCTGTTTTCCTTCAGTTTAAGCAGTTTTTTTTTTTAGTTATGTTCTTATTAATTAGTTGTTTATATTTTGGCTTCCTTTGTTTATTTGTCATTAATCATGATTCATTTAGGTCATTTCTTAAAAAATCCAAAATCCATAAAAACATAGAAAACTTGAAGCTCCAAAAAATTTTTGAATGAAGAACTCTTAAAAAACGAGCTACTTAGAATTGAATTATAGCTTTAGTTGCTTTATTTTGTTTTAGAATCTGATTTTTGTTGGGATTTGTTTTATTTTTGTTTTAAATATTGATTAACTTTTTGATTTGGTTACTTTTTGTTTGTAAATTATCTTTAGGGTTGAGTAACATTTTGATTTGATTTTGTGTTTGAAAAAAGAAAAAAAAAGAAAAAAAATTAGAAAAAGTTCAAAAATCAAAAAAAAATAGAAAAAGAAAAGACTAAAATAGGACTTCTTTTTGGTGAAGGTGTGAGGCTTATATGACTATTTGGGTTAGATACTCTAAAAATCAAAGACTCATTAGGAGTGAGCCTGACCCTAACTTAGAACCCGAACCTGAACCTAAGCTTGAGTTAGGAAATATGGCACAAGAAAGGACTTTGAGTGATATTTTCTATCCTCCTGGGACTGCTTTGCCATTATGTTTTGTTATGCCTAACCTTGCACCAAATGTGACCTTCAAATTAAAACCCCATTATACTCAGATGCTCCCTAAATTCACAGGTTTAGAGGATGCTTATTTGTTTCTGAGGGAATTCGAAGAAGTTTATTCTATGGTGCATTTCCCTAATATTCCCATTGATGTTGTGCGAATGAAATTGATTCCTTTTGCTTTGAAAGATTGTGCCAAACGTTGGATGTATGGCTTGGCTACTAATTCTGTTACTTCTTGGAATGATTTTATAAGATTTTTCTTAAGGAAATACTTCCCTAATGCCAAGACTGTTAAGCTGAGGAATGAAATTAATCAATTTATACAACTTGATGGGGAATCATTTTGAAAATATTTTGGTAGGTTCAAAACTTTGTTGGCCCAATATCCTTATCATGGTTTAGACCAAGCACGTTTATGCCAGATTGTATATGAAGAACTTGACCAACAGACTAGGACCATGGTAAAGTCCATGTGTCAGGCTGGCTTTCTTTCTAAGAACTCCACAGCTGCTTGGGAGTTTTTAGAGGACTTGGCTGAGAAAACCATGCAGTGGGAAATCGCTCGTGATGACAACCTGTGTTCTAGGTTCGCAAGGGGTGGTTTGCATTCTGTCTCTGATGTAAGTCACTTAGAGTCTAAGATTGCTGTTTTAGAAAACATATTGAAGGGATTATCTCCCCAGATGTTTCAATTATCTCAGACCTCTACAGTGTCTTGTTCTCATTGTCGGGCCCTAGATCATTGTTTGAGTGCTTATCCTTATTTTGCTCATCAGTTAACCCTAACTTTTCATGGAATAGTAGACCCAATGCTATGGCTCCTAATTCTCAACCTGTGATGTTTCCTGAAAACAACTCCCAACCCATCTCTCATCCCTCAAACTCCTTTCAAAGACTGATTTTTTCAGGTGTACCTAATGCACCTAGACCTCCACCTCCCACAGCTGAAGTTCAACCGCCTCCTGGTTATACTGATATTGATAAATTGGAGAGGAGAATTAATAACAATGTGGAGAGAATGATTAATGCTAACATGGAAAGAATGAAGAGAATGATGAACAAATAGTTTTTCCAGTTAGCATCATCTTCTAGGGAACCAGGTACTTTTTCGAGTCAATCTGAGGTGAACCCTAAGGGTCATGCCTCCCCTTCTTCTGGTAACCCTAATGAGCCTATGAGGAAAGTGAATGCAGTTATATCTCTCCGTTTCTAGTTGAGAGGTTAATAACCAAGTGAGAAATCCTAATGAACCTTGCAGGTACGCTCACCAATTCTTCTAGAATTCTTCTCCCTCTTCTACTCTAGAGATTGGTCCATCCAGTCAGTCAGGGGATACTACTAATGGTGTCCCTAATGCTTCAGATAGTCGTTCCTATCCTAAGTCACCTTATAAGAAAGAGGAGCTTCAAGAGAAAGACTCCTCTGACTCGACAGGTTCTTCACCTTCTAAGAATTCTTCCTCCCCTTCTTCTTCTGAGAAAATCCAAATGCCTTTGCCTCCTTTTCCCCATAGGCTAAAGAGGAAAGATCAAGACCATATTGAGAAAATGAGAGAGACTTTCTCTCAAGTAAAGATCAACTTTCCCTTGCTCGATGCTATTCAGCAGATGCCTCGTTATGCCAGATTCTTAAAGGAGCTATGTACGACCAAGAGAGCAACTGGTGCACCTAAGAAAGCTTTCTTGACCCCTGGTACTAATTCTATCCTTTCTCAGATCCCAGTGAAGTATAAGGACCTCGGTTGCCCTACTTTGCCTATAGTCATAGGGGACCAACTCATTCACAAAGCATTGCTTAACCTAGGGGCTAGTGTTAAATTGATACCCTTTATTAAGTACGAGAGGTTAGAGTTAGGTGAGCTTAAACCTATTAAGACAGTCATCCAACTGGCTGATAGATTGACTAGGGTGCCTAGGGTGATAGTCGAGGATGTGCTGATTAGAGTGGGTGAATTTATTTACCCAGTAGACTTTGTTGTGATTGAAAATGAGAAGGTGTTCAACTTAGCTAGTCAAGTTCCTATGATTCTAGGACGTCCTTTCTTAGCTACTACTAATGCCCTCATTAACTGCGGGAATGGTATGATGAGACTATCTGTTGACAACATGACTGTGAAATTGAACATCTTTAACATGCAAAGACAGCCTTCTGGATTTGATGATATAGAATTTTTTACTCTTAACTGGGTAGGGGATTCTATATTCGATGATGCATTTGATGGTGAATTTGCTACTAGGTATGAGTCATTCCTTATAGATGATGAGCCTGAATATGATGTGTTTGAGTTTGATGACTTGTGCTCTACTGCTGATTGTTTGCTCACTGTTGTGTCTGAATCTGCCACTGAATCTGTTTCCCCTGTTGCTCTTAGAGTCAAACCCCTTCTTGATTCTCTTAAGCATGGATTCCTAGCACCCCATGGATCCTTACCTGCTACAATTGCGTCTGATTTAGACCGGGACCAAGAGGACAAGCTGATTTCTTTGCTTACAGAGAACAAGAAAGCTCTATGATGGACTTTAGGGGATATTAAGGGCATTAGTCCTTCTATTGTGCAACATAGAATTCATTTAGAGGGCAATGCTAAGCCTTACCATGACTGTCAAAGGGGTTTGAATCCCACTTTGTAGGCAGTGGTTAAGAAGGAAGTGTTGAAATGGTTAGACCATAGGATTATTTATCCTATTTCTAATAGTGAGTGGGTTAGCCCTGTTCAAGCTGTTCCTAAGAAGACCAGTATTACCGTGATTAGGAATGATAAGAATGAGTTAATCCCTACTCGAGTTCAATCTTGGGTGGCGTGTGTGTATAGATTATAGAAATTAAATGCTTCCACTAGAAAAGACCATTTTTCCTTTCCCTTCTTGGACCAAATGCTAGAGAGGTTGACTGGACATTCCTTCTATTGCTTTTTAGATAGATAGTTTGATTATATCCAGATCTCTGTTGCTCCTGAGGATTAGGAGAAGACTACTTTCACTTGTCCATTTGGAACATATGCCTTTAAGAGAATGCCGTTTGGACTATGCAATGCCCCTGCTACCTTTCAAAGATGCATGTTTTCTATTTTCTCAGATTTAGTTGAGCAATGTATGGAAATTTTCATGTATGACTTTTCTGTGTTCGGATCTTCTTTTGACAATTGCTTGTCTAATCTGAGAAAGGTGTTGGAAAGGTATAGAAAGAAAATTTTGACTTCGAACTGGGAGAAATGTCACTTCATGGTTAAAAGGGGTATAGTCTTAGGACATATTATTTCTTGAGATGGAATTGAGGTAGACAAAGCTAAGACTAACTTGAACTTTAATCTTCCCCCTCCCACTTGTGTGAAAGAGGCGCGGTCTTTCCTTGGACATGCTGGCTTTTATCATCATTTCATTAAGGATTTTAGTAAAATTGCAAAGCCTTTGTCCAATCTCCTAGCTAAGGATGTGCCATTTTATTTCTTTGAAGAGTGTCATGAGGCATTTTCTAAGCTTAAGGAGGCCTTAACCTCTGCTCCTGTTCTTCGTCCTCCTATTTAGGGAGAACCATTTGAATTGATACATGATGCATCTGATTATGCTATTGGGGTTGTGTTAGGACAGCGTATTGATAAGAAACCCGAAGTTATTTACTATGCTAGTCACACATTGAATGATGCCCAGCTGAATTACACTATTACTGAAAAAGAATTTTCGATTGTGATCTTTGGTTTTGAAAAGTCTAGATCCTATCTAATTGGGTCTCATGTAATTGTTTATACTGATCACTCTGCTCTTAAGCACCTTCTTTCTAAGAAGGACGCTAAGCCTAGACTTGTGAGATGGATTTTACTTTTGTAAGAATTTGACTATAAAATCAAGGATAAAAGAGGTTCTGAAAACCTTGTAGCTAACCATCTGTCTAGGATCATCAATGATAGGGAGTGTGAGTCCAGTGTTTCTGAGTGCTTCCCCAATGAATAATTATATGCTATTGACCCTGATCCTTGATATGCTGATATTATGAACTACTTAGTTGCTGGTAGGATCCCTGAGGGTTAGATTAAGAATGACAGAGATAGACTCTTCCACCTTATAAAGTTCTTTGTTTGGGATGACCCTTATCTATTTAAGT
The DNA here is from genome assembly GCA_029747015.1 of Carnegiea gigantea. NCBI lineage: Eukaryota > Viridiplantae > Streptophyta > Magnoliopsida > Caryophyllales > Cactaceae > Carnegiea > Carnegiea gigantea. Next base: position 539,281 of record JAKOGI010000444.1, on the reverse strand, counting down.
ACTGCTCTGATTAAGTCTTTAGAAGGTGCATTGTGTCCTTTCTTTTTGTCATGACCAGGCATGTGAGGGACATTTTAGTGGTAGGAAGACAGCAGCAAAAGTTCTTCAATGTGGTTTTTACGGGCCTACTTTGTTTAGGGATGCATTTGAGTACTACAAAAGTTGCACTAGATGCCAACAGTTGGGTAGAATAAGCAGGAGAGATATGATGCCACTAAACCCCATCATTGTTGGAGAGGTTTTTGATGTGTGGGGTATTGGTTTTATGGGACTATTTCCATCTTCCTTTGGAAATGAGTACATTTTGTTAACTGTGGACTATGTTTCTAAATGGGTTGAGGCCATCCCTTCTAGGACCAATGAAACTAAAGTTGTTGTGAAATTCCTTAGGGAGAAAATCTTTGCTCGATTTGGTATGCGCCGTGCTATCATTGGTGATCATGGCACCCATTTTAATAATAGATCTTTTGATGCCTCACTGAAGAGGTATTCTGCAGTCTCTACCATCCCAAACCAATGGCCACGTTGAAGTGTCCAATTGGCAGATCAAGTAGATTTTAGAAAAGACAGTGAGTAGGAACAGGAAAGACTGGGCTGACAAGCTAGTGGATGCTCTTTGGGCATATAGGCCGGCTTTTAAAACTCCCTTAGGTATATCACCTTATAGGGTAGTTTATGGTAAGCCTTCTTATTTACCTGTGGATATAGAGCATAAAGCTTGGTGGGCTATTAAGAAACTCAACTATGACTTGACTGAGGAAGGTGAGGAGAGATGACTGCAACTGAGTGAGCTTGATGAGATTAGGGCTGAGGCTTCTAAGAGTGCTCGATCTTACAAAGAGAGGGAGAAGTTATGTCATGATCGACATATTTTTAGAAAAGAGTTTGCGCCAGGAATGAAAGTACTCTTATATAACTCTAGGCTCCATCTGTTTCCAGGAAATTGAGGTCCCGATGGACGGGCCCTTATGTTGTCTCACATGTTTTTCCCTATGGTGCAGTTGAAATTTAGGATCCTCAGAGTGGTGCCACCTTCAAGTGAATGGCCAGCGTTTGAAACCATTTTTGGAGCTACCGGGCCATGAAGATGTGGAGTGTATGATACTTAATGAACTAGCCATGATGAGTGATTGTGATCAGAAATAGCTTGGGTGTACTTAGCACTCGACCTGGTTTGCTAGAAACTTCCTCTCTTCTCTCTCCCTCTTTCTCTCTTCTTTTCTTTCTTTGTTTTATTCCAGTTTCTTTTTGTATAGTTGTTGTTTTTCTTTTCCTATGATTGGTTATTTTGTTTTTTAGTCTTGTTTTTGAGCATATGTTTGCCTTTTAGATTTTTCTTTTGGTCTTTATGTGTCTGTTCCCCTTCTAATGAGGACATTGTGAGATTTTGGTGTGGGGGTGGGGTGTCCATGTGTACATACTTTTTTTTGAAAAAAACTTTTGAAAAATCCAAAAAGATTTTGGTTTTATTTTAGGGAACGTTTGTACTTTGTCTGATTAACTTAAATCCCTTATGCTTTAGGTATTAGCTTGTATATAAGTAGGATGTGCATGAAAAGTCTCTAACCTCAGTGTGTCATTCTAAGCCCTAATTCTAACTCTAGTTGTTCATTATAGATTGTGTAATCTAATCCTTGTTTATTCCTTCATCATTATCTTTAGGTCTTAGGCTTCTAGGAATGATTCTCCCACTTGCTTGTGACACGATTACTCTGAAAAAATAAAAGATGAAAAAAAATATATTATGAATAAAGAAGAGAAAAAGAAAAAAAGAGATGGAATAAAATTTGGAATGACAAGTATCCCTTTGAGGCATGCGCCACTGGGCGTTACCCTTTGAGGCACGTGCTAGTGGGTGTTACCCTTTGGGGCAATATTGCTACTGGGAAAGCTTGCTTCTAATGTTATTATGTTAATTATAAAGTTGTGTCAGTCAAGTGGGATTGAGTTTAATTCTGGTAAATCTAAGCCTTGGGATGATGATACACTTGCATACGAGCACTGGGATGGATTCAGAATCTTGATGTACGATGTGGTGAAAAATTAGTGCTCTAATGTTATTTATAGGGTAGAGGACTCTGAAGTACATTCTGTATATATGCAGGTCAATAACTTAGTTACATGGGTGATTTAGTTGATTAGAACGTGTGCATATCTTTCCCTAATTTTGTACATATTAGCTTTGAGGGGGAAAAAAAAGATTTTCTTTTATTTTTGAAATAATTTTTATGGGTAGTTTACTTGAAAACCCTCACGAGTCCTCACTCATCCATTTAGGACACCAAGGGGTTTAAAGGGCTTGTTGCATATGCTAAATGCAACCGTGATTCCTACGACAGTGAGTTAGGATTTTCTTTTTCTTATTTTCTATTTCTTTTCATGTAGTTTAGTCGTTTTACTCAAGGATGAGCAAAATCTTGATGTAAGGAAATTTGTTCATGCCAAAAATGTGTGATTTTTACGATACTTTTATACCCAATTTATGCTCGTTATAATCGTTCTTTTTAGGTTTTTATTTGATTTGATTTTGTTTTGTAGGTATCGAATAAATGAGGAAAAAAAATGCAAAAAATGATGAAAAAATGCTGGAAATGAAAATTCGAGCCATGAATGATTGAAGTAACAGCCTAAGAATCAGCCCAACCTTTCTTTTTATCCATCATCCAAAGAAAAGAAAAAAAAACTAATAATAAAACCCATTTTCGCCACTCACGTGTAGCTCACATGACTTGCAAAACCCCCCCTTCTTTTAGCTCTCATTTTTCTCTCACCTCTCTCTCGACTTCGGCCTACAGACGACCTCAAAACTCGAAACCCCTCCCCTGCTCCATCATCGCCATCTCCTCAGCTCTTCTCTCTCTCTCTCTTCAACAGCTCATCATCTTCATCCATAATGCCAGCGCAGCACACCAAATCACCACCCCCATCCAACAGAATGCAATCAACAACCACTAGATTGCACCATCTCCTTTGCCCACACGTTTCCAGATGGACGGTGTAGATCGAATGAGTTTGGGCACAAATTGAAGAGTACCGGCACTAGTAAAGAGGTTAGAAGGTCTTTTAGGTTAAATTAGTTTTAATTTTTGAAATTTTAGCGTGAAATTCACTAATGTTATTCAGATTTTTCCGATTTAGGGTTTGATAAACTCGGTTAGGGTTTGATGTTAGTTTGGGTTCTGGGTTTTGAATTTCATGTAATAATGCTACAATTTTGAGTTTCCTAGTTGTAATTCACAATTTTAGTTTGATTTTGCAAGGACTGCATGTTGGTTTTGTTGAATTTCGGTCACAAACTCCCCTATTTTCATTTGATTAAGCACGTTTGGGCATTTCACCACTGATGGTGGTCTAGGGTCGTGAGTGATGAAGCTCAAGAGGCCTCTGTTTTGGGTTAAATTCCAGATTTGGTGTCTAAAGATTGCAGGTTTGCATTTGATCACGGGCAAATTTCCCCTTCCCATCGTTTAGATATTAATTGAATGCTACTGAATTAGATATTTTAAGCATTCTGTTAGCCTAATTCATCAGTTCGATTGTTGTTTGTTATTAATCTGGGTTGCTTCATTCTATTCTTCGTATTTCTTCTTGATTTGTCTGGGTTTGAAGCCTAATTTCATCTCCCCTTGAAGGCTTTGTTTAAGCCATCTATTTTGCTTTTTTTTAATTTGATTTTGCTACTTGTTAATTTATTTTGAAGCTCTCATTTAGGATGTAATAAGTGATGGAAAGATGCCTCTTTGATTAGAATTAATTTTTGAATGTTAGGCAATGGTAGAGAAACTTTGGAATTAGATTGATTTACAACCTATAGTTTTAGTTGCTCATCATTTAAATCAGTTGAGAATGTTGCTATGCTAGTTGAATTTCGTGTTTAGTGACCTTAATCTTTTCCATCGTCCCTGAGGATACGACCCTCAAGTACTACAGCGAGAGCTATATGCTTGCGGCATTCTGCTTTGCACTCAAATTTATCATACATTTAGTTTAGGCAAATTTAGTTGATTTTGAAAGAATAGACTGAGTTTTTGAAGAGATTACAATTCCTCGAATTAACTAGTTAGAAGAAAGCACAAGTTCATTATTTTTGATCCAATTTCCTTTCACAACTATGAGAATTTTTCCTTTATTGATTTAGAACAGTTTATTTGCTATGGTTAAATCAAATCCACTTGAACCAGAATTTTACTTAGCACATTCTGATACGTAAGACTCAATAAGTTATAATTAGTCCCTGAGGAACAGTATCTTTTATCTATACTACGACTATCCGTGCACTTGCGGTAGTATGATTAAGTTTTTGACGCCATTACCGGGGACTAAAACTACTAACTATTGAGTTAGTCTTACGAAAGTGACTAAGTATTTTACTGTTTTTCATTATTATGTTTTGTTTTTTTTCTTTCTTGCTAGTTTAAATTGCACTGGTAGTGTTGGTGAAAGTGCTTGCAGGAATTTTTCCTAATTTATGCGAAGGCCGATCTTGTGCGAACCCGATCCAGAGATTGAAAGGACTTTTTGCTTAAGGAGGAAACAATAAAGAATTGAAGAGCAAAGACGCAAGGTAAGAAGGAATTCAAACATGGCAGAAGGTGACCAACAAAGGATCTTCATGATTTTGTTACCCCAGGTGTCCAGGGGATCGCCTCAAGCGTCACTTGCCCTGCTGTAGATGCCAACAACTTCGAGCTCAAACCGGCACTCATTTCCATGGTGTAATAATCTCAGCTCGGCGGAACTCCCTTGGAAGACCCAAATCTGCACCTCTTGGTCTTTTTAGAGGTGTGTGATATGCTGAAATTAAATGGAGTCTCTAGTGATGCGATTTGGCTATGCTTATTCCCTTTCTCATTGAGGGATAAAGCAAGGGCTTGGTTGGACTCTTTGCCTACTGGATGCATAATCATCTGGGATGAGTTGACAAGAGCATTCCTCGCTAAGTTCTTGCCTCTAAGCAAAACAGTGAGCCTAAGATATCAGATCACCAACTTTCTGCAAAGAGATGACGAGACGCTCTATGAAGTCTGGGAGCATTTTAAAGATCTGTTAAGTTTGTGCCCCCATCATGGTCTTCAGCATTGGATGATAATCCAAGCCTTTTATAATAGTGTGACCCGATCTATAAGATCCACTATTGATGCGGCGGTAGGAGGAACTTTGATGAGCAAGACTGAGGATGAAGCCTATAATCTGATCGAGGAGATATCGCTTAACAACTTCTAATGGTCCACTAAACGAACTGAACCCAAGCCAGTTGGAGGTAAGCATGAAGTTGATGCAATTACTTTACTTACTGCTAAAGTAGATGTCATAACTCATAGACTGGACCAAATGAATGTTAATGTTGTGAACTCTAGTGCCCCTTCCCATCGTGAAATTTGTGATTCAATTAAGCATATAACTCTAAATTGTCAAGTTGGGAGTCCTTTTTCCTTGGACCCTAATGAAGTTAATTATGTTCAAAATTTCAACCCGAGACCGACCAAACCCTAATACCTATAATCTGGGCTGGAAGAATCATCCGAATTTTTCTTACAGGTCGAATCCAAACATTGTGACTATGCCCCCTATGAATGCCAGAGTACCCCCAGTTTTCAAAGACCCCTATTCCCTTCTCAGATGCCCCAAAAGTTTAATTTAGAGGTAATGATGGAAAATATGCTTAGGGTACAACAAAAATAGGATGAGTGCATTAAGCAATTAGCCTCAAAGACCGATGTGCTTACGACTCATAATAGAATGTTAGAAGCCCAACTTGCCCAAAAAGCTAGTTTCTCATCTATGCCCTCAGATAGACTTCCTAGCAAATCTAAACCTAACCTTTGTGAGCATTGTAGCTGTGTTGCCAGGAAGGAAGAACAGGACTTAACTAACTTTAAGGAAGCACCAATGGAAGAGGATGGGGAGATAATCATGGCTGGTTATGAGAAGAGAAACAATGATGGCAAGACTGCCGTTTTCAAAGAGAATGACACTGTTGAGATTCCAACCAGTTTCCCTCTAAGCTCCCTGACCCAGGTAGTTTTTCTATCCCCTGCATTGTAGGAAAGGTAGAAATTGAGAGAGGTCTACGTGATCTAGGTGCAAGTATCATTATAATGCCCTATTCTTTGTTTCACAAACTGCACCTAGGGCCATTGCTATCCGCACCCTTTTCCTTACAATTGGCTTATGGTTCTGTGACGCAACCTATATGCAAAGTTGGACAATGTGCCAGTCAATATATGAGATATTTAGGTGTTGAAGGACTTCCTTATAGTTGATATGCTTGAAACTGATGATGCCCAAATTATTGTAGGTCGACCCATTTTCGCAACAGCTGGTTGCCACATTGATTTAAGAGAGGGTCGGGTATCTTTTGAGGTGGAAGGGCACTTTGCTATGTTTAGTCGTAAGAAGGAGGACATGTTTTCTCCTCATTCTTCTATATTGGATGCATTACCCCTTTCTCCTAAGATTAATATGGAGGATGTCTGAAATTGTGAAGATCCTCCTGATTCTGACTGGATTTCTTATGAGGACCCCGACCAAGGGTATGTTAAGGTGGAGTTTGCTGCTCCTATACCACCTAACAAGCCCGAGGTTGAGGCCCCTATTTCTAATGAGTCTTCAATGAGTGATTACTGCAGGTTTGCACAAACTATTCTCTTTATGCCACCTGTGGAAGGTTTTGATGCAGATTTTGACGTAGGGGTTGAACGAGTTGATGATAGCCCGTCTAAGGGGCCATAAGAGCCATTTGTTTTGTATGCAGACAGTGCATTATGGCCCTAAGTTATGAAGATGAAGGACCTGTAGCTAGAACTTTTAAGATGGTACCTTCAACTGAATAAGTTCGATTTTGTGGTCCGGGACAAAGCCAATGTCCATACACCATCTGATCCGAACCAAGCCTTGGATAAGGGTCAAGTTCTTGACCTTAAGAGAGCGCTTCTTGGGAGGCAACTGAAGCTTTCTTTCCTTTTCCCTTTTTATAGTTTTGATTTTTATTAATTTTTGTAGTTATATATGCGAAATTAAAAAAAAAAGAGAGAAAAAAATACATGAATAAAATGTTGGCACCACGGTAACTACCCCAGAAATACGGCTGTAGGGTGCCAACCCAGAAAAATCAAAAAATCGGATGCCAGTAGGCACCACGGACGGTCTGTGGTGAGCCCCACAGCCCGTGGTGGTCTGCTATGGGCCGCGGTCTAGGTTTTTGACCATGGTGCCTCTTCACTTCCCCCTTTCTTCTTCAGCCTCCCGACATACTCTCTCTCTCTACCCCTATTTTCTCTCTTTAAACTCCATAACCAAATCTCACTAATCTCACCTCATTTTTTGATCATTTCTAATCATTTTCACACCAAATCCTTTCCTTTCACTCAATTTTTCATCTTTCTCCTTAAAGTCCATCTCTTTCTTCTTCTTTTACTTCAAATTCATCTCACCTTTTCTCATCCACCATAACTATCCTTTTCTCTCTCTTATTTTCCATATTTTTATTTAATTTCTTAAATTTTCTAGGTTTTAGCTTTTACTTTTGGTTTTAGTTTTGTTTTTGTTTCAAGTTTGGAACAATGACACCAAATAAGAGACCAAGGAGCACTAAGGAGGTTGGTTCTTCAAGTCAAGCACCACCCTGACCTCAAGAACATCCTGAACATCAACCGTTGCACGTGTTAGAGGTAACACTCCTCACTCCCTTAGTTTGACGCACCCTGATCATGTTTCTAGGTATAATTACTTGAATAAACATATGGTTGTAGCAACTAGATATTATAATGAGGATTTATTAGCCCAGTAGGGAATTTTGGATGATATTCATTGGTTGTTTGCTAGAGGTGGTATGGGCCACTTTTTAGAAATTAAAGAGCATACATATAGGGACCTAACCCTAGAATTCCTTAGTACACTCCACGTCGAGGTCACTAGAGGGCCTCAATGTCAAGCTGGATATATATCGTTTTATTTGCTGGGACGATTGTATAAACTAAACTTAGGTACCTTCAACAGTATTTTTGATTTTTCCCCTAGTATGGACTTATCACACCGTCAAGTCCCCTACGAATTCAGCCTGAATATGTTTTGGAGTGAACTTTCAGGGAGTGTAAGGTACAGTACCAGCTTGTTCTTTGTTTGCTCAGCATGATAGTCTGAATGTCCCGAGACTTTCTGAGTTGTGTTTTCTATCCTGTATGCTTGATGGAGACTAGCTTGACCCAGGTTCATTCTTAGCTAGACATTTACATAGCGCTGCTGTTAGCATTAAAGGTACGATAGTCATTGGTGGGATATAACTACTATTGCTAGATTCTTGGGTGTCGAGCCCAACCCTAAGGATAGAGTTTCCTGGTTCAAGCAGCTTGATCAAGCCACTTTTGAGATTATGAACTTCTATAAAGTTGAGGCTGGCCGTTTATGTTAGATTTACCCGGGGGGCTGGCTTTTGCCGTTTCCTAATGTTGATCGCACCACCCTTCTTCACCGAGGCAACCTTTATTAGGTACTTGGTGATGAGGAGGTTGTTCAACCTGCACCCCACCAACCAGCCCCTCGATCTAGTCAAGCAAGGCCTCGTTCTTCCTCTTAACCACCCCCAGTTAACTATTCTGACCTCTAAGACACCCTTAGGTCCATTCAAGAGGAGCAAGTTTCCCTCAAAGAGTTTGTTGCTTCTACGAGTGCCGCTCTTTGGGACTTTGTCCAAGAGCGCCACGATGAGATTCATGGGTTGCTTCCTTCTCAGACCCAATATTTCCAAGACTATAGGCCATGTCTAGAAACCTGGCGAGATTGACATATCTCTTGTGGCCAACCACCCCATCCGCCTCCACCTCCTCCTCTCTGATCTTGTTTTACGTTACTCCCCTTCCTTTTTTGTTATGTGCCCACATTGAGGGCAATGTGTGATTCAAACATGGGAGAATTCATCATTATATTTGGCGTCTAATGCCTATTTCTATTTGGTGTGTTTTTGCTTTGTATATGTTTTTAGTGGCAGTTTTTATAGTTTTTGATTGTTTTAGTTTTGTTTTAGAAGTGCATTTAGGTTTCTTCCAGGTTGCATTTTAGTTTCTTTCTTTTATTAGTTTCTTTTGCATTTTAGTTTGCATTCTTTATAGGAGCCTGCATATAAAGAGGGAAAAAACTATAAAAAAAGGAAAAAAAATCCTCCGATGATGATCTCTATAGATTTGGTAGCTTTTTTGGGTTGAGTTTGATCCTTTGATTCACCTGAATTGTGCATAAAATGTTTGCAAATGAGTTTTCGAAATGAATTTCATGTTTTGACCACATGTTAGATACGAAATGATTTTTCCCATGACTCTTTACAAGATTTTGGCATGTGTTTACTAGTGAGCTAGTTTTGTCCTTGGTAGATGTCCCGTGAGACTTTGAGCCTTCAGAAACTGTTTGTCATTATGAGTCTTATATTTCTTTCATGTGTGACTCTTCCTTGGTGTCATTTCTCTAGAACCTGCTTAGATTCTTATTCAAGATCACATTTCACGTATGTATTTAGGCAATATGATTGAAGCGATTCTTTCTTTGATTTGTTTAAACCCCATGACCAAATAGCCACCCTGGTTGTGTATTGTATCCCTTGTTAGCCCCTTTGAGTCTGTATCCGTTTTTCTTGATCTGTACCTCTTATTATAACCCATGGCCAAATACTTTTCATACCTTTAAGCCAAGGCTATGGGAGTGTTCTATTCTTTTGCATCAAGTTTGATAGGGCGTTAGTAAGATGGAATGATATCTTGTGGAGTAATTGGGTTGTTTATTGCATGGTTGTGAGATATTTATTAATTCCTTGTTTTGTTCTACAAACTTTAGCAAAGAGTTGGAATTTAAAGTTCGTTATGGATTTTCCCCTGGGCTATCCCTTCTGGAAAAAAAATAATAAGTGCTTACAAAAAAAAAACACAAAAAGAAAAAAATTTGAAAAAGGGAAAGAAATGAAAAGAGAACAGAAAAAAATCGAAGAAAGTAGTTAGCCTTGTTGGGAATGCAAGTTATTTGTGATTTTCGACTCTTTCTCTCTTCATTTGGGGATTTATTCTGAATTGATAAGGTTTAAGAAGGATGTTGTTTGACACATTGGAATTGTTTAGCTCTTAGTCTATGGCTTATAGCTCCTCATTTCCGAACCGTTTGTCCCCCTCGTACCTTTACCCTTAGCTCAGTGACAACCCTATTAAAGTCCTCATGATTTTCTAACGTGTTTGCATTTTTGGTGATGGCGAATTTGAGAATCTTGTCAAGCTTACGGTAGATCTGCGTCTAAGGTTGAGATTTGAGAGAACCTTCATAAGTATATAACATTTCAAACACATGAGTGCTGAGTGACACATAACTATAGTGAGGTTCTACCAGCCTCACTAGTTTCGCTTGTTCCATATATTGAATGCTTGTATTTGACAATTTGGTGGAGATTACTTTCAAGTTTGATATTTTGGTCAATTAAAAAGGTTTTCGAAAATTTCATTCCCTATTCTGTTTGTTAATGATTTCTTTGTATCTTTTTGCGCTATCTTTGGATCAGCTTTGCCATTTGAATGTTACCTATATCTATCCTGAGGAGGCTATGAATACTTTTAATCTTTGCATTGCTTGAGGACAAGTAGTAGTTTAAACATGGGGAAGTTTGATAAGTGCTTAATATGTATATCATTTTAGGGCTATTATATGTCGTTTTTAGGAGAATGTTGTGCTTTAAGTTGTTATTTAGTCTCTTATTCTCGATTTATGCTTGGTACAGTTATTTGATGTGTTTTACAGAATTTTTAGCCTTATTACCCGACATTTTTCCTTCAATGGTTGTATTTTGACCTCCCCCAGGTCATCCATGTTATGCCATGCCCGTAAAGCAAAGAATGAGCAAAACTCGATTCTAGCACTAACCACAGTCGGACCATGGTGCACCCCACGAATCGTGGTGAGCCCGTAACTACTGTCTTTTCATTTGCCCTCAGCTGTGAGGCTGACATCGACCGAGCCTCTCTATAAAAAGTGACGTTCTACAATAGTAGAGGGCATCCAAGATCATTCCAAGCAAAGCAAAAGTACAGAGTAGCATAGATTAGTGCTTTAGTTTCTTTCTCAAATTTTGTAGTTTATAGTTTGGTTATTGTGTTGGTGTGAGTCTTGAGTGTGAGAGTTTGTTTTTGAGGCAATACTGAAGCCCTTGGTTGAAGATCATCTCAGTCAATCCCCTTCTCACTCAGATTTCACCAATCATTGGTTAGTTTCTTAATCTTTTATCATGTTTGATTAGTTTTTTTTAGTCTGGGGATTCAGTAGTTTATGGATGTGTTGTTGGATTATGTTTTAATCTATACAATTGTGCTTATTTTCATGATTGGTTTGATTTCGTTCTATCAAGTATTTGGATTACTGTGAGTTGATTTTTGGTCGAAATTTGCTTGCACTTTTGAAACAATCAAGTGAAAAATTGACAGGTGACATTTGGTTGTTGGATTGCTTGATTATATCTAACATAACTTCATCTCAATAGAGAGATTTGTATGTGAGGAGGACTAGTAAGTAATCGAAGACATTGAACTTGAATTAAGGCAAGTTAGTTTGAAAGAATGACTTTTGTTTAGTTTAGGCAAATTTAGTTGATTTCGAAAGCATAGACTGAGTTTTTGAAGAGATTACAATTCCTCGAATTAACCAGTTAGAAGAAAGCACATATTCATTATTTTTGATCCAATTTCCTTTCACAACTATGAGAATTCCTAAATGTTTTTCCCCTATTGATTTAGAAAAGTTTATTTACTATCGTTAAATCGAGTCCACTTAAACCAGAATTTTCCTTAGCACATTCTGATATGCAAGACTTAGTAAGTTACAATTAGTCATTGAGAAATGATATCTTTTATCTATACTACAACAATCTATGCACTTGCAGTAGTATGATCAAAGCCATTGAAGACTACCATTGTTGCTAAATTTTTCTTCCCTTTTAATTTCTTCTTGAACTTTTGTTTAGATGTTTGATAATTCCATTTTGTGTGATTAATTTTTTAAAATCTAGGGACTTGTTAGTCAAAATATTGATGTTGGATCTCTAATTTTTAACATTTACTCTTCATCCAATTAGTTTGATTGAATTTTATCTTGTGGATGAACTGTTTTGAGTAAGTTTTGGTCAGATTTGCATGCATACATTTGATAGTTGAGTGAAGTCCTAAAAGGAGAAACTGACTATTAGAACAAGAAGTTAGAACTTGATTTGATGAATTTTTGAAAAACAGTTGTTTGGTAAGAGGAAAATATTAGCAATCAAGAATACCTAACCAAAACTAAACCAAGGATATTTGAAACAATGTTAATTGGGTTAGTTTAGGCAATTTAGTTTGTTTCAAAAGAAAAGATTGAGTCTTTTGTCTGATTGCACTCCCTTGAATATTCCAATTTAGATAAAGTGCATAACTATATCCAATGATCTAACTCTTTACTAGGTGAAGCAATTCCCTAGATGCCGTTAGTCTGATTAAACTTCCAATAATTAAATAGTGGTAGTTGAGACATCCAGTTGAAAATTTAGTGGCTTAGCCTTTTATAAGAGGTTCAAACTCAATAGACTACACTTGGTCTCTGTGAGATTGATATGAAAACTATGCTGTAATAGCCGTGACGTATATTAGCTTTGACACGGAAGTATAGGTCATACGAATCCATGTGTCAAAGGTATATAAGTCAGAGTCTCCTCTAAGTTAATTAAATGTTCATCAACCACCAAACTTCTTAAAGTACTGTGTATGAATCTATGCAAGCATATTAGAATTCAAAGTCCTGGTGGAAGCAACTATATGTTTGTTATTGTTGATAATCATTCTATGCACACATGGACTTTATTTCTGAAAGAAAAACTCAAAACCTTCATCGAATTTGCCAGAGTAATTAAGCAAGTGTAGGTGTCAATGGATGACGGCTAGTAGAAGTGACCATGAAAGTGAGTTTGATCATGAAATTTGTTTGACTATAGAAGAAACATCACATTTCTCACAACTTTAGGGCTCAAAACCCTACAAAAAAAGTGGAGTGGTTGAAAGAAGAAATAAAACCCTTGAAGACATGGCAAGGAGCATGATTTATGGTAGTGATCTTAAAAAACTCTTAAGGTAAGAAGCAATAAGCACAAGAAATTACATTCTCAATAGATGCCTGATGAGACCAATTTTAAAGAAGAGTCCTTATAAGTACTCAACATAAAGAAGCCAAATGTATCTCATATTAAGGCCTTTTGAAGGAAGAATAACAATCATGACCTTGGTAAGATTAATCTTCGTAAATTTGATGCCGAGAGTGACGAATATATTTTTTGGGTATACTGATTCCACAGCAAGGCTTATAAAGTTTACAATGACAGCACAAAAATCATTGAAGAAAGCATTCATGTTATCTTTGATGAGACTAATGATGGATATGTCACCTCATCTTCTTTCCAAGAATTTCAATTGAACTATATTGTTAGAGATCAAGAAGAAAAAGTAGTACAACCTGTGACTAAAAAGATCTTAATCAGAGTCAACCGTCTGAGAAGCATTAAAATCCTTAAGACTTTAATCCTCTTGTCACTCTGAGAGAACAAATGCAAAAGCCAAAAAGAGGGTTTAAGTATCAATTAGCTCATCTAGTTGAAAAATGTGATATCTGACGTCCATAGCGATGTAAGAACTCACTCCTCAATCAAAAGTTTCTATACTTTTCATTCATTTACATCTTTATTGAACCTAAAGTCACTAAGAGGCTCTGAAAGATGATGACTAGAAGATGGCCCTATAAGAAGAGCAAAACTAGTTTGAGGGGAACAAACTACAGATCTTGACCACTAGACCTAAGGTTAGCCTATTGTAGGGACCAAAATGGTAAGAGTTATATGGTATTATAAGTAAATGGTTTGAAATAAGACGTGTTGAAGAATTGAACTTTTTCCTTATGTTGCAATTCAAACAACGTGAAGAGGGAATCTTCACCAACCAGTCAAACTACATCAAGGAACTACATTACAAGTACAATATGTCAAATTGCAAGTCTAATAAAACTTATATGTCAACCTGAAGCAAACTTAACAAAGGATGCTGTGAAAAAGGAATATCTTAGAAAATATAAAGGGGGCATGAGTAGAACATTCTTATATCTAACTTCAAACAAGCTAGAAATAGTGCTCAGTGGTGTGTCTCTGTATAAAATTCTAGTCATCTCCTAAGGAATCACACCTCCATGCTATGTGAAGGATACTCAAATACTTGTAAGGGACTCTAAACGTTGGCATTTACTATCTAAAAGGAGATAACTTTAAGCTTGCAGGATACCATGATGTCGATTATAGTGGATATAAAGTAAATATAAAGGGTACCTAAAGATAATGCTAATCCCTTGATCAATCACTTATTTGATGGTAAGATAAGAAACAGAAATGAATGGCTCTATCAACAGCTATAGCATAACACATAGTAGTTAGAACTCGTTGCGCTCAATTATCATAAACGTCACAACTAGTCAGAGATCTTAAAATTGACCATAAAGGAGTGCCTCTTAAATGTAACAATTCGGGTGCCATTAGCATAACTAAAAATCTAGTTTAACACTCAAAATCAAAGCACATTGAGGGATGGTAAAGCATCAAGCTGAGGAAGAAACTAACTACAAGCAGCCAAGCAGCCAAGCAAGTTGAAACTAAAAATGGCATGGAAATTACTAATGTCCAACATCAAGCATTAAATACTCAAGGGTTGTCATATTAAAATAAAAGACAACATAGTCATTTCTTTTGAGCAAAAGTTAATTAAGGTTGAAATAAAAGAATGTACAAAAGAAGGAAAGAGTTAGAGTCCTCAAAATAGATGTTAAACTCACTATGCATATCGCTACATCTCAAGATCAAACGCTAAAATTCAAAGAAGCACATAATGACTATATTAAGTCCATTTAATGGTTCAAGAGTGGCAAGGATGATCTACAAATAGAAGAACCATATTAAAGGTTACATTTAAATTCTTTGTACTATGAGTGTACTAAGTGAAAGTAAAAGTGACCACTCCTATATTGTGAACATTGCCCTCTTCGGAGCGAGTGTACTTTGGGAGTTAAGGCCTGTCAAAGTGCCTTGAGAAATCTATATCTGTTAGTAAGAAGTTATAGTGCTTTTCTTATATTGTAAGAAGGCTATTACAGAGTGCTTTAGGAAAACTTTGCAGGCAACAAGGAGTAGAGATGCTTTTGTTGGCCAGTATCCTTCTTATAGTTTGAGAACTCTAGAAGTTGATGCTTGTTAGAGTGCCTTAACAAAACTTTGATTCCAAGAAGGAGTCAAAGGGCTCTATATATCTATCTCCATAATATAGTGAATTGATTGAATCCTAAGGCCTAGCAAGAGGCCTTAGGTGGGAACATAGCTAAAGATTGATTTGGATGAACATCATCAAAAATTATATGTCTCTAAGTTCTTTACAATCTACATTCACTAACTTTGTTATGTGTTGCTTCATTAAAGTCATAGACTCTATCCGATGCACTCATCATACCTTATCTTAAAAATCTATTATCTTTACGCCTTAGTTTCCATAATAGCAAACAAGTTTAAAGTATCAAAGTTTCTACAAATCACCCTATCCACCTTATTCTAGACTGATTTCCCTTGCATAATAGGGCTAATAATTTGCAAACTCAAATAGCCCCAAATTCTTCAGAAATGCCTATGTCCTTATGTAACACCTCGAAATTCTAATTTCAGTTCTTATTTACTAATTTTAATCCTATGTGGCAGCGGAACCTATTTGGAGTGTTACCGCCATATTCTCTTCTTGGAAATACCAGGCTGGACATCAAATAACGATTAATACAAAATTTTTAATAATGTTTCGATCCCCACATCGTTCAAACTTCATAACAACAACTAATTCAACCAATGTTCATAATAACTTTATTCTAACAACTAAACTTCCATCTTCTTTGGCTCAGGCGCTCGGGCCTCGCTCTACTTTCAGTTCCCCAGCCCTATGCATGACTAAATCACCTAAAACCAAAACATTCTATAAATGTGAGATAAACTCAGTAAACAAGTACCCCTAACAGTCAACTACGCACATAAATTCATTTTAAAAACTTTTTAAGGGGGATAAAGAAAAACAACAAGACTCCCATGACACATTAATATAGCCTTCCATGGTTACCAGCTCTCAGAGATGAAATTCCATGATTTATGATCCAAAATACAACAGTCAGATTTTAAGTGAACGACCCCACTGCGTCTTATGGCCGGCGCTTTAGTTTAACGCAGCAGCTTAACTCGTTCCTGGCCTACTACTACTCAAGCAGTTACCATTACCCTTTCCTGGCCTACTGTCGACAGGGGTGGTTACCACTAACTTGGCCCACGTCATAGTAGAACACCTGGTCGCTCCCATGCATGCACTAGTTCCCCGGGGAAGGCTAGTGGCCTTCAATCAGCACAGTCCGATTAACATCTCACCCAATTCAGCCTTCACAGTTATTTATTTCGTTTCTCCTTATTAAAGGTCGATTTAGCATAAATAAGTTCATTCAACCCTAGCCATTTCCCCCAGGAACACCACCACGACAGTGACGCTGGAAATTCCAACGAAACATGATAAGGTCTCAATTTCATTGCATATCACATCATACAGATTCTATTGTGCAGTTACATTCAGTTAACTCATGCTATCATTCCTTTAGCTTAGTAAACGAAACAGTTCTTACCATATTCAATGCACACACAGTTACAACCAATGCGGGGAAGGGTTAGGGCATGATTGTTACCTAGGTATCGTACAAGTTACGGGCTCGGTTACTATTCTGAACTTATTGTTCCGCACCTGGGCCAACACATAGCCCACACTCAGTCTAACACAAATGAATTACCCCCCGCTCTTTTTCTTGCTTATAATAATTTTTTTTATAAGAATTTACCCATGCTTTTAGGGCCCCCAATCCAAGCTCACTCTAGGGTTCAGATTGGGCCAGAATCTAGGCCCCCTTCCAGAGGCCCTAACTTCTAGTCCCAATGTCCAATTTAAAACTTCTAGCCCAATCTAGAAACTTTGAGGCATCCCCTACCCTTTTCATGTTTGGGGTTTCTCCCGATTTTATACAGAGCTAGGTCGTTTTCTCACTTGTTTAGGGATATCACTGACTGTCTAGGCCTGGAAATTGGTTATAACTTGGGTCATGCTACCCCAATCGGCCCGATTCCAAAACGGGGTATGTGAGACATCAAGAGGTATCCACTCTAAAAATTTGGTGATTTTTGGTTCATAGACTCACCCTAGGTGAATTTTCAAAGTAGCTATAACCGCAGCCTATACTCTAACCCAGCAGACTTGGCCCAGATTTTCTAGCCAAATTTTATAACCCCATAACTTTCACATCTGACATCCAAAATGCAAACTTTTGCCCATTCCAGAAAGAGGAGCCTATTCTCTATGACTTTTATGTTTTGCATTCTTACTAATTCTCACTGTATCTGGGCCAAAAACCGGAAAACATGCAAATCTTCCTTGACTGCCCCAGTCCCGCAGTCTCCTATGAGTAGGCCATAACTCTCTCGTTACACATCGAAATTCAACGATTCAAAAGGCGTAGTGTGGAGTACGCCTTGACCTATCTACCTTAAAATTTGGTGATTTTTAGACCAGAACACCGATAGAAAAAATTTTTCTAAAGTCAAGTGAAATTTTTTGTCCTTCATAGTGGCAGGTTCTCATCAAGCCTCATTCCAAAACTCAATCCTTTTACCTAACATCCACATTCCTTATACCTGTGACCCATTATCCATGAATCTCGACTATGTTAATCCCACCCCAAGTCATCTAACTCACGAAAGATGTTAAAATTCATGTTAAGAACATAAAAAAAAATATATCACCATGCATTTACCTTGATGTAAACCCAAAAAAGTAGCAATGAAATCATCTCCCTTTTTGAGGTTCAAATATGAAAATCATGCAAAGCTCTCTTTAAAACCAATATCTTGAATCTCAAAACAAAATTGCACAAAGAAAATAATAAGCGCTCAAGTTTTGTGTGTAAAGAAGAGCACGGGACTAAGGTTTCACCCGCACATCACGTTTCTTACCAAGGGAGAGGAGAGGGAGGTGGTGGCGGTGGAGTGCCGGTGGCGGTGGTGGTGGCCGACGTGGCTGAGAATGTGAGAGAGAGAGAGAGAGAGAGAGAGAGAGGAGAGGAAGAGAGAGAGAAATATACTAAGGGGTGGTTTTTCACACTAGGGTTAACAAAAGGAGGGTTCTTCACGCTACGGTTAATGAAAAAGGGGGTTTTCACGGCAAAAAGGGCGGAAAATTTTAGGAAAGAAAAACAAGAGAAAGAAAAGGAAAGGAGAAAGGGAAAAAAAAAAGGAAGGAAAAAGAAAGAAGAAAAAAAAAGGAAATGGATTTAAAAGAGAAGAAATACCATATTGTTTTCCTAGGGTCGATTTGGGTAAATTTAGGAAGGGAAAGTTGAATTTCAAAATAAAATAAATAGGAGGGGAAAAGAAATTAAAGCAATAAATAGTTGAAGTGTGAAGCAGAATACGCAAATATTCAAATCGAAGGAAAGGAACAAAATAACCCAGATGGAAAATAAATTTCTTTTTCCATCGTAGAAATAAAGTTTCAAAAGACAACATGTAGCGAAAACTATTTATAACAACTTAGATTAGGAGGGTTGGTCCACGTCACTAGGTCTTCCAATTTGATTTTCCGGGGTTTTACATACTACCCGACTTAAGAAAGTTTCGCCCCCGAAACTTCACTAAGCTGCAACACAGTACCATTATGTATATGAATTTTTGGGGTTTTACATACTACCACACTTAAAAAAGTTTCGTCCCCGAAAATTTCACCCACCTGGTTATAGGAACAAGTGATGGTATTTATCTTGCATTTCCTGCTCCGGCTCCCAAGTAGCTTCAGACATCTCATGATTGGCCCAAAGGACAGGCACTGTCTTCCTACGGAGGTGCTTTTCCCGCCGATCCAAGATCTGTATAGGCTGCTCCTGATGTGACAGGTCTTCCAGAGTTGTATAGGATCAGGCTCGATTATATGTGAGGGATTTGGGATGTATTTCCATAATTGCGACACATGAAACACACTATGTATTCTTGGGAGTTCGGGCGGTAGCTCCAGTCAGTAAGCTACTTTCCCAATTCTCTGTATGACTTGGTACGGCTCGATATACCTTAGGCTAAGCTTTCCTGCTATCCCAAATCGTGTGATTCCCTTGGTCGGGGAAACTCGGAGGAATACTTGATCCCCTACTTGGAACTCAAGGGGCCTACACCTCCGATCGGCATAGCTCTTCTGGCGACTCTGGGCGGCTCTCATACGTTCCTGAATCAATCTTATTTTATTCGTGGTGGCTTGGATTAACTCTGGCCCAATAGTCAAGGCTTCATCGATCTCCTGCCAACAGAGCAGAGTTCTGCATTTTCTCCCGTACAGTGTCTCATACGGGGCCATGCCAATACTCGCGTGGTAACTGTTGTTGTAAGAGAACTCGATCAATGCCAGCTGCTCGTCCCACGCACTCTTAAAGTCCAAAACGCAAGCTCTTAGCATGTCTTCTAATGTTTGAATAGTGCGTTTGGTTTGCCCGTACGTAGCTGGGTAGAACGTAGTGGTAAAATGCAGCAACGTCCCAAATGCTTCCTACAGCTTCTACCAGAAATCCGACTAAAACCTGGTGTCCCGATCTGACACGATAGAGCTAGGTATCCCGTGTAGTCACACTATCTCTTCGAGGTATGCTCGAGCTAACTGGTCTAGGATCCAAGTATTTCTTATGGCTATGAAGTGCGCGATTTTTATAAGCCTATCCACGATAACCCAAATCGCGTTCTTCTTCCGTTGAGTCAACGGTAGACCCACCACAAAATCCATAGATTCCGAGTCCCACTTTCACTCGTGGACATCTAGAGGTTGTAACAGTCCCACTAGTCGTTGATGTTTTATCTTCACCCTTTGACAAGTTAAGCACTTTACCACGCAATTAGCCAGTTCCTGTTTCATGTTACTCTACCAGAATGTCCTCTTTAGGTCTTTGTACAGCTTGTTTCCCCCAGGGTGTGCCGAGTGCGGAGTGTTGTGACCCTCGTATAAAATTTTCTTCTTAAGTGCCTCTACGGCTGGCACATACACCCGGTTATGAAATCAAATGGTGCCATCTTCATGAATTACAAACCCAGGTGCCTTTCCCACTAATATCTCCTCCCTGATTCGCTCGAGTTGGGGGTCCATAGCCTAAGCCACTCGAATCTCCTCAATGAGTGCCGGCTGTGCTTCCAAGGTGCATAGCATAGGCTTTGCCCTCGGGGTGACCACGTTGAATTCTAACTTCCGAAATTCCTCACACAACGCATTCGGAAGTGCCGGCAAGAAGCTCAGTGTTGGGTATGGTTGATGACTCAACGCATCCACCACGACGTTAGCCTTCCCCGGATGGTAATGGAAATGAATATCGTAATCCTTCAGGAACTCTAACCACCTTGTCTGTGTCAGGTTTAGATCCTTTTGTGAAAAAAGGTATTTCAAACTCTGGTGGTTGGTGAAAACCTCACAGCGTACCCCGTACAAGTAATGCCTCCATATCTTAAGCGCAAACACAACAACTGCTAATTCCAGGTCATGAGTCGAGTAGTTTTGCTCATGTATCTTCAGTTGCCGCGAGGCATAAGCTATAACGCGGCCCTCTTGCATTAACACACACCCCAACCCACTCCTAGAGGCATCGCTATACACTACGAAGTCCTTGTCAGTAGTAGGTAAGGCCAGTATCAGTGCACTCGTCAGTCTCTTTTTAAGCTCCTAGAATGTTTTCCCACATTGTTCTGTCCATTCATACTTAGTGACCTTCCTGGTCAAGTTGGTAAGCGGGGTGGAAATTTTTGAGAAATTTTGAATAAATCTGCGATAGTACCCTACCAAACCCAAGTAACTCCTTACTTCCGTCGGGTTCTTAGGTCTGGGCCAGTTTGTCACAGCCTCTATCTTTTGGGGGTCCACCGACACTCCCTCGTTGGAGACGACGTATCCCAGAAATGCTACCTTTCCTAACCAAAACTCACACTTTGATAATTTGGCATACAACTCGTTTCTCCTCAATATCTCCAGGGCTGTTCGTAGGCAGTGGGCATGCTCCTCTGGGGTCCTCGAGTAGATTAGGATATTATCTACGAATACCACCACGAATTGATCTAAGTAGGGTTTGAAGACCCTGTTTATAAGGTTCATGAATGCTGCCGGGGCGTTGGTGAGGCCAAGGGGCATCACCACAAACTCATAGTGTTCGTATCAGGTGCAGAAGGCAGTCTTGGATATATCCTTATCCCTAATTCGGAGTTAATGGTACCCCAAACAAAGGTTTATTTTAGAAAAGGTCCTCGCGCCCCGTAACTGATTAAATAGGTCATCTATCCTGGGTAGAGGGTAACGATTCTTGACCGTTATTTTGTTTAGCTCTCGATAATCTATACACAGTCTTAGGATCCCATCCTTCTTCTTCACAAATAAAACCGGGGCTCCCCACAGGGATGTACTAGGCTAGATATGCCCCTCCTCTAAGAGTTCCTCCAACTATGTCTTTAATTCCTTCAATTATGCCGGCCATCCGATAGGGCGCCCTAAAGATAGGTGCGGCCCCGGGGATCATGTCGATGCAAAACTCAACCTCTCTAAGAGGTGGCATGCTGAGGATTTCATCGGGAAACACATCTGGAAATTCCCTCACCATGAGGATATCTTCCTAGGAAGGTTCCGTATCCTCGGTTCTCATTACATGACAGAAGAATCCCTGGTATCCTTTGCCTGACAACTTGTGAGCCTTCATCACCAACACCAATTTCACTCCTATTCTGGGTCCTTGGCCCCTATGCACTACCCACTCCCTATTAGGCCCCTTCAGGGTGATTTTTCACCATAGGCAATCTATCTAAGCCTGATGCTTAGCTAACCAGTCTATCTCTAAGATAACCCCAAAATCAGTTAACTCAAACCTGTATAGGTCCATTAGGAATTCACATTCATACGTTCCAATAGGGCAACCCTCGTATAGTTCCTCATACGTCACAGTCTTCCCATTAGGGAGAGTCACAGATAGCAATGGAGATTTACGGGTGGGGATTAGTCCTAATTTTTCAACTAGCTTAACAGAAATAAAGGAGTGTGTGGCATCCAAATCAAACAAAACATCTACTGGCTGAGTTAGGAGAGAGAAAGTACACGTCACAACGTTAGGAGCATCCTCTGCTTCCTCCTTTCGCATAACATAGACTCTGCCCCCTTAGTTCCAGTGCGGTTGGTTGGGTGGTCGGGATTGAGCTTGCTGAGGTGCCCGGTTCTGCTGATTGGGGTAGGCCGCCTGCCTTCCCCTATTCTGATATGGCTGCTGGGGTCGCTGCCCTTGCCCTCGACCCTTGCCCTTGCCCTTGTCTAGTAGGAGGTAGAGGAAGTGAGCAGTCTCGAACCTGATGTTGAGGGCTTCCACAACGAAAACACCTGTTCACTGAGCGGTATTCTCTGGCATAGTGACCCAGCTTCCCACAAATATTGCAGGTTACCTTCGGCAGTGTATTAGGGCGCTGGCCTGCCCTATTAATACCATTCGAGTACTGATTCCCGGCAGGCTGACGATACTTCTCTTGCAGTTGGAAGTTGCCCCGGTTATCTCCTTTCCTCTTGGTTCCCCGCTGCTCATTAAAATAGTTACTCTGCTCTTTCATTGCCCCCTCTACATTGACCGTAGTGTCATATAGGTCAACGTAGGAGACGTACTGATGTACTGCCATCCTCTCTTTTATGGTGGGGTTCAGCTCGGCCTTGAACTGGTTCATCTTCAGCCTTTCGTCAACTATAAAGGCTGGGGAAAATCATGAGAGCTCCATAAATTTGGAGGCGTACTCAAGTACGCTCAGATTCCCCTGCTGCAGTTGCATGAACTCACCCTCCTTGGCCGTTTGGAGCTAGATAGGGTAGAAATGATCCTTGATTATTTCCTTAAACTTGTTCCAATCAAATCTGGGTTCTTGTCTCTATCTCACCATGGCCCACCATAAGTTAGCCTTGTCTTTCAAATAGAATACGGCGAAACCCACCTTCCACTCCTCAGGGCATTAGAGTGCATCGAACAGCTTCTCCATAGCCCTAATCCATTCCTCAAAAGCCTTAGGGTCGGGAGTGCCATTGTAGGTGGGTGGGTGATGGTTCGTGAATCTCTTGAACATATAGGAGTTATCCTCCTCAAACCTTTTCTCCCGAGCCTCCATTAGCCTCTGCCACTGCTCGTTCTGGAGTTGTAGCTGCTCCCCTTGTTTCTGTAGCATCTCCAATAGCAATAAGTTGGTGAGTTCAGATCCAATAGGCGGATTGGTCTCGTTCACCTGGGTGCAAGACCCATTCCCATTCCTAGGACGCAGGGCTTCCAACCGTTCCCGGAGGGCCGACATGTTAACCTTCTGATTCCCAGGGGCTCTCGTAGCATGGTAAGATCCGGTTTAAGATTCGTTATTGTTTCCTGCCATCCTATTTGGGGAAATAAGTTGGGTTTAGCTCCCTTCTTAATAGTTCATTTCCTACCTACTTCTGGGGTTCAATAACACAGTACATACTAGTGCATCAGGCATCGCTTAACATATGTTCAATTTCAGCATTTCACCACATCCATGTGGTACATTCACTTCATCACGTACTCATTCATTTCATATCATATAGGCATCATGTTCACAAAATTCACATCTTTCACAACAGAAACACTGATATTCAGATGATTCGGGGAAATTTTATTGCAGAAAAAAAATTCCAACATCATAAGTGTTCCACACTAGTACTTTTCATTACATCACAGAATCAGAAAGACAACTAACAACATTGCCCTAACGAAATAAGAAAGAACCACAAGCCTTCTAACTCCTATGAGCTGCCACTGGTCGGGGGCGTCCAGTGGACAAGTATCCCTACACATCCGACCACATCTGCCCTGCTTCCAGCGAGTCATCTCGGTCACAAACTCACCCCTCCTCTTCACAGAATCAGAATCTATCCCTACTCCCAAGCTCTCAGGTCCCCCGGTTTGGTCATCCTGCATAATGAACTCCCTCCTTTCCTCCTCATGGTCTCTCCCGGGACTCTCTCCCTCGACCTGCTCTATCTCGCACTCACTGGAGTCTCCCTTGAGGTCTTCACTTCCCATGAGTTGTCCCTCACTTGAAATCTTCCTTGAGGTCCTCCTCAGGATCTTCCTCCTCCGTTGGTTCCCCCTCGCTCGGTTCCTCCTCAGGGTCCTCCTCGAGATCTCCCTCCTCTATTGGTTCCCCGTCGCCAGGGTCTTCCTCAGGGTTCACCTCCTCTATTGGTCCCGCCTTAGTAGGGTCATCTCCTTCTTCCCTATTGTCTCCCTCCTCATCTTTAAGCTCATCTCCCGGGGGTGGGGCATCCTCTTCACTAGCTGTGGGAATACGCTCTAGGTCATGGGGTCCCTCCAGTCTCAAGTAGTCTATTAGGTCATCTATATCCATCCCCATAGGCTCCCAGTCGCACCAACAGCACCTCCCCCACGGGCGGGGATCACGAGCCCGGGGGTGCAGCTCATCCACTTGATAGCGCCACTCAGGGTCCCCCTTCAAGGTCAGCAACAGGAAGACGACTCGGTTATTCTCAATCGCTAAGCAATTAGTGGGCTTATCATCTAAGTATCGGGCTAATACCCCCCTCATATGTCATATGTGGTCCAACACATTCTTCCCTGGCTCCTTAGCTAACCGGTCATGTAGATAAGGACCTTCTACACAACCACAGTGCCGGGTATCCTCCATTCCTAATACAAAGTAAGTACATATAAGATTTGCATCCAACCCACAATCATGCATTCATTTAGTACTATATGCAGATGTATGCAGCCCTTCCCCGTACTACACTCACTCTCCGTATGGTCCTTAAGTCTACCAGTTTTAGTCCTTAACTTTACAATCTTTTAGGCGAGCTTTCAGGTCAGTTAACCTAAGCTCTTATACCACTTTGTAACACCCTGAAATTCTAATTTCAGTTCTTATTTACTAATTTTAATCCTATGTGGTAGCGGAACCTATTTGGGGTGTTACCGCCATATTCCCTTCTTAGAAATGCCAGGCTGGATGTCAAATAACAATTTTTAATAATGTTTCAATCCCCACATCGTTCAAACTTTCATAACAACAACTAATTCAACCAATGTTCATATAACTTTGTCCTAACAACTAAACTTCCATCTTCTTTGACTTAGGCGTTTGGGCCTCGCTCTACTTTCAGTTCCCCAGCCCTATGCACGACTAAATCACCTGAAAATAAAAAAAATCTATAAAAGTGAGATAAACTCAGTAAACAATCACCCCTAACAGTCAACTACGTACACAAATTCATTTTGAAAACATTTTAAGGGGGATAGGAAAAAACAGCAAGACTCCCAAGACACATTTCACATTAATATAGCCTTCCACGGTTACCAGCACTTAGAGATGAAATTTCATGATTCATGATCCAAAATACAGCCGTCAGATTTTAGGTGAGCGACCTCACTGGGTCTCATGGCCTGCACTTTAGTTCAACGCAGCCGCTTAACTCGTTCCTGGCCTACCGCTACTCAAGCGGTTACTGCTAGCCCTTTCCTGGCCTACCACCGACAGGGGTGGTTACCGCTAACCTAGCCCACGTCTTAGTAGAACACGTGGCCGCTCCTATGCATGCACTAATTTCCCGGGGAAGGCTAATGCCCTTTAATCAGCACAGTTCGATTAACATCTCACCCAATACAGCCTTCACAGTTATTTATTTCGTTTCTCCTTATTAAAGGTCGATTTAGCACAAATAAGTTCATTCAACCCCAGCCATTTCCCCCAGTGACACCACCACCACAGTAACGCAGGAATTTCCAACAAAACATGACAAGGTCTCAATTTCATAGCATATCACATCATGTAGATTCTATTACGTAGTTACATTCAGTTAATTCATGCTATCATTCCTTTAGCTCAGTAAACGAGATAGTTCTTACCATATTCAATGCACGTACAGTTGCAACCAACATGGGGAAGGGTTAAGGCATGATTGTTACCTGGGTACCGTACAAGTTATGGGTTCGGTTACTATTCCGATATTACTGCTCCGCACCTAGGCCAACGCAAAGCCCACACTCAGTCTAACTTAAATAAATTACCCCCTGGTCTTTTCTTTCTTCTAATAATTTTTTTATAAGAATTTACCCATGCTTTTAGGGCCCCCCATCCAAGCCCACTCTAGGGTTTAGATTGGGGTAGAGTCTAGGCCCCCTTCCAGAGTCCCTAACTTCTAGTCCCAATGTCCAATTTAAAACTTCTAGCCTAATCCAGAGACTTTGAGTCATCCCCTACCGCTTTCATGTTTAGGGTTTCTCCTGGTTCTATCCCGAGCTAGATTGTTTTCGTACTTATTTAAGGAATATCACTAACTGTCTGGGTCTGGATAGTCCAACGTAAATTGGTTACAACTTGGGCTATGCTAGCCCAATCGGGCCAATTCTAAAACTACATTATACAAGACATCTAGAGGTATCCACTTCAAAACTTTAGTGGTGTTTTGTTTGTAGACCCATCCTAGGTGAATTTTCAAAGTGGCCATAACTGTAGCCTACACTCTAGCCCAGCAGACTCAGCTTAGATTTCCTAGCCAAATTTTCTAGCCCCATAAATTTCACATCTAACATCCAAAATGCCAACTCTTGCCCATTCTAGAAAGAGGAGCGTGTCCTCTATAACTTTTATGTTTTGTATTCTTACTAATCCTCTCTGTATCTAGGCCAAAAATCCTAAAACATGCAAACTATCCTTAACTACCCCAGTCCCAACAGTCTCCAATGAATAGGCATAACTCTCTCGTTACACATTGAAATTTAATGATTCAAAAGGCGTAGTGTAGAAAATGCCTTGACCTATCTACCCTTAAAATTTGGTGAGTTTTGGACCTGAATACCGATAGAAACAATTGTTTTAAAATCACATTAAATTTTTTGTCCTTCACAGTGGCAGGTTCTCATCGAGCCTCATTCCAAAACCCAATCTTTTTACTTAACATCCACATTCCTCATACTCGTGACCCATTATCCATGAATCCTGACTATGTTAATCTCACCCCAAGTCATCCAAGTCATGAAAGATGTTAAAATTCATGTTAAGAACACAAAAAAAATACCACCATGCACTTAACATGATGTAAACCCAAAAAAGTAGTAATGAAATCATCTCCCTTTTTGAGGTTCGAATTTGAAAATCATGCAAAGCTCTCTTTAAAACCAATATCTTGAATCTCAAAACAAAATCGTACAAAAAAATAATAAGCGCTAAAGTTCTGGGTGCAAAGAAGAGCACAGGACTAAGGTTTCACCCATGCATGACGTTTCTTACTAAGGGAAACGAGAGGGAGCTAGTGGCGGTGGAGTGCCGGGAGCTGGTGGCGGTGGCGTGCCAGTAGCAGTGGTGATGGCCGACGTGGTTGAGAACAAGAGAGAGAAGAGGAAGAGAGAGAGAAGTATACTAAGGGGGGTTTTCACGCTAGGGTTAATGAAAAAGGGGGGTTCTTCATGCTAGAGTTAATGAAAAGGGGGGGTTTTCATGGAAAAAAGGGGGAAATTTTAGGAAAGAAAAACAAGAGAAAGAAAAGGAAAGGAGAAAGGGAAAAAAAAAAGAAAAGGAAGGAAAAAGAAAGAAGAAAAAAAAAGGAAAGGGATTTAAAAGAGAAGAAATGCCATATTTTTTTCCTATGGTTGATTTGGGTAATTTAGGAGGGAAAAGTTGAATTTCAAAATAAAATAAATAGGAGGGGAAAATAAATTAAAGCAATAAATAGTTGCAGTATGAAGCAGAATACGAAAATATTTCAATCGAAGGAAAGGAACAAAATAACCTGGATGGAACATAAATTGTTTTTTTTCCATCATTGAAATAAAGTTTCAAAAGACAACACGTAGCGAAAACTATTTATAACGACTTAGATTACGAGGGTTGGTCTACGTCACTAGGTCTCCTAATTTGCTTTTTCGAGGTTTTACACCTTAGCACTATTAATGGGTTCAAAGAGGTCCTCCAATCTTTTGGTTTATAGTACTTCACGATCTTCCACTTGGTCACTAGGATTTAAGGGCAAATCCTTTTGAAGAAGGGAAGTTTCGATGCATAAGCATCAAAGCCAAGTCTGGGTTTGCTTTGCATCTTTGATATACTTGTTGAATTCTAAGAGTACACGACCACAAGAGGGGGGTGAATTGTGGTATCCGATTTTCGCCTATTTACTGACAAACAGCCTTAGACCTTGATTGCAGAGACTGTTTCTGAATGACGAACAGTCTTGGGCCTTGTTTGCAGTGGCTGTTCCCAATTGGTTCAGAAGCGAAAATCAAGTAGATAAAAGTGGAAATAAAGCACACACGATTTTTACGTGGAAAACACCTCTAGCCCAACTGAGGTGTGAAAAACCACGACCTACCTCGTGTAGGATTTAACCACTTCACTAATGGGCTGAACACGTTACAAAAGTAACACTCCTTGTTACAACTTGTAACCCACGTAACCTTCTTCTCTAAGACAGGTTACACCACGTCCAAATCTCTCTAGATTGGATACGTCCAAAGTCCACACGACTAAGGACACACTCACTCACTTTTGATCTGAGATCAAGGATACAAAACACCTTACTGGGGTGCTTTCTGACTTAAGCAGATGTAAGGTACAATGAAGTCCTAGCATGCCAATAGTTTTGAAAGCTCAATTTTTGCACAATCTTGTCACGGTTTTTTCTTTTGAAATGTAGCTCCAGAAATCTCAATGTGTTTGTGAAAGAAATCGATTTTTCCCTTGTGTATCTCTGCCGAAAGGAGTGAAAAGATTTTCTTATTTAAGCAAGCAAACCCAATGGCTAACTCCTTCAAAAAAGATAGAAAAATCTTCTGATTTTAGCAGCTTAGACGATTTCTTCAGATTTCCAACAGCTAGGAACAAAGAAGATAAGATTCTCCTAAAATGTAGAGATTTGATACCCACGGGATAAAAACTGATTAGCCACTTAATATAGCCGTGTAATTTAGCCCCAAAAAGGATAAAAATCTTGGTTTCAAAATTTGAATCAATCATGGCCTAAAAATAAGGAATAAAGATTTTTCGGATTTTGAAAAAATTTCTAGCAAAAATGGTTTTGCAATCTGCTACATATATATAATAAATAATAATCTTTTTAGAACTTAACTAATCAGCCTAGGATTTCATAAAAGGATTCTTAGAGCAGCCAGCCAACCAAAAGAAATTTTCAGGTAAAACGGATGTGGCCGCTGCAGTTTCAGGAACACCCTAGGCACCCTGTTTGCAGGGTTGTTTGGAAATGGTGTTCTGAAGCAAATCTCGAAAACCGTTTCAAGAAGTGTTAGATTGAGACTTTCAAGATTGGCATATTAACAAGAATCTAAAAGATAAAACCTAAATCAAATCGAGACTTCTTATTATAAGAATTAGTCATCTTGTTGAGGATGGATGTGCAACTCCAAACACCTTGGCCACCTTGATTGCTCGGGTGACCTTGTATCGCTGAATGTAGGAACTTGGTCTTTAAGACTTAGTCAGCTGTTGTCGAGATTTGTTGTGTGCTGATCTTTGTGTCACTGAAGCTTGGAACCTGTTCTTAAAACTTGTTCTCAACATTTAGTAGACAGAACAGGTAAGTAGGATCAATACAAACAACTGTGTAGAACCTGTTTGGAGAGCTTATTTGGAACAACATTACTCAAACAAGTGTGCTACACTTGGATTTGTTATCATCAAAACTGTATACAGTTAGTTCAACAATTTCCCCCTTTTTGATGATGACAAACCAAGTGACCATATTGACAAGAAAAAGATTTTATTTTCGTAAGTGCCTTTGTAAGTGACTTGAGTGCTGACATATATCCACACAAGTGCTAGGTCAGTCAAGTCAAAAAACATATGTAAGTATAAAGACTAATAACTCAACCGTTCAACTCAACCTAGGTCAATGGTCCACTTATCTTTCCCCTTTTGGCATCATTAAAAAGGCACAAACAACAGGCAGAACATGGTGTTTGCCAGTGAATCACATAAGACATAGCAAGAGATAAGCAAGATATAACAGAACCAGATATGTCATTGAAAGTCCAGAAGGTGCAATACAAAAAAAATGAAACACAGAAAGAGACGAGGAAGAGAACTCTAGGGAACATCCGATGAGAACAGGTTACAAGGGTTGATTATGGCTGCGAAGGAGGGAGTTTGGTAGCAAGGGAGGAGAGAAGGGCAAGGAGATCTTCATGACGCTTGGCAGATAGCGCCTTCTCTTCTTCCAGGGCAGCCTTGATGGCTGTGAGCTCATCCTTGAGGCGGGAGTTATCCTCTAAAACAGCCTCAACTTTGACTGATGACCGCCTAGAAACAGGAGGTCTGGGTGTTCGGCTCCCCTGTTTGGAGACCGAGCCCTCAGCCAAAGTATATTCACACCCTATGAGGGTGTCACTCCCTATCTCATCAATCAATTGAGCAGCCACCCTCCTTTTGAGCTCTATCCCAAAGTGCTCAAAAACCTCGTCAGTGGAAGACCATACCCAAGATTATGTGCCCGGGTGGTGTTTGCAATACGCCCAATATGGCGGATCATTAGAACTGGAAGGTTGATGGGTTCCTCCCTATCCAAAAGATCCACCAGGCACTGATCAAGAGCATCAGCCTGGTTTCTACCTTGACCTCTTGGGGTGATGTTCTTTATGACAAACATAAAGAGCAGTTGGTGCAGAGAGGTCATCTCCCCCTTCTTCACGGATGTGGGTGTTTGCAGGCCCTGGTTTTGACTCAATTGCTGTGAAAGCTCCAGCAGCCTGGCTGTCCCTAGGACAGACTTATCCTCCCTCACGTACACATCAAAGCAAGTGAGGGAACACCCAAAATCGTACCCAGAGTTTGTGCATCAAATTGCACCTGTGTATCACCAATTTTACTTGTTACCACCCCTTCGGTGACAGCACAATTGGCATAGAACTCAGCCAATTCTGGTACAGAACACCCCAACTGGGTGTTCGTGAAGAGGTCCAGCCAGTTCTGGGCACGCAGCTTCTGTAGGAACACCCCCAACCCCTGTTCCTCGAAAGATTGAACTCTCACTATCTTCCCCCGAACTACATTGCGCTTAAGCAGATGCGCAATCTTGGTAGAAACAGGAGAGGCAGTAGACTTTTTGGCTCTTTTGGGGGGAGGAACAGAAGAAGCAGTCTCGGGTTTAGCTGATTTTGAGACTGGAGTAGTAGAGGTCTTTCTATTGCGAGGGTACAACGGGTAGATCATTACTAGCCGCCCGCGCATGCCTCGGGAAGGAGGAAAATTTAAAGGCTAGACATAACTTGTTTCACATACTAACAACCAAGGAGCATACCTGTTCTTGCTGCTTGATCTTGGAGGAGATTCAACGGTAACAAGATAATAAAGGCAATCATATTAAATTTAAACGGATGCCAGCAGCTGCAAAGAATGCACATATACTAAAATAGCACAGAATTGATTGCAAACAATTTTTATTAAACACATTGTACCTTCAACCTATGGAAGTTACAAACAGGGGGAGAGAACAGGGTACTTAGGTTGTTTCAATCAAACCTAGTTCAAGTCTATTTTTCTCAAATTAATCTCTACTTAGCGCCTTGGTGAATATATCAGCAATTTGGTTTTCTGTGGCACAAAAATTCATTGAGATCAACCCTTTTTCAACATTGTCTCTTAAGAAATGATGACGTATGTCAATATGTTTAGTTCTTTTATGTTGATACGGATTTTTGGCAATATTAATTGTACTTGTGTTATCACAAAAAATAGGTATGCATCCAGTGTCAACACAAAAGTCTTTGAGTTGTTGTCTTATCCGCAGTAATTGAGCACAACATGAAGCAGCTGTAACATATTCAGCTTCTGCTGTGGACATGCAACTGAATGTTGTTTCTTGGTTGCCCAAGATACCAAACAAGGTCCAAGGAAATGAGCCATACCTGTGGTGCTTTTTTTATCAACAAGGAAGCCTGCATAGTCAGCATCAGCATATCCAACAAAATCAAAATTGCAACCTCTAGGATACCATAGAGCTACATCAGGTGTATGTTTTAAATACCTTAGTATCCGTTTAACAGCCTTAAGGTGAGTTTCTTTAGGATTAGACTGAAAACGGGCACATAAACTAACACTGAAAACAATGTCGGGCCTACTAGCGGTAAGGTATAAGAGTGACCCTATCATGCCCCTATAGAGTTTCTCCTCAACTGAGGGACTCCCATCATCCATTACCAACCTGGTAGAAGGCGAAATGGGAGTATCAATGGGCTTGGCCGACTCCATTCCAAAACGCTTAAGTAGTTCCTTAATATACTTTTGTTGATGGATCATGGTGCCGTTTGAAGTTTGCTTGATCTGTAAGCCTAAGAAGAAATTAAGCTCACCCATCATGCTCATTTCAAACTCACTCCTCATCATCTTTGAAAATTCATTGCATAAATCATGATGAGTTGCCCCAAATATGATGTCATCAACATATACTTGGACAATCAACAGATGTTTCCCCTTAGTTTTAGAAACAAGGTATTATCTACCTTGCCTCTTCTAAAATCATTTTCAAGTAAAAAGCTTGATAATCGTTCATACCAAGCTCTAGGAGCTTGTTTTAGACCATAAAGAGCTTTGTCAAGTTGAAAAACATGGTTTGGAAATTCACTGTTTTCAAAACCAGGGGGTTGTTTGACATACACCTCTTCTTTAAGGTATCCGTTTAGGAATACACTTTTGACATCCATTTGATATAGCTTGATCTCCATATGAGCTGCAAAGGCTATTAGGATACGAATAGCCTCAATCCTAGCAACAGGTGCGAAGGTTTCTTCATAATCAATCCCTTCTTCTTGATTGTAGCCTTGAACCACTAGTCGTGCCTTGTTCGTAGTGACTATTCCGGACTTGTCCAGCTTGTTCCGAAACACCCACTTGGTTCCAATGATTGTTTTATCTGCAGGCTGGGGTACAAGGTGCCATACCTTGTTCCTTTCAAATTGATGAAGCTTTTCTTGCATTGCTGTGAACCAATCTGCATCTGCAAGAGCTTCATTGACATTCTTTGGCTCAATGTTAGAGAGAAATGCATAGAAAGCACAAAAATTCTTAAGCTTAGATCTCGTTTGCACCCTAGTATTTATATCAGACAAGATTTGATCAAGGGGGTGTGAACGATGATGCTTCCAAGGTCGTGGAGTTAGGGGATCCACAGACACACTTTCTACTCTGGCTTGGATACTTGAAGAATCAGGTTCAGAAACAGCTCCTGAGCCTGTTCCTGCACCTGTTTGTAGGCCTGTTCCTGAGGAACTGGACTGGTGCTGTCCCGAACAGGGTTTAACGTTGCTTCCCCCTGTTTGGTCCTCACCTAGCCGGCCGTTCTAAGGAACAGCTTCAGAACCCGTTTTCTCCACGGTGTTCTTACCTTGTTCATCTTGGTGCAACACTTCTTTTCGAACAAGACCTAATTCAAATCCTTCCTCCTATGCATCATTCTTGCTCAATGAGTTAGATTCATCAAAAAGCACATGCACACTTTCCTCAACACACAAGGTTCTTTTGTTAAGCACTTTGTATGCCTTACTATGTGAGGAATAATCGAGAAATATTGTCTCATCACTCCTAGGATCAAACTTCCCTAAGGCATCCTTCCCATTGTTAGGCACAAAACACCTACAACCGAATGTTCTTAAATGTATGATGTTGGGCTTTCTACCTTTGAAAAGTTCATAGGGAGTTTTGTTCAAAATAGGTCTAATCATGCATCTATTTATAATGTAGCATGATGTGTTCAAAGCTTCTGCCCAAAAGTTCCTAGGAAGACCGCTAGCAATAAGCATTATTTTAGTCATGTCTTCTAGGGTGCGATTTTTGCGCTCAACCACACCGTTCTGTTGGGTTGTTCTTGGGGCTGAGAAGTTATGATCAACACCATGTGCATTACAATAGTTTGTAAAGCTTGCATTTTCAAATTCAGTACCATGATCAGACCTTAAACTAACTAAAGAGTGTCCTACTTTCCTTTCAACCTTTTGAGAAAGGCAATAAAATTCTCAAAAGTTTCATCCTTGGATGCCAAGAACAGGGTCCAAGTAAATCGAGAGTAATCATCCAGTACAACCAGCACATACCTCTTCCCACCTCTACTTGCTATCCTCATAGGACCATATAGATCAATGTGTAACATTTCGAGAGGTCGGGTAGTGCTAACACAATTTTTTGATTTAAAAGACGATCTAACTTGTTTGCCTTTTGCACAAGCTTCACAAACCTTGTCATCATTGAATTTCATGGAAGGTAGTCCAACAACTAGGTCTTTGGAAATAAGTTTGTTCAAAAGAGTGAGACTTGCATAACCTAGTCTCTTGTGCCAGAGCATTATATCATCATTTAAAGCGCTCAAACAAGTCAGATCGTTTTGGGGAAGTGTGGAAATACATACTTTGTAAACATTTTTGTGACGCTTCCCCCTTAACACGACATCTCCTGTGTTTGAGTTTACAACCAATCAACGTGTTGGTGAGAACACTACTAGGTTGTTCTTGTCACACAGTTGGGACACACTAAGCAGATTGGGCTTTAAGCCATCAACTAGATAGACATTATCAATTGAGTGGGAATGGGACTCACCAACCCTACCTATACCGACAATTGTCCCGGACTTGCCGTTTCCAAACGCCACACTCCCACCATCCGAAGCTGTAAGTGAGAGAAAGTTGGATTTTTCACCGGTCATATGCCTCGAACATCCACTATCAACATACCACAGCTGCTTGTTTTCAAGGTTGTTCCCTAGGCTGTTTGCTGGTTGTTTGCTGGGTTGTTCTCTCTCACTTCAGCCTGCAAAACAAATCAAGGGTTAGTTTTGGAACCCAGATCCACTTGGGTCCCATTCTTTTAGACAGATAAATCTCATCTTTCCTAATCCAGATTTGTTTTACATAACCTTCATTTCTTTTAATGGCATACCTTCTTGAAGGACAAGTGTATCGATAATGACCCGTTTTACCACAATGAAAGCAAATAATATTTTCAAGTAATCCAACATACTTTCTATTGACTGGGTAAGAGGTCCTTTTAGGAGCAAAACCTAGTCCCTTTTTATTTTGACTGTGGTGAGTGTTTAGCCATTCCAGCGCTTTTGAGGACTTGTTCCATAGCCTGTTTGTGGCGAGATCAGATTCCAATTTTTTTATTTTCGCCAACAGGTTCTTGTTTTCAGCAAGTAAGGACTCAACCTTTTCTTTCAACTCTAGGGATTCCTTTTCTGCTTTGGCTAAAGTAACAGAGTGAGTCTCTTCTTTCAAGATCAAGGATTCCTTGAAGTTTTGGTGTAAAAAGGATATTTTCTTTTCAACCTCGAGTTTTTCACTCTTGAGGATCTCATTTTCTAGTTTTAGGTCTCAGACATCTCTTTTCAATTCTGCATAAGTATCCATCAATGAATACAACAATTCTTCAAGAGTTGCCTTATTGAGACAACGTACCTTGTTCTTGAGATCAGTAAGGCTGTTTGTTGACTCATCATCTGAATCCGTGTCACTTTGTGCCATGAGAGCTACAGCACCTTCATCAGTTTCAGACTCTTCTTCATCTTCAGAGGAGTCACCCCAGGCAGCCAACATTGCTTTCGAGAATCGTTTCCCAGAACTGTTTGCAAGCTTGTTTTCTACCTTGTTTCCTGGGGTGTTCGTGCTCTTGCTCTTCTCGAAGTAAGGGACAGTTTTTCACTATGTGGTCTGTTTTGCCACATTTGAAACACCCAGTAAACTGTTCTCGGGGGGTGTTTCTGGTTTTGTTGAAATCCTTCCTTTTTGTTGTTTTCTTTAACTTTCTTGAAGAATTTCTTGAACTTTCGAGTCATCATAGCCATCTCTTCTTCCTCAAGATCAGAATCATCATCTTCTTGTGCTTTTAAGGCAAGTCCTCGATCTTTCTTCATCGCCTCTTTCTGTTGAGAATTTTTTCTCAGTTCGTATGTTTGGAGATTACCAATCAACTCATCTAGGGTGATCTTGTTCATGTCTTTGGCTTCTTGGATGGCTGTTACCTTGGCTTCCCATGATCGAGGCAAAATCCTTAGAATTTTCCTTACCAACTCTTCAGTGGTGAAGGATTTTCCCAGGGATTTTAACTCGTTTGTTATGTGAGTGAAGCGGGTATACATATCCATCACATTCTCATGATCACCCATATCAAACAACTCGTATTGTCTCATGAGTAACTCAATGCGTGATTGTTTGACTTGACTTGTTCCTTCATGAGCTACTTGTAAAGTATTCCATATTTCTTGAGCTGACTCACATTCTGAGATGCGAGTATATTCATTGGGTCCTAGGCCAAAATAGAGAAGTTTCTTGGCCTTGGCATTCTTTTCCATTTTCTTGTAATCCTCAGCATCATATTCAGCAGGATCTTTGGGAACCTTTTTTCCATCTTCAAGAACTTTCGTGGGAACAAGGGGCCCGCTCTTGATGAGCATCCATAACTCGTAATCTTCAGCTTGTATATAGTTCTCCATCCTGTTCTTCCACCAACTGTAGTGTTGGCCATTGAAATAAGGTGGTCGAGTGATGGATTGGCCCTCAAGTATGTCTTGTGGTGTACTCATTTTCAGAATCTCTCAAGGTGTTAACCTTTTAGAAGAGAACCTGCTCTGATACCACTTGTTGAATTCTAAGAGTACACGACCACAAGAGGGGGGTGAATTGTGGTGTCTGATTTTCGCCTATTTACTGACAAACAGCCTTAGACCTTGATTGCAGAGACTATTTCTGAATGACGAATAGTCTTGGGCCTTGTTTGCAGTGGTTGTTCCCAATTGGTTTAGAAGCAAAAATCAACTAGATAAAAGCGAAAATAAAGCACACATGATTTTTACATGGAAAACACCTCTAGCCCAACTGAGGTGTGAAAAACCACGACCTACCTCGTGTAGGATTTAACCACTTCACTAACGGGCTAAACACGTTACAAAAGTAACACTCCTTGTTACAACTTGTAACCCACGTAACCTTCTTCTCTAAGACAGGTTACACCACGTCCAAATCTCTCTAGATTAGACACGTCCAAAGTCCACACGACTAAGGACACACTCACTCACTTTTGATCTGAGATCAAGGATACAAAACACCTTACTGGGGTGCTTCTGACTTAAGCAGATGTAAGGTACAATGAAGTCCTAGTATGCCAATAGTTTTGAAAGCTCAATTATTGCACAATCTTGTCACGGTTTTTTCTTTTGAAATGTAGCCCAGAAATCTCAATGTGTTTGTGAAAGAAACCGATTTTTCCCTTGTGTATCTCTGCCGAAAGGAGTGAAAAGATTTTCTTGTTTAAGCAAGCAAACCCAACGGCTAACTCCTTCAAAAAAGATAGGAAAATCTTCTTATTTTAGCAGCTTAGAAGATTTCTTTAGATTTCTAACGGCTAGGAACAAAGAAGATAAGATTCTCCTAAAATATGGGGATTTGATACTCACGGGATAAAAACTGATTAGCCACTTAATATAGCCGTGTAATTTAGCCCAAAAAAGGATAAAAATCTTGGTTTCAAAATTTGAATCAATCATGGCCTGAAAATAAGGAATAAAGATTTTTCGGATTTTGAAAAAATCTCTAGCAAAAATGGTTTTGCAATCTGCTACATATATATAATAAATAATAATCTTTTTAGGACTTAACTAATCAGCCTAGGATTTCATAAAAGGATTCTTAGAGCAGCCAGCTAACCAAAAGAAATTTTCAGGTAAAACGGATGTGGCCGCTGCAGTTTCAGGAACACCCTAGGCACCCTGTTTGCAGGGTTGTTTGGAAATGGTGTTCTGAAGCAAATCTCGAAAACCGTTTCAAGAAGTGTTAGATTGAGACTTTCAAGATTGGCATATTAACAAGAATCTAAAAGATAAAACCTAAATCAAATCGAGACTTCTTGGTGTAAGAATTAGTCATCTTGTCGAGGATGGATGTGCAACTCCAAACACCTTGGTCACCTTGATTGCTCGGGTGACCTTGTATCGCTGAATGTAGGAACTTGGTCGTTAAGACTTGGTCAGCTGTTGTCGAGATTTGTTGTGTGCTGATCTTTGTGTCACTGAAGCTTGGAACCTGTTCTTAAAACTTGTTCTCAACATTTAGTAGACAGAACAGGTAAGTAGGATCAATACAAACAACTGTATAGGACCTGTTTGGAGAGCTTGTTTGGAACAACATTACTCAAACAAGTATGCTACACTTGGATTTGTTATTATCAAAACTTTATACAGTTAGTTCAACAATACTCATTCATAAAAATCCATATGCCCAAACTAGCATTCTTAAACCCAATTTAGATTTACTCTTACATCATTTTCAAGGTTATCTTCCCAAATAAAGTGCAAGAGGTATGCTTTGGAACCTAAAGTTGCTTATTTCAGCCAAGTTACTTATTTTAGCCCATTTAGTTTTATTTAGCTCAAGTTTCTTAAAAAAGGAGAGACGACCATCAAAATGAAGGAACCATAATCTTAATCAAAGTGATGTAGCAATGCTTGGCCAATTTTGCTCAAGCAAGCCTTAGTTAAGAAAGTGAAATTTTAGTCAACTATCGTCAACTCATGTTAGAACGTTACTCCATGGTAAAGGTCAAGGTCAAGGTTAAGGTCTAACTATTAAGCTTAGAGATAACAACTAATTT
Source organism: Carnegiea gigantea (assembly GCA_029747015.1). Classification (NCBI taxonomy): domain Eukaryota; kingdom Viridiplantae; phylum Streptophyta; class Magnoliopsida; order Caryophyllales; family Cactaceae; genus Carnegiea; species Carnegiea gigantea. The sequence continues at coordinate 500,508 of JAKOGI010000444.1, read as the reverse complement.
GGACAACTCATCACTAGTTTAGAAGTTTCTTATTTTAGATTCCATATGCCTAATTGTTATCAGGAGGCTATTGGATAAAGTTAGTGCTTGAATCCTTTTAGTTCACACTGACCCTAATAGATGCCTAATTTATATTGGCCTTTTTTTAATCTTGAGAAAGGAGGCACTAAGATTATGGCCAGAAATAGCCTCTTGTAATTTCTTGTATTCAGACTAGACTTGAGGTGAAAATTGATGAATTGAAGCTAGAAAGTTTTTCTCTCCCAAAAAGAAAATGTCTTTTTATTTCATTTACTTTGTGCATCTAAATGTTGATTGAGTCAACACTATAAATTAATTTTAAAACTTTTATTTATAGAATTAATTGGTGGATTGTTAGGCTAAGTCATGGCTTCAGCCCTTATCTTATTTGCTTTGTCCCACATCCACCAAAAAAAAATTGCTTTTTTTCCCCCTTGTGCTCCTAAAGCTATAGCTTGATTCAAAACCTTGTTATTCGCAGTTATTGATGGATGGATTATTAACCTAAGTAATCAAGGTAAGTTATAAAAATCTTAATACTTTGAAAATTTCTTGCCATGATCAAAAGTAAGAATAAAATGGAGTACCGGTTGGTTAAACAAAAACACTGGTCTAGATAGATACTTTGGAAAGTGAGAAATAAGAAAAGTGCAAAGTAAATGCAGAAAGTAAAGAGGTCATAACAACAATGAATTTTTCAAGAGGTTAACCCAAAACAACTTTGGACTAAGTCCCCTCCTCAGGCCCTTCCTTGACCTTAGGAGTCAATCCATTCATTATCTTTTGTAGATAATTTAACAAATGCCCTTGGACACCTTGACTACAATCATAGCTTTCTCAAGACACTCTAATGACCCTGACTTGTAGAGTTCTTAGAAGTACAATGGTTAATAAGATCGTTAGTGCTCTTTGTTTCTTATAGAGTTTTCCTTGAGCACACTGTAACAACATGTTCAAAGCACAACAAGAGGGCCCTATGTATTTGTTAATATATAAAGTTTTTCCAAGGCATTCTGACAAGCCCTATTCCTATAGCGCACAAATTCTCAATAGGATAACACACTCAATACAAAAGTCACACTAGTGGCACATAGAATTGAAATGTGTAAGTTGAGTGCAATGGTTAAAAGTAATAACACAATGTACTTTTTCCTTTGCTCAAGTGTTATAACACTCAATCTTCATATGGTTCTTCTATTTATAGGTCTTCCTTATAACTTTGAAATCATTGGATGTAAGTAATATAGCCATTGTATGCATCTTTTAATCACAATGCTTGATCATGGAATGTAGAGATATGTGCATAGGGACATTAGTTGGTCTCACTAGTCAACACAAATCACCTTAGAGTGGCGTAAACAAGGTGGCTATAAAAACTTTGACATATCGAAGGTTGCTTCGCTACACTAGATATTCAAATATATGATGCAAATAATAGGCTTTTAAGATAAATTAAGATGAATAAAACTATTAGAGTTTCTGACGCCAGTGAAACAATAGAGATCAAAGTTAGAAAGAGTAGAGAAGGAAGTAAATAGGACATAATCTAATGCGCATCTCTCCTTCTAGCGTTCTCTAACTGTCAGAACTTATTGCCTATAGATTTTTCCTTAAGCCCTATATAATAGGTTGTACACAATACAATGAGGATCCTAGCTTTTTATCAACAGACAAACTTTTTTTAAGGTTCTTTGACGAACCTCAACTCCATGAGCACTCCTACTCGTGGGAGGACACCACCTCGTTACAAGACTGGTATTTCCCTTTTACTCTTATTATGCTGTTCAGTTCCTATTTGGACAAAGTTTTAACCCATATTCCATTCGATTTTGCCTCACAAATAATCTTTAAATTAGCTAATTAATGATACTTTATGTTTTTTAGGTTTGAGTAAGAGAAAAGGCCAATTGGGCAAAAGCCCCACCCACTTTGAAGGAAAATCTAAAGGAAGTGCCAAAATAATCAAAGGGGAGAGAGATCGTACCAAAGAGTCAGTAGAGGGTACCACGAACAGAGCAAGAGAAAATCTGGACGGAGAATCAGCACGGGGGCACCGTGCCACGTGGTATGATTGTGGCCCCTCCTGAAATGTCATTTTTTAATTAATCGATGATGTAAGGGTTTAAAAGGAAAATTTTGACATTTTTTAGGGCATCTTTGTTCTGAGCAGCTATTTTTCTCTCTCTAACTTAGCTTGGAGACTCCCTTACCTCCATTAATGAAAAGCTTGAAGGTTCAAGCCTTAGATTAATTTCATTGTCAATTTCTTGCTTTTTCTCTTCATTATTGCATAATCTCACTTTCTCTCTCCTAGATTCCTTCAACGTCACTACTTTTAAGCAATATCAATCATCCCCAAATATGGGCTTGATGTATTGGGGGTTGTGAGGAGATTTAGGTTTTAGTCTCAATGGATTTGAAACCTAAATCTACCTCTCAAAACTCAATCATTCCTTTTATTGATTTCGCTCTTCTCTATATTTGATCATCGAAACTATTAGGTTGGTTTAAGTTCTTGCAAACTCGAAGATTTATGGCTAAAGGAGATCATCAATGCTTGTTGATGGGGTTAGATCTTAGTCTTGGTCATTAATTGTTGCCAATTCATTGGTAATCGTCTCTACCTTATTTTCTTTATTGCACTTTTGAGGATTAGTCATAGTTTAGTTTAAGTATTGTCTTTTTTTTTGGGGTGATCTTTTGAAGAATGTTGGTATTCTTGATGGCTATGCTATGCAAAGGGCCATGTCGAGCCCGATCACCCTATTTTAGTGTGCCACTTGTTTTAGCTGCTAGTGAACAATAGCTAGATTAATGTGGTGTTATTGTTATTATTTGCTTTGATAGGTCATTTTTAGAAGAGTTTGTTAAGTTTGCATTTTAGATTAGTTTAGTCTATCAAAGAATTGAAATCACTCCCACAGTTAAGTAGATCTTAAGCAAATCACCAATCATCCTTGAGGACAACTTTGACCATTTCTCACCATACAAAAACATTACTAATAAAATGGCGCCGTTGCCAGGGATGACGGTGATAGATTTGCTTTTGATTTAGACTTAATTGTTATACATAATTTGTTCTCTAGTCATTTCAGTAACGAAAAAATCAAAAAAATTGGAAAACAAAAACCATAAAAATGGAAATGAATGACTGCTTGGACTCGATCACCTAGTTGTGGAAGGCTAATTCGTGTTGAAAGGCCACCCCACACATTGGAAATCCCAACCATAGCACTAGAACCTGAACAAATGGCGGAAGAACAAGCCCAAGGGCCTCCCTATCCTCCTCCGGCTCCAAGGAGGCTTAATCAAATCTTTTACCCATCAAAATCCACTAATCCTTCTTGTTTTCAAATTCCACAACTTGGTGGAGATGTCCAATTCTCTTTTAGTCCTCATTACACGACCATGCTCGATGATGCAATTCCCTAATGTGGCACAAGACATTGTTAGGTTGCATTTCATTCCTATCGCATTAAAAGATTTGGCGAAAAAGTGGATGCATAGCCTCTCGGGAAACATCATTTCCTCATGAGGCGGGTTTGTGAAGGTTTTCTTGAGGAAGTATTATAAATAGTAAAATAGTCAAATTAAGGAATAAAATAAACCACTTTGTCCAACATGATAGGGAGTCCTTTTGGAAGTGTTTTGAATGATTTAAACTCTTGCTTGCCCAATGTCTACACCATAGTTTAGAGCATTGGCGTTTGTGTCAAATCATTTATGAGGGTCTTAACCAAGCTAATATAACCATGGTGGAGTCTGTGGGACAAGATGGTTTCTTGAACATGAGTGAGATCAAGGCTTGGGATTTCTTAGAGGAGTTAGCGAAACAGACCTTGTAATGGACAACCACCAGGGATGAGAGTTTAGGTGCTAGGATCAATAGCCAAAATGGAGGAGTTCATGTGGTGGCGGATACTGCATACATTGATACTAGATTTGCCGCTCTTCAAAATTTGTGATCTCTCAAGCATCAACCAATTTTCCACCTCCCAAAATGGTTTCATGTTCTCAATGTTAGTCCACTGATCACTTCCTAAGTGCATGTCCTCTATTTGCTCAACAATTGGCTACAAGGCAAGAGCAAGGTTAAGTGAATGTGGCCTTCTAAAGGCCAAAATTTGATCCCTACTCTCCTACTTACAATGCGGGGTGGGCTAAGAACCTCAATTTCTCATTGACCGGCCTAGTGCTTTGATCCCAACAATCAAGGTGGGGGTTTTCAAGAAAATTCCTCATCTTTAGCTTATCAAAAGCCACCTTTCGAAAGGGCATACAATGCTCCTAGGGGACCTCCTTCTCCTCAACCACATATGGCTCAATCATATCCCCTCCCCGTTATAATGAATTGGATAAAGTGAATAAGAAACTCAATGACATGAAGAGGATGATTAGAGAACTTAAGGAGTCAAATGAGAGAATGATGAAGACAATAAGTGAACAATTTGCTCAACTAGCAATGTCTAATAGGGTGAAAGGGGTTTTCTCTAGTCAACTCAAGGTGAACCTAAGAGGAGGATCATCCTCTTCATTTGACCCTAATGATGTTCAAAAAGTGAATGCTATAATTTCCTTACGGTTGGGTAAAAAGGTTGACACCACTGTCGGTGAGCAAAATGAGAATGATTTCCATTCCCTATCATCTTTCCTCTCTTACCCTTAATGTGACGATGTGCTTCCCTCCCCAATAGTTCCAATTCTATCTATGGAGGCAGATAAACCTAAGGAGAGTGAGTCAATCCATAATTCCACCTCTCCTAGGGATTCTCCTACTCCTCTCATGTGTGTTTCTAAGCCTCCACCTCTTTTCCCTAACCGGCTGAAGAGGAAGAATGTGCAAGCTCATGTTGATAAGATTAGGGAGACTTCCTCACGAGTCAAGATCAGCATTCCCCTCCTTGATGTGATACAACAAATGCCCCCATAAGCGTGCTTTCTTAAGAACTTGTGCAATAATAAAAGAGCCACTACTGTCCCCAAAAGGACATTTTTGGCCTCTAACACAAGCTCTATCATTTCGAACCAAGTACCTCTAAAATGTAAGGACCCGGGATGCCTCACAATCCCAATTGTGATTTTCCATCACAACATTCATCGGGCCCTTCTTAATTCAAGAGCTAGTGTAAACCTCATACCCTTCATGGTATATGCGAGGTTGAGATTAGGGGAGCTTCAACCTATAAAAATGGTCCTCCAATTGGCCGACCGTTTCACTAGGCTTCCTAGAGCGATGGTTGGGGATGTGTTAATAAAAGCCGGGGAACTCATACTTCTGTTGACTTTGTAGCTCTAGAGACTGAGGGTGTGATGAATCCTGAAAATGAAATCCCAGTCATCCTTGGTTGACCACTCCTAGCTACTATAAATGCTCTTATCACTTATAGCGACGGGAAAATAAAATTGATATTTGGGAACATGATGACAGAATTGAATGTTTTTAACCTCCAAAAGCAACCAATGGGATTTGCTGATGTTGATCACCATAACCTTAATTGGGTTGTGATTTTTTGTTGGGGGAGGTAGAGCCTGATTATAAAGAAGAATTATTATCTTGTGTGTATGAGTTGTTTCACATAGAGTATGAACTCAAATATGATGCATTTGTATTTCAGAAGAAATGCGATAACTCATTACGTACACGCATCCATTCTTGCATGCCTCTCTTTTATTCCGTCTCAATCTCATAAGGCACCTCCCAGTGTGCCATCATCTTTCCCTCTTCAACTAAAACCCCTTTCCAACACAATTAAATATGTGTTCTTAGGGCCGGATGAGGCTTTTCCGGTAATACTTACTAGTGATTTAAATTCAGGCTAAGAAACTCAAGTCTTAGGCTTGTTAAGAGAAAACAAAGAAGCTTTGACGTGGATGTTAGGAGATATTCATGGCATTAGTCCTACCATAGTGCAACACTAAATGCACCTTGAAGGCAATGCCAAACATTATCGGGATAGACAAAGAAGATTGAACCCCACCCTTCAAGAAGTGGTAAAGAAAGAAATTCTTAAGTCGTTAAATCATGACATTATTTACCCCATCTCGGATAGTGAGTAGGTGAGCCTCGTCTAAGTAGTTCCTAAAAAAACTAGTATAACCATGGTTAAGAACGACCAGGGTGAGTTCATTCCCATAAGAATCCAATCCGAGTAGAGGGTATGCATTGACTATCGTCAGTTGAACTCCGCCAATGCTTTCCCTTACCCTTCTTAGATCAAATGTTAGAGAGGTTAGCCGGATGGGCTTTCTATTCCTTCCTTGATGGGTATTCCAACTATACCTAAATCCCTATTGGTCCCGAAGACCAAAAAAAGACTACATTTATATGCCCTTTCGGCATTTATGCCTTTAGAAAGATGTCTTTTGGTCTTTGCAATGCCCCAACCGCCTTCCAAAGGTGCATAATCTTGATATTTTTCGATTAAGTTGAGCAATGCCTTGAGATTTTCACGGATGACTTCTCTGTATATGGAGACTCTTTCGAGGATTGCTTAACTAACTTGGAAAAAGTGTTGAGAACGTGTCGGGATAAGCATTTGACTCTGAATTAGGCAAAATGTCATTTCATAGTTAAGAAAAGTACTGTGTTGGGCTATATTATCTCTAATGAGGGTATAGACATAGATAAAGTAAAAGTGGATTTGATTGCAAACCTCCTCCTCCTCACTTGTGCGAAGGACGTACAATCCTTTCTTAGGCACGCTGGTTTTTACCGGAGATTCATCAAAGACTTTAGCAAGATTTCTAAGCCCTTATCCTTATTCCTAGCTAAAGACATGCCCGTCCACTTTTCCAAGGAATGTGAAGAGGCATTTACAAAGCTTTAGGATGTACACACTACAACACCCATCTTGTATCCTCCCATTTGGGGAGAATCTTTTGAGCTTACGTGTGATGCATTAGACTATGCGGTTGGGGTAGTTCTAGGAAAAAGAATTGATAAAAAGCCCCATGTAATTCACTATGCTAATCATACTTTGAATGAGGTGCAAGTGAATTACACTGAAACTGAAAAGGACTTCTTGGCCATAGTTTTTGGATTCAAAAAGTTTTAAGCCTTACTGCATAAGGTCTCATGTTATTGTTTTGACTAACCATGCCGCCTTGAAACATCTAATGGAAAGGAAAGATACAAACCCTAGGCTAATTAGATGGATTATGCTTCTATAAGAATTTGACTATAAAATCAAAGATAGGAAGGGTTCTGAGAACCCGGTAGCAGACTATCTAACTAGGCGAGTGATAAATGATGCAAATGAATCTCCCTTCTGTGATTATTTCCCTGATGAGCAACTATTTAGAGCCCAAGTGGAGCTATGGTTTGCTCACATAGTAAACTATCTAGTGGTTGGGGAAATGCTTGAGGGGTGGAATGAGGATGATAGGGATCATTTGCTATCCATGGTTCGATTCTCTATATGGGATGATCCGTACTTGTTTAAATATTATCCTGACCAAATCATTAGAAGATGCATCTCTGATGAGCACTTTTAGAGTGTCCTCTCTTTTTGCCATGATCAATCTTGTGGAGAACACTTTAGTGGGAAATGGACTACAGCAAAAATTCTCCAAAGCAGGTTCTATTGGCTAACCTTATTTAGAGACACCCATGAGTGTTGTTAAAGATCCTTGCGTTGTCAACAAATGGGCAAGATAGACAGAAAAGACATGATGCCACTCACCTCCATCATTGTTTTTGACATATTTGATATATGGAATATAGATTTTCCGGGTTCATTCTCGAATTCATTTGGGAATGAGTACATTCTCTTGTGTGTGGATTACGTATCAAAATTGGTGAAGGCCGTTCCTACGAGGACAACAGAGTCTAAAGTGGTTGTGCAGTTTTTAAGAGAAAATATTTTTGCTAGGTATGGGATACCTTGGGCCGTCATTAGCCCCACTTCGACAATAGGTTCTTTGATGCACTACTTAAGAGGTATTCCATCCTCCATTGTCTTACAACCCCATACCGTCCACAAACTAACGATCAAATGGAGGTTTCGAATAGGTAAGTCAAGTAAATTCTCGAAAAGACCGTGAATAAGAGTAGAAAAGGCTCAGCGGATAAGTGTATCGATGCACTTAGGCCTATCGAATGGCCTTCAAAGCCCCTTTGGGCATGTCGCCTTGTCAGGTGGTTTTCGATCGTCTATGCCACCTTCCCGTTGAGCTCGAACATCTAGTTTGGTAGATGATTCGAGCCCTAAATTTTAAATTGACAGCAACCAATTAGAAATTTGAATGAGTTGGAAAAAATTAGGCAAGAAGCATATGACAAAACGCGCTTAAGCGAAGAGCGCGCCAAATTCTTCCATGATAAACTCATCCATAGGAAGCAATTTTCCCTCAGTCAAAAAGTCCTTTTATATGACTCCCATCTTCATCTCTTCCTATGAAAACTACGGTCTCGGTGGATTGGTCCCTATGTTGTGGTTAAAGTGTTCCCTTACGGAGTGGTCGAAATTAGGGACTACACTAAGCACCAATTATTCAAGGTGAACGGCAAAGATTGAAGCCCATTCTAGAGCTACTAAGTGAATCCTCCGCGAACCTCCTCCCTCCATATAGGCATGTCTTAAGTCATTGTATAAATGTGCGTAGTGTACATAGTTGTGTTGATGTTGAAAAGAAAGGAAAAGAAAACAAGAAATGGGAATAAAAGTCTTGGCATTGAGGGTTTATGTGACAGCTAGAGTATTGAAGTCATCATTTCAAGTTGCAAGTTAGGGAGTGATTATAAGGGGCAATGTTTTGATTGGGGTAAATATGATCACTCATTGCTGCGACTTGCTAGTTCCTCATTCCCAAAATGTGACTCCTTCCTCTACCCTTAGCCTAACCCCATTACAACCTTATAAAAGTCTTCTCAATCATCAAAGTGCATGCGCAATTACGTGGTGGAGAATGAGAGCTGGATCAAATGCATTTTTGGCATTGAGCATGAGTGCATCCATGTCATTAACCTAAACACTAGAGAGGAGAACCTGCACCCGCCCTAAAGTGAGTAACCATCGCTTAGTTCTCATTGAAAAGGGTTGGAATACAAGCGTGGTTGTTATTTAGGAAAACTAACCTCCTTGATTATGCATCCTATGCATGTATTTCGTGAATCTTGGTGATTAGGGTGAGTTGTTGCCTTAAGAAATGCAAGACTAGCCCCCATTAATGTTGCTTCGCAAAGATTTATGAAAACCTTAAAAAGGTTTTTCCTTTTTGCCCTTTCTTTTCCTTTTCATCAAAGACTTGTGGGTTTATCTTCCTTAAACCCTCAGAGACCGCAATCGTCCACTTGGAGAACCAAGGCATTTAAATAGCTTATTGTATATGCTAAATGCAGCTGTCACACTTATAAAAAGGTGATTTCCTCATGTTTTACTCGGAGAGGAGCAAAATCTAAGTGTAGGGGTATTTGTTCGATTCCTAACTGGGTAAAGTTTGCCCCTTATTCCATTAGATTTTAGCTCACAAATAATCTTTAAATAAGCTTGATATTTTATATTTTTTAGGTTTGAATAAAAGAAAAGCCCAACCTACTTTGAAGGAAAATCCAAAGAAGTGCCAAAAGAACTAAAGGGCAATGCCAAGAAGCAAGAGAGCATGCCAAAGAGCCACCATGGCGTGCCACAAATAGAGCAAGAGAAAACCTGGATAGAGAATCGGCACAGGGGCACCGTGCCACATGGCACGACTGTGCCCACTCCTGAACTATCATTTTTTAATAATCGATGACGTAAGGCTTTAAAAGGCAATTTTTGTCTTTTTTTAGGACATCTTCATTTTGAGTAGTTATTTTTCTCTCTTTAACTTAGCTTGTAGACTCTCTTACCTCCATTAATGAAAAGCTTGAAAGTTTAAGCCTTGTATTAATCTTATTGCAAATTTCTTGCTCTTTCTCGTCATTACTACGTAATCTTACTCTCTCTCTCTTAGATCCCTTCAAAGTCTGTACTTTTAAGCAATATCAATCCTCCCCAAATATGGGCTTGATGTATTGGGGGTCATCGGGAGATTTGGATTTTGGTCTCAATGGATTTGAGACCTAAATCTACCTCTCAAAACTCAATCATCCCTTCTTTTGAGTTCCTTGTCCTGTGTATTTGATCATCAACACTATTAGGCTAGTTTAAGTTTTTGCAAACTTGAAGATTCATGGCTAAAAGAGATCATCAATGCTTGCTGATGGGGTCAGCTCTTGGTCTTCGTCATTAATGGTTGCAAACTCATTGGTAATCTTCTCTACCTTATTTTCTTTATTGCACTTTTTGGGATTACTCATAATTTAGTTTAAGTATTTTTTTTTTTTTGGGTGATCTTTTGGGGAATGTTGGCATTGTTGATGGGCACGTCGTGGTAAGGGCCATGTTGAGCCTCGATCACCTCGTTTCAATGTGCTATGTGTTTTTAGGTGCTAGTGACCAATAGCTTGATTAGTGTAATGTTTATTGTTATTATTTGGTTTTATAAGTCATTTTTAGAAGAGTTCATTATGCTTTCATGTTAGATTAGTTTAGTGTAGCTAAAAATTGAAATCACTCCCACCGTTAAGTCGATCTTAAGTTAATCACCAATCTCCCTCGAGGACAACTTTAACCCTTCCTCACCATACAGAAATATTACCAATATATTCTTATAGTGCAAGGAATTTTAATAGGTGTGATGCAAGCAAGGATTACAAGCTATGTCACAATATCCTCTTTCCTTTTATTGAGTGTGAAAACCAATAACCTTGAACTAGTTCGCATACTTATAGATCCTTCTTATAGCATTTGAACCTTGGATGTAAGTGATAAAATCATTAAAGATTCTGTTCATCTTAACCCTTTCTTTTAAAATGTAGATATATGTGTGCTAACTTTGATAACTATTTGTAGTCTCTCCTTCTTTGCTAAATCCTTATTTAAAACTAATCAAGTTTCCTTAAAATAAATAATTGTATTGCCTTCCCTTTCATGGAAATAGCCATTCATATAATTGTTGCTCCTTAATCTTCTTATTAATTACACCGTTAATAACTTAATTACGAAGCCTAGCTAAAAAGTGCATGAACAAAATTAAATGCCTAATGTTGACAGCTAGCCATTTCCTTAGCTATTCAAATGTTAACTTGCTTAGTTGCTTATGGCTAGTTTGCCTACTTTGCCTGCTACTTTGCCTTACCAAAACATGATCAAGAATATATTTTTGTGACTAATTGCAACAGTTATTATGAGAAATGGATTAAAAATAATCTTTTTCTTCAAGATTGAGTTCCATCTTACTGGTGTCAAAGATGGCTTTCCTTTAACGGAATAATTTAGCATGCAATATTCAATGTAGCTCTATGTGCATTAAATCAAGTGTGAAATGAATGACTTTGCAAGAATAAATGTGCTAAGCATTATACAGAAACACTTATTTTGATCGAATTTGCTACAAAGTGTTAATCTAGTGATGCTAGCATGTGATACATTTGATTGACTCAATTGAATGCATATGTTTGACTATTTTATTAGTCTCTTTGGCTTTGTATTTACATAGGGATGCTCAGGTTAGACTCTGATGTTTAATCTTCTGTCTTTCACCAAAACCATCATTGAAGCTTACTTGAATGTAAGGTTCAATTTCAAACTAAGCTTCAGCTGGTTTACCCTAGAAAATCCTAACAATCTCCCCCTTGTTAATTAATAGCAGCCAATCTCATCAAAACATATATACGATCGTAACATATTAATGTAATAGATAGCATAAGAGAATGAAAGCTCTCAGTGTTCTTAACATTCATACTAAGAGACTCTAATGTCCCCCTAAGTCACATCAATGCATTACAAGCAATGGAAAAGGGGAAAAAAAAGGAACTAGAGGATAAAATGTAGGCAATGGAAAAGAAAAAAACATGGAACCAAACCATAAGAAAACTAATTTTGATTGCCATAAAGAATGATATTGCTTACCTATGTGGTGATTCTTTAGGCATAAAGGGCATCATCGAACTGTGAGCATTCTTCAATCAAAAATAAACAAAATTAAAAATCTAATAATTGAAGCTCAGCATAAGTCTTTTGGGAAAGAGGGAATTATAGAAAAAACCTACATAAGTAGGAAGAGCGAGTGAGATGACCGAAAGAGGCAATATTTCTAAAATTCTACAGCTTTAGGCCTGTAAAGCCTCAACTTCTCAAGCATGTTTTATTCGACAAAACAAACTTCTTCCTTAACTCTATAACATTCTTAGAAATGTGAGTGATTGGATCAGGGACCACATGGGCATAAGGCTACTACTTTTTTGGACTCTTAAAATGAACCTAGGAGTCGTTTCACTTCCCATGGTCCTAGGACCTACCATCAATAAGATGACACTCATTGTCAACTTGAGGGCTAAACTAGTTAACACCTTTTCACCTCTGGAATTGGTTGATGTATAGAAACTTAATGAGATAAGGCTTCTTATCATGCAAGTAATAGATAGGAAGCTAGCATACGATGAAGATAGCTACACTAAGGAAAAGTTCATAGAGGCTAACCAGGAACAACCCTAATGCAATCTTAAAAATGGATGTAGGAGAAATCTTTGCCCCTAGATGAAAAAATCCAAATGAATTGAACAAAAGCCCTTTGGGATTAGTAGCATTACTAGTGAATTAAGGAAGGTGAATATCAAATCTCTTGGGTCAAACGCCATGATCTTCATAACAACCACCTTTCTTAGGCTACCCTTTACCCATTTAGTGTTGATCATCTAGATATTCCATCCAAATTTCATTTAAATAATTTGCTATCTTCTTAGATCTAGGAAAATCATCAAATTTAGCACAGTGATACCCTCGTAAAGCTCATTAGTGTTCCTATTGACGCTTTCTCATTTCACTTTTCCAATCATCTTTGATTGAAATAGTAAGAATTTCTTTAGACAACAATTTAAATTTCTCTAGAGGAAATAAGATTAAATATAAATTGAAAATTAAAGTTCAAATCTCAGAGATGTAAAAAGCCAAATGAAAACCTAATTACTTATATGGAGAGTAGAATCCTAAAGGTCATAAGTGACAAATCCCTAATCCCATTCTAAGTATGACTTCACAATTATGCCACTAAACAATAAGGCATGCAATATAAAGTTAAGGGGGCAAGAAGCAAATCTAAAAAAATTATTTTACATTTCTACCCTTGAATAAAAAGGCATGAAAAATCAAGCCAAGGTGTAAGATAGAAAGAACCTTCAAGACCTATGTGAGGTAACTATGGTAGGCTACTGTGGAAACCATATTTTTAAGAACAAACATATGCAAGAAAAACTATCTAAACTTCTTTGATCAAGTTGAGAATTTTGAATTGTAAATTCAAATTTCATTATAAAATTCGAGAAATCTATGTGGAGGCTTACAAAGCAAGTTATCCTAAAAGACAAAGGAAATTTAAAATTATCCAATTCTAGAAATTTACCTCCTAAACTGAATGTATCGAGGGAAAGTCAGACTAGTACCAAGTTTAGAATATGGGTTTGAATCAACCACTTTTTTCTCCCCCTTGGTAGAAGCTGAGACTTAAATCTTGGTGCTAGTAGATGGACAAGGTTCCTTAGGATCTTTTATGGCCAAACACCTAGACTTCATGGGGTTTGAGCCTGGACATGTATTTTAGACTCCCAGTTGCATAGTTCGCCTTCTCCTTCCCTTTACCAAACTTTGGGATTTGATTAATGGGAAAGATTGGAATAAGAGATGGTGATGAACCCCCTTTAAGGTCCAACTACCGTGGCAACAAAAATGTTCATATGGGCGATCACTATATCCCTCTTAACCATAATTCAAAGTAGAGGAACTATATCATGAGGTATGTTAAATATGATCTTTTGAGACTTAAGAAGAGAATTCTATGCTAACCCTGCTGAAAATTAACCCTTGCAATCTAAGTCACCATACCGGGATTGAGGAACCAAGGGAGTTCTAGCCAAAGGTAGAAAAGGTGTTCCACTAATTTGAGTACTCTCGATTAGATGCCTACTTGTGGCTTCATTAATGCTAAACCATTGATAAAGTATGCACAAAAGCAAAGTTAAAAGTAAACCGCAAACACTTGTATATCTACTTTTTACTAGATATTTATACTCCTCAAGTAAATTGACTATAGGAACTAGAAATCCCAAATAAGGAATTGGAAGAGGATGATAGGACCAGAGAGATTCTAGTTGAGGTTAATCATTTCCATAGTAGAAATTCTCATAAAACCTTTGAAAAAATCCTTATTTAAATCTTCCTAGATGGAAGAAAAAATATGTCAAAAGAAATAAAGGTAAATGACTTGAATTGGGAAACATTAAATTTACAATACCAGCATTTGTAACCCTAAAACCTTAAAGTTGGAGTTAGAATGGACATTGAAAATTGAAAGCTGTCAAAAGAAAATTGCTATTCTAATGGTAATTTGACTGAACTAAGATTGTCATTTATTCCAAAAGACTAATATAAGTTACAAAGCAAAGTTCAAAATTGCAAGAATTACAAGAAGGGAAAGTGAAAGAAAAATAAAGAGCATCTATGCGGAAAAAGGTATACTAGGACAAATCCAGGGTATTAGGCTTTAACTCTAGCCCCCACACCATTAGCTCTAGGTTCGAAGTTTTAGGATCTAGAAACATAGAGACCAGCACTCTATTAAGGAGATCTGTGACTTAACTCTTCATCCTTTATAACAGTGGCCTTGGCCCCTGGATTGTCTGTTCCCTATTAAGGCAGTTAATGAGCTCTCACACGTCTCCTCTCAGCTCTTCCATGTTCCCCTACTCCTCTTTTGGCCCCTTCTTATTCTCCTCATCATTTATAGAGGCTATAGAGTAAGCCCGCTCTATGGCAAACTTTTGGCCTCAATAACTTCATGTTACAACTCCTCTCAAGTGCAGACATGGTCATTTGGGCTCCTCTCCTTTCCCTTAGCCCTATTGAATCTTCCCTAAAGGGAACAAGCTAAGGATCTTGTAACACTGCTCTTCAATAGAAGCCGTATAGGAATGAGGGAGGTGAGATAGTGCACCAAGTAGGTTGGGGGATATTGGAGGTTGTAAAGTATGTTAAAGAAGGCGATCATGCAGAAATCCTAAGAAGCTTTGCAGGACCACAAAAGATAAAGGGGTAACTAAACCCCTAAGTCTTCTTAGGGTCGTAGGCCTCCAGCACCGTGTAGCAAGGAAGGTCTTTATAACCCCTCATCATAGTGTCCCTTTTTTAGAGGGCAGAGTCAAAAAGAACTAACTCCATATAAACAAGACAAACCAAGTCCTACAGTAGGACTAGTCAGCACTCTAAACGTTTTCCATCAAGTGCTGGCACTCTGCCTAGGCACTTAACATTCCTAAGAGCATGAGGTGCTAAAGTTCCTTAGTCTTGTACTTAGTGATCATACCCCTTTCTTGGGTTTTTCATCTGATTTCTCTGGGCCTCACCCAAGAGATGTTGATAGCTGATAGTTCATATTAGACCTAGTAAAACTGACCCGAGATCCGAAACCTGAACCGAACAACCCAGATCCATACCCGATCCGACATCCAAAATATGCTCACCCGAAAGTCGACTCGAAACCCGAAGAGATCCAAATCGAACCATACCCGACCCAAAATTTTCTACAAAGTTGCTTGTTTTGGCATGATGAGCGCATTTGACCAAAAATTGGTTGGCCTGAAATTGACTTGAACTGAATTATACCCGAACCCAACCCAAAGCAACCTGAAATGCCACTTAACCAGAATATGACCTAACTCAAACTTGACCCGACCCGTACCCAAACCGAATTACCCATTTGCCAGGTCTAGTTCATATTTTATATGTAATTTTATCCTTCATTTCAACTACTTTTAGGTCTTTGAAATATATTTTTATGGGTAAATAAAGCATATTTTATTTAATTTTCAAGTAGAAATAAATATAGAAGAATTTAGGCAGAATTGATCAATCCTACTCGGATCTCCTATATTTGCAATGCGTAGAGTCGAACCCCAAGAGACAAAAAAAAAAATATAAGGAATGATATTGAGAATTTCGGCCTATTTCTGCTACCCAGACAGAGGCCCAGCCCCAGCGCCCCTTATCTTCCTCATCTCTCTCAGCCAGCCGTTTGCGGTTCTTCCAGCCTGCAGCCTGTTCTCCACCAGCCAGGCGCTCTTGACAACTCTTTCTTGCATTTAGTTGGGCCTATGCGTGGCTCAGCTTTACAGTCAGCTAAACATTTCCTCCCAGTCGCCCATTAGCCTACCAGCCTCTTCTTCCTTTCCTTTTTCTCCCTGTTTCCACCCCGAGTGGGTTGATTGCTGCTCAGTGGCCTAATGCTTACATCCAGCACCAACAGTTAGTTTCTCTCCCTCTTCTCTTCTTCACCCCCTCTGTGTGGGCCAATTCTAGCAGCCCAGATCTAAACCTTCCAGCACCCATTAGCAGCAAAGTGTAAGGAACCCCTAGCAACCTAGTCAAAGCAATTAATCAAAATTAATTTTTAGCTTAAAACTATCCTTTTCTTATGCACTATAACAACCAATTAATTCATTTGAGTTAATTTTCATTCATTTTAGGCACCAAAAGCGGTTAGATTTTTACTATAAAAAGGGGTCAAGGTTGGAGTAATTGATCCATTCATCCACGTACTTAATCATTTAAGCATCCAAGCATCCTCCCATTCTCTCATCTTCCATCATTCAATTTTTTTAGAGAGTCTTTTGTAAGACATAATCATTTTGGTTGAGGAGTTTAGAAAGAAAATAAACTTTGTTAGCTATTTTTCTCTTCTCATCTCATCTCATTTGTGAGTCAAACTTGAGAGGTTGTGCTTAATTATATCACTTTGTGTAATTGAGTACAATAATTTGGGTATACGAAGCGAAATATACCAATTTCAATGGTGTTTGCGCTAACTATACCAGTTGATTTACTCTTCTAGGATTAGGATGGATCCTTGATAATAATATTGATTCACTAATTTCTTTTGGGGTTATTTTCGTCTCTTTAATTGGATAATTTTGAGTTTATACTTGATCTTAACCTTTTTATGGATCATAATACTAATATTTAATTATGTTTATTACAATAATTTAATTCTCTATCTCAAATGAAGATTAGACCTTGTAGGCTAATATGATATTATTAAATTGGGCTTAAAATTATAATTGCTAAAATTGAATAATTTATACTAGAAATTAGATGAGTTATATCTGAAAGAATGATTCATGTTAAACCACTGGATAAATAATCTCATTTGATAATTAAAATCATCTTTTCAATTTATGATCTAATACTTGTAGTGTAGGTTAAATAAGAGACAAATTGAACCCCCATTTGAATTAGTAATTCAATATTTACATTAATGGTGAAGTCCAAAGTCCTAGGTCATTCTGTAATTTGATTTCTCTCTACTTAACACATTTGCTTTTCTTTTGCTTCTTTAATTCATATTGATAATTAAACCCCTCAATTGATTTATATTTTATAATTAGAAAAATTGAAAGTTGAAATCACTATTGTTCCTAGTGGGAAGGACACCTTATACTCGCTAGTCTACAATTAAATTTCTGCACTTGCAAGGGAAAACGTTTTTTTTTTTAATTGAACATAAAATTCACATCAAGCTTTTGGCGCCGTTGCCAGGGATCAAATAGCAATTTTTGAATTTTCTCTTCCTTTTATTCAGTTTTTTTCCCTCGTCCCTATTAATCTAACAATTTCGTTTATTTTCTTTATTCCCAACCCCTATCCTTTTTATTTAATTATTTCATTTTCTTTTATTCCCCAATCCCTTTTGATCTAACCATTTTATTTTTGTTCTTTTCATTCCCTTCTAATCTAACTATTTTCCACATCCTTCTAATCTAATCTAATCTGACTCTTTTACTTATGTTATTTTGTTTATTTTATCTAATCTAACAACCTCATTCCCTTTTATTTCCTTTATTTTCTTTTTATTTTATTTTATTTTTCAATTTGTTCCTCCTTGCTTGGATCTTTCAGTTATTTATTTATTTATTATTTTTTTTCTTTTCCTCTCTTCTCTTTTCTTCTTATTTTGTTTGATAGTTATTGTGGTGGTGATTTCATTCCTCTCTTGATTGCTTATGGGTACATGCATGGTAGACATTCTTTATGCTTAGATCTTGAATAATATAATCATCAAATTGAATGCTCTCTTCATTAGATAAGAGATAAGAAATGTGAATCTAAGAAAAAGATAGTTGAGGAACAAACCCCACCACCTAAGCAACTTAAGGAGTATTTTACTCCCACCACTTATCACTCACCTATATGAACATGTATGCCCACTATTATGGAGCCATTTGAGATTAAACATTTCCTTACCCAAATGCTCCCATCATTTTATGGGCTAGAGTCTTAAAATCATTTCAAGAACATTGATGCATTTTTAGAGATTTGGTCCACAATGTTTTTAAATAATATCTCTAACGATGCTCTTAGTTTGCACCTTTCCCTTTCTCTTTAAAAGATAAAGCTAAAGTTTGATTGGATATTAAGATAAATATCACCACTTAGAATCAAATGCAAAAGGAATTCTTGAAAAAATTTTCTTTATTGGTGAACTGACTGCCTTAAGATGTGATGTAACCACTTTCTCCCAAAATAAAAATGAACAATTGTATGAAAGTTGGAATCGGTTTAAACAATTGTTGCGAAGTTGTCTTCACTATGAGGTCCCTATGTGGCAATTCATTGAGAGTTTTTATTTTGGCTTAGATGAGCAAAATAGGCAAATGGTTGATGCATCTTGTGATGGTAGTTTCTTTACAGAACTCCCGAAGAAGTTTAGGAATTGTTTGAACATTTAAGTGAAAATTCACACTTGCATCCACTTCTTTACATCCTAATTTGCCTAGGAAATTGGAAAGTAAAGGAATTTGATCAATTGTTGTGTATGAACAAAGTGTCCAATACCCCTTCTCTGCAAGATGTGTATTCGATTTATGTTAGTTCCATGCATGCTTCTGTTCATTGTCCTTGTGTTGGTAAGTTTGATTGTGTGGCTGAACAAGTAATTGTTGCTCAAGAATTTCCTCTATCCAACAATCCTTATTCCAATACCTATAATCATGGTTAGAGGAATTATCGTAATTTTTTTTGGACGTCTCAAAATGTAGAGAATCCTTAAGCTAATTCTAGCAGACCTACCCCTTCTGGTTTCCAAAACTAGAGATATTCTCCTTGTCCTTCTCATCAAGCTCCATCTAGGAGCTCTTATGTAGACAAGGTAATTTTGCCTTTGGCACGTTGACTTCTACTGTGCAAAATGTTGATTCTAAGGTCCAAGGAATTGAGTTTAAAATGCATTGTTGACTCTCACTTACAATCTATAGTCAAGTGAGGAAACCAACTTGGGCAACTAGCCATAGATGTTGGCAAAAGAGAAGAAGGAAAACCTCTAAGTCATCCTACATAGAACCCCTAAGGCCAACAATTTGAGCAATTGAAAGTTGTAATGGTTCTGAGGAATGGTAAGGAAGTAGATAATGAGGTGAGTGAGAAGGAATTAAAGAGGAAAGACTTAAGACCATAAAGAATGACCTTGAAATTGAAAAGGAAAATGACTCATCCCCGTCTTCTATTGTATCTGACCCCACTATCACATATAAGCCAAGGGTTCCTTACCCTCAAGCTTTGGATGCACCATTACCTTTCGAGAAAGACAAGCAAAGAGATAACATCCTAGAGACCTTTAAGCAGGTTAAGGTCAGTCTTCTCCACTCGGAAGCAATTAGACAAATCCCCGCTTATGCTAGGTTCCTTAAAGATATGTGCTCTTTTAAAAGGAAATCTAAAGATGACAAGTCTAAAAAGGTTCTTTTAAGTGAACAAGTGAACTCAATTATGAAATGTGACACTTCACCTAAGTTCAAAGATATCGGTGTCCCTACCATTTCATGTTATACTGTCAATCACAAAATTGAAGGGTACTTTTGGATTTGGGTTCTAGTGTTAATTTGATACCATATTCTATTTACTTAAAGTTGGGATTGGGCGAACTGAAATCTTTCAACTGTACCCTTCAGCATGCTGATAGGTCGGTTAGGACTTGTAGAGGGTGCATAGATGATATCTTGGTTCAAATTGATAAAGGATTCTTTTCTATTGACTTTGTTGTGTTTGACATAGACCCTAATCAAGCTTCTAAGCAAATCCCTCATATTTTAGGACGTCCCTTCCTAGCCATAGCTAATGGCACCATTAACTGTAGCTCGAAAATGATGGATGTCTCGGCAATGAACATGAGGGTTAGGCTTAACATTTTTAAAGCGTCATCTCAACCTCTAGTTAAAGATGAATCTAAATGCTTCTTTATTGATGTGATTGATGAAATGATTAAAGAAGAGTTACATGCTATTTTGAGCAGTGATCCTTTGGAAACCTGTCTTTCCCATGGGGATTTGAGATTGTTTGACCTAGGAAGTATAATAGATGAAATGGATTCTAATCTAGATTCCACTCCTCATCTTGAGTCTTCCCCTTATGTGTCCACTTATGAAAAGCTTCTCCCTTTGGCTATTTCTCCTATGCCACCTTTTGTTGTATCTCCACCCAAACTTGAGTTAAAACCTCTCCCGAATTCTCTCAAGTATGTGTTCTTAGGCCTTAAAGAGACCCTACCTGTTATTATATCTTCTCTTTTATCTTCTAATCAAGAGGAAGGGTTCATTCGTATCTTATCTGATCATAAGGGTGCTATTGGGTGGTTGATTGCTTATTTGGAAGGGATATCGCACCATTTGTATGTATAGAATTCACTAAGAGGATGACGCCAAACCTGTTAGGCAAATGCAACGTGGACTGAACCCCCACATGAAAGGAGTTGTTCAAAAAGAGGGAGTTAAACTTTTAGTTATAGGCATTATCTACCCCATTTCTAACAGTCAATGAGTTTGTCCAGTTGAAGTCGTCACTAAGAAATCTGGCATAATGTTGGTTAAGGAAAATGATGGTAAGCTAATTCCTACTACGCACACCACGGACTGGAGAGTGTGCTTGGATAACAAAAAGTTGAATTCTGTCATGAGAAAGGACCATTTTTTCCTTCTATTCATTGATCATATTTTGGAAGAATTAGCTGGATAAAGTTTCTACTGCTTTTTAGATTAGTATCCTGGTTATAGCCAAATACCTGTCTATCTTAAGGACAAGAGAAAACAATCTTTACATGCCTATCAGGTACTTTTTCCTATTGCATAATGCCTTTTCGGGTTGTGTAATACACCTTCCATATTTTGAATGTATGATGGCCATATTTTCTAATTGTATTGATAATTTCATGGAAGTGTTTATGGATGATTTCTTTGTTTTTGGTTCTTCCTTTGATGTGTGTCTTGCAAATTTATCCAAAGTGCTGAAAAGATGTGAAGAGCTGAATCTGACCTTGAGTTTTCATGGTCCAAAAAGGGATTGTGTTATTCATAAGTGTCTAAAAAGGGGATTAAGGTTAGTAAAGCCAAGGTTGATGTAATTTCCAGCATGCCTATGCCTTCTTCTGTGAAGCAACTCAGATCTTTCCTTGGCCATGCTGGTTTCTATAAAAGATTTATTAAGGATTTTAGCAAAGTGGCTTGTCCACTCACCATTCTCCTTACTAAAGATGCTCCTTTTGTGATTGACGAGTCTTGTGTGAAAGCTTTTGAAAAGCTTTGTGCAGCCCCCTGACTTTTATCATCAATTTGAGATTATGGGCCAGTTCTATTTTGCGTTGTAGATAGATAGATAGATGTAAGGAGATGTAAGGAGCTGTAAGAAGCTGTAAGGAGCTGTAAGGAGCTGTAAGGAGATGTAAGGAGCTGTAAGAAGATGTAAGAAGTTATAAAAAGCTGTAAGGATTGATGTAAAGAGTTGTTGAATTGTTGAAGAGTTGTATAGTATAATTTGTTGTATATAGTATAATTTGTTTTACAATGAACATTTTGAATGAAAAATAATAATATTAAAATAATATACTTATTAAAAATAAACAATTAATTAAGTTAATTACATAATAATAAAATATATTAATCTCCATAAATTTGGTGAATAAAATTTCATCCAAGATTTTTTATATGAACATTAGTTTGATCGAATAAGCAAAGTATAACCCAAAAAAAAAACAAACAAACTTTTTTGACAAAATTGAATACAACTCTTCAAATAAATTCATATTTTAAGTAAATAATTTTAAATATAAATAAATGTATGGTCATCTATAATAATATATATCAAAACTCAAATATAATTTACGTCATTATATTATATTTTTATGTTTATGTAAATATTGTGTTTATAATATATTTATAAATTTTGTATATTGGTAGTATCATTAAAAAAATATACATATTTCTGTAACTAAAATAAATGAATGTTACAGAAAATCTATGAGATGTAAGAAGATGTAAGGAGATGTAAGAAGATGTAAGAAGATGTAAAGATTATGTTAAGGATGTAAGGAGCTGTAAGGAGATGTAAGAAGCTGTAAGAAGATGTAAGCTCTTAGCTAAATCCTAAAAAATGCGAAATAGAATAGGGCCTATGTGTGATGCATCTAATTTTGCTATTGGGGCTGTTTTGGGTCAAAGGGTGATTAGAATGCCCTATGTCATTTGCTATGCTAGTAGAACTCTAACTGATGCTCAAAAGAATTATTATTCTACTGAAAAAGAGTTGCTAGTTATAGTATTTGCACTTGATAAATTTCATCCATACCATTTATGTTTAAAAGTTATTGTGTTTACGGATCATGCTGCATTAAAACACTTATTGACTAAGAATGACATTAAACTACGAATCATTAGATGGATTTTGTTATTCCAAGAGTCTGATATTGAGATAAAAGATAGGAAAGGTTCTGAAAATTCAGTTGCAGACCACTTGTCTAGAATCTTTACTGAGTATAACTTAGTTGGATTTTCTGACCACTTTTCTGATGGACAACTATTTGCTGTGTCACACACCTCTCCCCCTTAGTTTGCTCACATTGTGAACTACCTTATCACTGGAAAATTCCTTCTCACTGGTATAAATAAGAAAAAGATAGGTTCTTTTCACAAGTAAGACATTACTATTGGGAAGATCCTTATCTTTTCAAACATTTCCCTGGCCAAGTGGTACGTGGATGTGTTCCTGAGAGTGAAATTTATAGTATCTTGACCTTTTGTCACTCTTATGCTTGTGATGGTCACTTTGGAGGTTGTAGGACAGTTGCTAAAGTCCTACAAAATGGGTTTTGGCCCACTCTGTTTCATAATGCTCACCGATTCTGCCTTGCTCGAGAACGTTGTCAATGTACGGGTGCCCTTTCTGAGCCTTTACATCATCATTTTAATCAACAATAGAGCAGTATGGTGCACGGTCGCCGCATGGCATGTTGCCGTCATACTAGATCTTTGCCCTTGCTTTTCTTCTACACCATGCTTCGTGGGACGCCCTTGTTGAATCCTGAAACTCCCTTGCTGGATTTGGAGCTCCCTCTGAGCTAGGCTTGAAGGTGGGTTGGTCTTTACTCCAAGTTAGACTTTTTCTCTCATTTATATCTAAAAAACGTAAACCACTATTAGCTAGCTAATTTAGAGGTTATTTGTGAGTTAAACTCTAATGTAATGAAGTTAGAACTTTGATCAGTGGAGAACCAAACAATCATTATCAAGGTACGGGTGCCATTTCCCCCTTGATATGATGCCACTTTCCCCTGTTCTGATTGTCGATATATTCGATGTGTCAGGCATTGATTTCATGGGTCTCTTTCCCCTATCTTTTTATCTTGTGTGCATATCGGTTGCTATCGATTCTGTCTCAGAGTTGATGGAAGCTCTAGCTACCATGATCAATGATCACAAAGTTGTGGTCAAGTTTATGAATGAGTACATTGTTTATCGTTATAGGACCCTATAGCTCTTATTAGTGATAGAGGTAGTCACTTTTATCATCATTCTTTCGAAGCTTTGCTTAGAAAATATCCCGTGACTCACAAAGTAGTTATCCCTTATAACTCTCAAAGTAGTGGTCGAGTTGAGGTGTATAATCATGAGATCAAGTCTATACTTGAGAAAACGGTTAGACCTGATAGGAAAGGCTAGTCTTTTAGATTACATAATACTCTGTGGGCCTATTGTACTGCTTTGAAGACTCTCATCGGAATGTCTCCTTACCAACTTCTTTTCGGTGAGGCTTGTCACACGCTAGTTGAATTAGAACACCGTGCTCTTTGGGCTGTTAGGGCTTTTAATTTTTATATGAAATATGCAGGTTCTAAACGTAGGCTTCAATTCAATGAATTGGATGAATTGCATAACGAAGCCTATGAGAATGCCGAGATTTATAAAGCCAAAACCAAAGCCTTTCATGATAGAATGATTTCTTATAAATCTTTTAAACCTAATCAGAAGGCTTGACTTTTTAACTCTAACTTAAGATGTTTCTTGGTAAGTTGAGATCTAGATGGGATTGTCCTTTTTTTATCCACCAAGTTTTTCCCTTTGCAGCGGTCCAAATTTTGTATTCCCAAGATGGGAGTTCTTATGGTCAATGACCAACGTTTGAAACCTATTGTGACTTATAATATGGAGCCTAGTTTGATTGAATCCATCAATCTAGTAGACCCGGTTTACTATGATTACTGGGTAGGACCTTGTCTGGCTAAAAACATAAAACTTAGTGCTTGTTACGAGGCAACCCAATCCTTCTAGGTGAGTTTGAGTCTTTTGTTTTTGTTTTCTTTTTGGTGTGCTTGTGTTTTTGAGTGTGATTCTTTACTTGGTTTTTGACTTTTGTGGTTAGTGATGGTTGTGAAGGTGCTATGGGAGTTTGATTGTTAGGCTCATATGAAAATGACTTCCTCGTGCTGTTAGGTTGTGTTTCTCGTTTCTCCATTTCTCTCTTTCTTATTATTTTCTGCATTGAGGATGATGTAAGGTTTATGTGTGGGGGGAAGGCAAAATAAAAATTTTGAGAAAAATTTAAACTTCAAAATCTCCGAGTGAATTTGATTTTGAGAAGAACTTTCGTGTCTGATTATACATGTTCTATATTCTTATTATTTGGATTTGATTCATGTGACCTATGTTCAATAGAGATAATTTCTAGCTTTCACAAGTTGATGACCAAAATTTTATGCTGTGCTAGTGTTACTATATAGTCAATCTTGAGTTTGAGATATAACCGTATTTACCATGTCATTATGAGTATTTGACAAGTATTGAGTTCCACATTGACTTTCCAATTAATAAATAAAATAAATTGAATTAATTAAGTTCTAGTCAGTATCAATGTTCAAGTTTTATCTCTATCCATATCTTTAATTAGCTGAATATGTACTAAGTGCTTCTCTTAATGTTATCTTTATTCATATTTTTACCCACTCATGCGAGTGCATGGAATCAAGTAACTTTTGGAAAAATTCAAAAAACGAAAAATAAAAAAAAAGAAAAAAGTTAATAAGTTGATTTGGCATTGGGGACTTTACTTTTAAATGCTCTTGTATTTTCATTATGTAGGGTAAAATTTTGTACTTATGGTTTCCTACATGGTTTCGTTATATGCTTAATTTGCTTGAATCTTGGCTTATTGACTTAGTTGAAATTAGAAACATTTGATAATAAGTTGTGGGTTGGTGGTGAATTGATTTCTATGATTTTGGACGGGTGTAGTTGGATACTTGATCTCTTCCCTAATCCTGTTTTAGTTGATGGATTGAATGAATATATGCATTATTGTTATTCTTTGCTCAAGTACTGCCAAAGTTTTGGTGTGAGGGAGTTGATAATTCATATATTATTAGTAATTTTATCCTTCATTTCACCTCCTTTTAAGTCTTCGAAAAATAATACATATCAGGTAGAAATAAATATAAAAGAATTTGGACAAAATTGACCAATCCTACTCAGATCTCCTATATTTGCAAAGCATAGAGTCCAAGCACAAGAGACGGGGGGGGAAAAAGAAAAGGAATGATATTCAGCATTTCGGCCTGTTTTTGTTGCCTAGACAAAGGCCCGGCCCAAGCATCCCTTATCTTCCTCACTCTCTCTCAGCCAGCCGTTTAGGCCGGTTCTTCCAACCTGCGACCCGTTCTCCACCAGCCAAGTGCTCCACACAACTCCTTCTTACATCCAGCTGGGCCTGTGTGCAGCTCAGCTCCATGGCCGGCCCAACATTTCCTCCTAGCGCCCATCAGCCTGCCAGCCTTTTCTCCCTTTCTCATCTCCCTATTTCCACCCGGAGTGGGGCCGATTGCTGCTCGGTAGCCCAACACTTGCATCCAGCGCCAACACTCAATTTCTCTCTGTCCTCTTTTCTTCACCCCCTCTGTGTGGGTCAATTCTGGCGGCCCAGATCCAAACCTTGCAGCACCTATTAGCAACCAAGTGTAAGGAACCTTAAGTAACCTAGTCACAGCAATTAATCAAAATTAATTTTTAGCTTAAGACTAGCCTTTTCTTATGCATTAGAATAGCCAATTAATTAATTTGAATTGATTTTCATTCATTTTTAGGCACCAAAAGGGGTTGGATTTTTACTATAAAAAGGTGTCAAGGTTGGAGCAATTGATCCATTCATCCACACATCCAATCATCCAAGCATCCAAGCATCCTCCCATTCTCTCATCTTCCATCATTCAATTTTTTTAAGAATTTTTTGTAAGACAATATCTTTTGGGTTGAGGAGCTTAGAAGAAAAATAAGCTTTGTTAGTTATTTTTCTCTTCTCTTCTCATCTCATTTGTGGCCAAACTTGAGAGGTCGTACTTAATTATATCATTTTGTGTAATTGAGTACTAAAGTTTGGGCATATGAAGTCAAATATCAATTTCAATGGTGTTTTTGCTAACTACAGCCGGCTAAATTACTCTTCTAGGATTAGGATGGATCCTTGATAATAATATTGCTTTGTAAATTTCTTTTGGGATAATTTTTATGTCTTTAATTGCATAATTTTAAGTTTATACTTGGTCTTAAACAATTGGTGCATCTTAATAACATTGTTTAATCATGTTGATTACAATAGTTTAATACGCTATCTCAAATGAATATTAGACTTTTTAGGCTAATATGATGTTATGCAATTGGGCTTAAAATTATATTTATTAAAATTGAATAATTTACACTAGAAATTAGATGAGTTATGCCTAAAAGAATGATTCATGCTAAATCACTAGATAAATAATCTCATTTGACAATTAAGATCATCTTTTTAATTTATGATCTAATGCTTGTAGCTTTGGTTGAATAAGAGACAAATTGAATCCCAATTTGAATTGGTAATTCAATATTTGCATCATTGGTGAAATCCAAAGTCCTAGATCATTCTCTAATTTGATTTTCCCTATATTTGACACATTTGCTTTTCTTTTGCTCCTTTAGTTCATATAGATAATTAAACTCCTCAATTGACTTATTTTTTATATTTGGAGAAATTGAAATTTAAGATCACTATTGCTCCTCGTGGGATCGACACCCTATACTTGCTAGTCTGCAATTGACCTTGTGCACTTGCTAGTAAAAAAGATTTTTTTTTAAAAAAAAAAGCTGAACATAAAATCCACATCATTAGCCAATATCTCCTAAATTGGAAAGAGGGGAATGTCAAAGGACGAGATAGAGTCCAAGTTGACCTCTAATTGTAAAGACTCAACATCTTCAAAGAAAGAATTCAAAGAATTTCTTAAATCCTCTGAGAATATCAGAATTGGAAATGAAGTCAAGAAACCAAAACTTAGAGAAAATTTTTTTGAAGCTTATAATCTTATGAAGAACTTTAGTGGACTTAAGGGATATAAATGTCTAATATTAAGGTAAAGGCAATCTCTTGTTTTTGGAAGGAAGAAATCCTAAGGACACAAGATATCCAATCAAATAACTTCTTAAAACCGACTTAGGTCATCATTAATTATGCGGGGAAACGGTAATAAGATAAGAAGCCATGCCACAAGTGAACAAAATTAACTGCTGACACCTAAAGGCAAAGATCTGAATGAAACAAATCATTGCTATCGAACAGAAATGTCCACATATATGTGCAAAATTCAATTACGAAATCTAAAGACTAAATTAGAGAACTCATTGGAGATAAATTCATACTATGCTCAGCTTACGAAGGGGTTGAAACCAACCCTTGGATGCCCTAGACAAGAGGGAACTGTGGAAGTGGGCATATTCCTAATGAGGTGAGTATTCAAAGTCACCTATGTTGAAGCACACCTTATTTGCAAATCAGTTTAGCCCTTAAGGGGCAAATGATTTGGATAGAATCTGGAAGATTGTGCTCTGAATATTAATCCATGGGTAAAAGCTTATTAGAAAGCCTAAACAATTGATGAAGCTCCCACGTTTAAGCCTTAGAAAGTGCTCCAAATGAAGCTCAAGAGCAACCTGGCCCAGTTGACTTCAGAAGCATCTTAATCTAGGTTGCACTATGGGATTTCTTCAAGATTTCCTCTTAACACCTATATAACCAATGCCAAAATCAACATTAATAGTAAGGAATTCAATTCAACAACTTATTAAGCAATTTCAGCCTTGTAGCAATCTAAGCTTCTCTTCTTTATTATTCTCAATTCCCTTTTTTCCATGAGCGTTCGTGGCTCTTTAAGGAGGAAATACGACTCTCCTCCTTATTGAGTTTTTTGTTGGTTCTCAAGGCAGACATCACTTTATTTCATATTCTAGCACTCACTAAGACTGGAAGGCATCCTCTGTACCCTAGGTTAAAATACAAGCCGTGAAATTGTTTAGGCATTGTGAAGCAATGTGTTTGTAGCCCCCCCCCAAAATGAAACACACAAACACACACACAAAGAAATAAACAAAAATTATTCCACTAATTGCATCATTTTAGGGGCATAATGTTTAAAGGTGTGTTTAAAGGTCGATGTAATACCCAATACACAATTAGCAATTGAAAAAAAATTCAAAATCATTCAATTTTATGTTAAAGTTCTAAAAAATCATAAATTTAAAAACATGATTCTAAGAATCACTAAATTTTAATATTGGCTTCTAATGATCATTGAATTTTATGTTTTATTTCCCAGTTTACTAATTTACGAAATCCTTGATTATCTTTCTTTTCATAATAGAAATAAATCCTTTTTTTAAGTCTAAAAAAAGAAGGAAAAAGTTTTGATATAATAGCTAACAAGTTAAAGCAAGCTAGGTCAAATTAGAGTAGGAAGAAGAGAACGTTCAATGCACCCACAAAAATAAATGTAAAAAGAGCATCCTAAATGCATATGACCCTAACAGCCATCATCTTCTCAATTTCGTATACAATTTGCTAGTGTGATACTTCATTTCTTTTAAGCAAAAAAAGAAATATTGGACAATAATATACTGTACTTTGGAGGCATTGGATGATAATACTTCGAATTTGGAACTTGGACGTCCGTACAACATACTATGGGCCTATTTACTATTTATATACTGAGACCGATTTTTGAAAGTGTTTTTAGTTGGTAATGTAAGTTCATATTCAACATATGCAATTATATACACTTGGAAATTCATTGGCCCATTTGCAATTGCATACCATTATGAAATTGTTGCGATACATTGATGAAAACATATCCAAACTCTATCTTGATATATAGACAGTAAATAAGGCAATAGTACGGGGCATGAACGTTCAAGTTTAAAATTGGGAGTATTATTATCCAATACCCCAAAGCACAATATATTATTGTTCAAAATCCCCAAAAAAAATAAAAAGAAGATACTTCCTTTCTTGTTGTTGCAAACTTGCAATTATACACTACATGTTGATGCAGGTACTTTTTTTTTTTTTAAATACATATGATGATCCATCGGTATCTAGATGTCCATTTTTCTTTTCTTTGTTAAATTGATTTATGGATGATATAATATAGTACATTATGTGATTGTCTCTTTTAGTGACAAATTTCACTAAGTTATTTTAAATATCTTCTCAATTAATTATACTTCCAAAATTTATCCATCTTTTTTTATGTTTGTTTTCCATAAGAAATTAGATATTAATTTAACTTAATAAAAGAAAAACTGAGAATGAGTTTCTTATTTCGTAAAGTGTAGCATACAATCAAAATTTGGTCATTATTTCAACCCAAAACTAAAGCTTAGTAATTTTTTGTTGAATTCTTTTTAAAATTTGGTAATTTGTAGGACCAAGGCAAAAATTGATTGATTTTCAGAACTTTTTCCCTTAGCAATTCAGCATTTAAGGTTAGACATTGCTAAATCTGCGATCCAAAAAACCAAAAAGGGTGTCGCTAAATCCTGATGTTCTAAGTGAAACACTGAATGAAGAGTTGGCTTCGGCAGCGTAGCGCACGAGTCACCACCCTTTTAAAACCCGCCGTACATGTTTCCAGCGCAGATAGTATTCAAAGGTTGTGTTCCCTCCAAATTCGATAACCGGCGTCACAACCATGAGTAAACCTCACCAAAATGAGTCGCTTCGCTCGCATGGGAAAAACTTTATACTGGCCATCTCCTTTCGCTTCTTGTTTGATGATGCCTATTTCTTACTTTTCGTCAAAATCCTATTCTGTTCAAAATCCAGACCTCCGTTCGTGGAACAATTACCTTTCTCGTCTAGTCAGAAGTGGTCACTTCAATGATGCCCGGTTACTGTTTGATGAAATGCCCCTGAGAAACACCATAACATGGAATTCAATGATAAGTGGGTATGTGAAGAGCAGGGAGATCTGGAAAGCGCGCAAGCTGTTTGATGAAATGCCTGAGAGAGACAGAGATGTTGTATCCTGGAACTTGATGATATCAGGTTACTTTTCCTCTTATGGAGATGTGTTGAGATATGCTGAGGAAGGAAGACGGTTGTTTGATCAGATGCCCAGCAGGGATTTGGTTTCATGGAATACAGTTATCAGTGGTTATGCTCGGCTTGGGAGGATGGATGCTGCTTTATGCCTTTTTAACAGCATGCCTAAGAGGGATGTTGTCACTTGGAATGCAATTTTAACTGGGTTTCTTCAAAATGGTGAGACTGGTAGAGCTATCGAGTGGTATAGGCAGATGCCAAAGCAGACTGCATCTTCACTAAGTGCGCTCATATCAGGGTTGATTCAGAATGATGAATGGGACAAGGCAACGGAAATTTTGCTTCAATGTGGGAAAGGAATTGACAACGGAAGAGAAGATCTTCTCAGAGCTTATAATACTTTAATTGCAGGATATGGACAAAGAGGAAAAGTAGACAAAGCTCGAGCACTTTTTGATCAGATCCCATGCTATCCATATAGAAGCAGAGAAAGTATGGTATTTGAGAGAAATGTGGTTTCATGGAATGCTATGATCATGTGTTATGTTAAAGTAGGCGATATTCTTTCTGCTAGGAGGCTTTTTGACCAAATGGTAGAACGGGATACATTTTCCTGGAATACAATTATTCGAGGGTATGTTCAGGCATCAGATATGGAGCAAGCAGCAATGCTTTTTTCTCAAATGGCAAGTGCAGATACAATGTCATGGAATATGATGATCTCTGGTTATGCTCGAAGTGGAAGCTTGGAACTTGCACTTAACTTTTTCCACAGGACTCCACAGAAGAATCGGGTGTCATGGAATACCATAATTGCAGGATGTGACCAAAATGGAGCTTATGAATGTGCAATCACGTTATTCATGCAAATGCAAGACCAGGAGCAGAAGCCTGATAGGCACACTCTATCTTCAATTCTTAGTGTCAGTGCTGGGCTTGCTGCCTTGGTTTTGGGAAGGCAAATCCATCAGTTAATCACCAAAACAGTTATTGCAGATCTACCTATTAAAAATTCCCTTGTCACAATGTACTCCAGATGTGGAGCAATAATTGAGGCAAGGGCCATATTTGATGAAATGGGACCGCATAAAGATGTGATCACTTGGAATGCAATGATTGGTGGATATGCATCTCATGGAAATGGGTCCACAGCTTTAAAGCTTTTCGAAGCAATGAAAAGGAAAAGTGTGCAGCCAACATATATTACATTTATTTCGGTCCTGAATGCTTGTTCCCATGCTGGTCTACTGGATGAAGGTCGCAAGTATTTTGCATCCATGATTTCAGATTTTGGGATTGAACCCAGGACAGAACACTATGCTGCACTGGTAGATATTGCATGTCGTCATGGGCAGCTTAAGGAGGCCTTGGACTTTATCAGTAGCATGCCTCACAAGCCTGATAAAGCTATGTGGGGTGCTTTATTGGCAGCTTGTAAGATACATAAGAATATTGAATTGGCCCGTGTTGCTGCAGATGCATTGGCAGAACTTGAACCGGATAGCTCAGCATCCTATGTTCTCCTTCATAACACACTGGCTGATCTGGATCAATGGGAGGATGCCAAAGAAGTGAGGAAATCTATGGAAGGAAACGCCATTAAGAAGGAGCGTGCATCTAGTTGGGTAGAACGTTGAGCTTGAATATTGACATCAATTATTAAGGTTCTACTGTGGCTAAGGTAGTGCCAATGATGAGCACACTGTGTTAGTTTTAAGTATCTACCTTGGGGTTAACATTGGTTAGGATGGACCTATTCTGGGTGTGCTGTTTTTGTAAAGATATTGTTGTATTGGTAGAAATACTGCAAGTAGGCAAGATGCTGCTAAATTAATTTAGAGCGAAATAGTATAACATTAGATCTTGGGTCATATGGAAACAGCCTCCCTGTAATTCATGTAAAGCATCTAACCCTACGTATGCTTTTTAGATGGGAGGGTCAGATACAGCTATACACTTGAATTTGGCGATAGTTAAGCTCTGAGTCAACTTGCTCAAGATATGCATGATAAAACATATACTTGACAAACCTTTCACAATGCTGAGGTACTGAAGCTTTTTGTGGCAATTGATAATCTAAGTTTATGGGTTTCCTAGAACCCCCCCTGCGCGGCCTTCCTTGCTTTCTTTTTTTGGGCTTCAATACGTATATTGCTTTCCCTGAATCAAGAATGAAGCTTTCCCGGCTTTGAGTTGGCATGTGAAATACTTGTTAACATGGCAAAAGGATTTTGGTTTACTTTTAAGGGTAGGTACCTCTTTACGAGAGTCAGGTTGGACACTTAGCCCAACCTTTTCACAATGTTTGGTCAAGATTTTTGGTTGAGATTTTGAACAGGCTAGTCTTTAGCATGATGATGGCGATAAGTGAACATCTTATAGATCACATTTTTATGTACTCAGAAAGGATTTTGCTCCATGACTTTGCTTTACGGCAAGTTTGTGGATGTAATTTTTCTAATCTTTAGTTTGAGAATTGCTTTTGTGCTATCGTCTGGAGCTTCGAAGGCTTGATTATACCGAGCAGAGAGGACCAACTTGGACTAAGCTCTATAAGGGAATAGGCTCTGTATAGTGAAAATGAAAAATTTGGAGTTGTGACTGGTGAGAATAAACTCTCAACCGCTCACCCGGCCTTAGGGATTCACATTGCTTAAATAGGAATTTTCAAGGTAAGCACAATGTACTAGAAACTAAAGAGACGAAAATAAATAAGTGCAAAGAAGAATTGGAGGAATCGAGAAACCAAGAAATTGAAGACGTGTTCTTCTAGATTGCTTCACTGTGGCAATGGCCATAGTGTTTTATGTCACTTCAGCTAATGATCGGGATATCTTGGTTGCTTATTTGTTTTCCGCGAGATTGGGGTTCACCCAAATTTGAGTAAATACCCAATAACCAACCTATGTGATACTGGCCAGCTAGTCACATCTGGATCATAATAGGCCAAAAGCTCAAGAAAGTTCTTGGTGGGTAGAAGAATCCTTGTTTTCGACTAGACTTTAGGTATCGTAGCCCATGTTTGGCAACCTGCCAATAGCCTTGACCAGGTTCTCGAATAATCTGGCTCGAAATGTGAACCAAATAAGAGATATATGGTCGTATTATAGTGAGTTAAAAGAGATGTAGCCAAATGACAATACCGAGATGAATCAGCAATGGGTTCGCCGAAGTTAGTAGTAAGGCCATGATTCTATTCCATAGGAAAATGTGCTAGTTATGCACCCAGCATACCAGACTCGTTGAAGATGTCAACATATACTTACGCTAGCGAAGGAAGAAATCTTCTGGTGATTGAATCGGTTCGATCCCAAGAAAATACATTGGAGGCCGAACATCCTCCAGTTTGAAGCATTGGTGCAATATTGTTTAAAGGCTTTGGTCTAGGCAGGATTGCTTCCATCAACACTAAAAGATCGACATATATGAGAAGACCCAACAAAATGTTGCCTTTATGATAAACGAACAAAGAACGATCCAGCGGGTGGTCGCTTGAAAACCATATTTTTGCCAAGCAAATGTGAGCTTGGAGAACCACTATTGAGGTGCTTGGAGAACCCCAAATAGTGACTTCGTGAGTTTACGAAAGGATTGGCCCATGGAGGGTGTGAATCTGGTTGAACGTTATGCAAATTTCTTCGTCAATATTTCCAAAGAGAAATCATTACTAAAAATTTGCTCTATTCCAATAGAATATTCCGATCGAAAAAGGGTTTGTCGGAATTCTGACTGATTCTGACAGATTCCCCAGATTTCCGAGGGATGTTCTAACGGAATTTTGTAAAAATACTAAAAAAATTCTGAAAAAGTTTTTTTGGGGCCTGGGTTGAATGGACGGAAAATTCAAAATTTTTTGAACATTCTGACAAAAAAATCCGTTGAAATTTCGTCGAAAAAATATTTGTTTATTCGGATGAAATGTTTCGTCGCAATTTCTCCTATAAATTTCACTCGAAGCATCATTTTTTGTTGCTTGCTTCACAAAATATAGAGCGCAAGAGAGAGAAAGCAATGTTTTAACAATAGTTGGCATCGCCCCCACTACCTTTGGCCGCCATCCCCAGCCGTCACCTCCTCCCGCCATCACTTGTCGCCGACTTATTGAGAAGGTACGTTTCCATGTGTAATTTGTACCCAAATTTGTAGTGAATTAAGTATATACGTTGAATTTGGTACTTTCTATAATTAGTATGAATGTAATTTTGTGAATTTGATAGTTCATATAGTTAGTTTGCTACGTTGATGTTAGTTTGTTAAGTTTGATAATTTGTTATTAATTTTGTACTTTAACATGTTGTTAAAGAATATAATTTTTTTACTAATTAAGAAGAATTTAAATGTTAATATAAATTTAACGTCAATAATGGGAATTTGTTGTGTATTAGCTTCAATGCAAAGCGTTTGTATAGTTCGGAACTATAGTTTTTAATTTTTTAAAAAAATTAAAAATACCGACGGAATTCCCACAATTTTTGACGGAAATTCCGACGAACTTTTCCAATTGAAAATTTTGAAATTCCAACGGACAGTATGATTCCATCACAAGCTGACAGAATTTTTTCCGTCGGAAAAGCTTCTGACGCATTGTGCTAGTCTGTCGGAATGGTATCCTGATGGGCCATATACCAACATCCTTCGTTCATCGGAAAATCCATCGGAAAATTCATGTTCATATGGAAGAAGTATGCTTTTTCAATTGGAAATTCCGTCGGAATAAGAATGTTGTTTAGTAACAAATGCATTAGTCAAGTTATTACATCTCGGGGACCTCACCCGAATGTAATGTTTCGGTTGCTCTTTCGTCAATGTAGACAAAAATTTGAGCTATGTAAGCTAAGTAGAGTTTCCACCATATTTTTAGGAAAATATGATAACCTTTTTTTAAAAAAAGTTTTTTACGAAACAATGCCCACTATCCCATATGAGGATCTACTTGGCTTCAAGGCACTAGCAAAAAAAGGGGTCTGTAGGTGACGACATGACCGATGATTAGGATATAAGTCGACCCACTAACATCGCCCATTCAAAATGCCCTCTACCAAGGATTCAAATGAACATTAAAATTCTAGATTCCGTGCAAGGTCAAGTTTCATGCAAGTTTTAATCTTGTGGTAATTCAGCGTAGCAGTAATTCTTGTGTGAGACTGTTGCACATGAGGTATAGCATGAGACTCATGCTTTTATGGTGATTTTTAATAATAATTGGGGTGACTAATAATTTATTCAGGGATGAATATAATAAAAATCACTGCAAGATGAACAGTTAGCCACCCTTGAATTAGAAAGTCATCCTACGATAAATTATTAGTTACCACAGAACTTAAGAAAAGTCAATCTTAAAGAAGTTCATCTCACAATAACTGTTATGTGAGCGACTCACACCCAAGAATTTGTGTTTAATACAATTAAAGACATGATTTTTGTGTGATTACTTAATATTAGTCATGCTACATGCTAGGAACTTGGTAAAAGAAAAGGGATAAATTTTAGTGCCCACTTGAATCAATACATAGTTTTGCAATGAATATGCGCAAAAACAAAATAATTAAGGGGATGAAATAAGAACATGATTGTCAGAATTAGCAATGAAAAAGCAATCTAAGATATTGATTTTATTATCTTGTTTTAGTCGTCACAACCAACCTTGATCTAGTTTGGCAAAGCTAGAGTACGAGGCTCCCTCGTGATCCAAACCAAATATTTACATGCCTCTTACAAATGCTTGTAGAAAGACAGAGGCTAATGCTCTATCACCCAGGCCACCAGTTAGGATTGTTTTCCTAGATTCTTTTGTTTTGGCCATGACTTTCACATCCATCTTCCAATTGGATAAATCCTTTTCTTTGGAAATAAGTTATTGAGTCTAGTTTCTAATTGGTTTATTTTAATGATATTTTGATGAGTGTCGAGAGAGCTCTGCATCCAAATGTGAGAAGGTGTTGGTTTATGTGCATGTCTCACTATTCGATGCACATACCCTTCATTGCTTATTGAATTTGAGCTTACAAAATGTCACTGGAAATCTTTCACAATGAGTAATGCATTATAATAGATTCAAGTACCTTTCGATCCTCAAATTGGTTCGTAAATGAGGTATAAATTGGCCGTCAGGCGTCAGATCAATTAAAGAGGTTGCCTAGGCCCTTATTCGAACTTCTTGGAAACCTTTTGGAATATTGAAAATGTTTTTGCAAAACCTTTATTTCATAATCATTTTTGTGGGGAGTGGGGCCTTTAAGAAGCCAGAAATAGAGTTACTTGGCCACCAGTGAGTTTAGTAAGGGTTATTATTGTACCATAAATGCAGGTAGCAATCAATATAGGCTTAGTCTATATTCTAGTGACACATTTATTTATCTACAATTATGCACATCCATTTGATACAACTCCCCTTGGATACAATAAGAAATAGTGGTCGACAAATAGTGGCCATTTTCGCCACAAGAGTGGACATCTCATAACAATATTACGCTTCTATGTGCTATTGTAGTAGTCCTGCTTCATACCATTCAATGGTCTCATCAACAGGATATTTGATTTGTACACTCACTTGGACCCCAATGTTGTCTTGCTTGGAAGTCCATAACATACTCTCAAGTGTTATTATCCTTTAAGGCAAGATCTCTTTTGCCATCGCTTCTCGACAATTTGGATATTATACCACTTGAGAATAATGCTGTGGCTCACTGGACGAGGTAGTGGTGGCAAGAAAGCCACGATTATTGGGAGAAAATTTATCATAAGTTACACAGCATATCAAAGGATAGAATGTAGTTGAAAAAGCAATAGGTTACTCTTAGGTGCCTAGGTTCGATAATAACTATTTTTAGGCCCCTATAATTTGAGATCTAATTCTGGGGTACCTTATGTTTTTAGGTAACCAATTTTTAGGTCCTTTTTCTTATTATTTTAGTCATTGAACTTTTAGAAACTATAGAGAGGCCTCTAGATTGGGTGAACTATGTAATTAAGCTATTTTAAGGGTCTAAGTCGGACATAAGCTTTGTTTTTATTGATTAAACTTTTTATAATGACTTTACTAGTACTAGTTATCATAATCTACTACTCATATCATAAACATTATATTTTCTGTGATTAACGGCCCACCATGCTTAATAATTAAAGCTTAATTAGAGAGTTTTGACCATTATCTGAACTTAGTCAGCGCTGGACTTCGGCGTTTCTCTAACTTCTGGTTTATAGAGATTGCTAATCTTAATCCCACCTTTCTTAGATCAGGCAGAGCATAGATCTGTTTCATTTTCTACCTTGTACTGTAGTCACTAATCAAGTTTTATATATTTTTAAAGAATAGTGAGACTTTAATCAAGAAATTATAATATTTTAAAACATAAGGTTTGATTGAATAACGTTCCCTACTGGGAAACTTCTTTTATTGGAAGCTTGAAAGTGAAAATATTACAATGGAAAGCTTGAAGAGGCACTTAAGCTAATGTCATTAGAAATGTTTGCTTATAGAGAAATGGAGAATCTCGACTTCTCTTTTGCTTAAGAATGCTTACATGACCGTGTCCCTTTTCAGCACTCGACCTCTTCTTTTATATAGAGGGATGGGGGTAGATAGGATGTCCTATTGGCTATAGTACACACTGATTTTACACATGGCTACAGTACCTTCACCTGACTATAGTAGACTGCCTTATTTTACAGCCCTGACACTTATCAACATAGTACAATAATAAAGCAACCACTTTTCAAAGCTTCTAATGATAACAAGACTAGTCATCATTATTGATATTCTGGATGCCTTCATTTCTAATTATATCTTCCAAATCATCATTATCTAGACAATGATTAACATCTTCTTCAAATTAAAGATGCTCTGGGTCCCATTTCTCAAATAATTCAAGAAGATATTTTTTTTCTTTTTCTGATAAGAATTTTCCAACTCCAACATCAAAGAGATAATCAAAGATATCTTCTGAATCCGCTCCTTCTACCTTCATGTATTCTTTGAACTCATTGTCATAGGCAAAAGTAGTACTTTCATAATGCACTAACATTTTTTCTCGTTCAACTAATGCCCAACTTTGATGATAAAGGTTGTAAAATCCAATGGCTCTTGCTAAAGTAGGATTAGTAATAATTTTTCGTCGATCTGGAAACTATTCTTATCGTTGATCATAGGGATCATTGTAATCAACAATCTGGACAAGATAATAAGCTGATTTGACTTTTCCATTTTCATACTCGATTAGTGCACAATGTATCTCCACATATAGGCATCCATTATTTGGAATTTTTATTAGACCATCAGAAGATATTAGCATCCAATGGGTTCTTCTGAACATGCATTGTTGGAACTTGGTTAATTTTGAGAAAAATATGTACCTTGGATCTGGAAATTCCAAAAAGTAAACTACCATCCTGTACTCCCATGCTTTAATGACGGGGTCATTTGGAGAGATTGAATTTGCTAGGAAACTAGCACCACCAACTCCAGACTTATTGGAAAAGTGGATTGTTGTACTCCAAGACTCCTAAATATCATAAGAACAGTTATGATAATAGTCAGTGCAGGCTGCATACCACTCATTGAATTATTTTTCTTGAACATGGGAACTTTTTTTTCCTTAGATATCATAAAGACATCTAAGGTAATGAACTTGCAACTCTAGACGGAAAAATCTTTGGGTTATTAAGTAGGCAGAGGATAGTAGACCAAAATGTGATCTACTTTTTGTATAGAATTCCAAATTATTAATAAGGACTTTACTAGAAGGAGAAATCCATTATAGTAATAATGGCATTTCATTATGGATTTCCTCCTTTTTTGACAGGAGTTCTGCTCTGATGGTCACCATTGGCGAGTTCTCGAGTTAAACTATCTGCCGGAGAGTTGTTCGATCCATGTATATGTTCAATAAAGAAGGAAAATTGGTTAAGCCATAATTACCAATGCAGGAGTTACCCTTGTACTTGTATATTTGGTAAATTCTTTTTGACAAAACCAAGTATTCCCTTGGAATTGGTTCGAATAAGAAAAGGTTTTGGAGTTAGAAAGATTACGAACTTTTTAATTCCCTTATAACTGCAAGGATTTCTTTTTCCATGGTGGGATAGTTGCATTCTGCCTTATTAAACATTTCACTGCAATATTTGCAAAGTTTTTCTCCTTCTTTAATGTTGAGTACTGAGCTCCAATGCTCATTGCTAGCATTTGTCTCAAGCACTAAATCATATCCTTCAGTAGGCAAATTAAGAATAGGAAGATTTTTACACATCTTTTTGAAGTTTTGAACAATCTTTGTATCATTGGTGGTCCATGTCCAACCTGCTTTTTTCTTGAGTTTCTGTTGTAATGGCTTTCTTAGTTTAGCTAAGTCTGTACTGAAATTTGAAGCATAGGTAAGGCATCGTAGAAACCTTTCTAGTAGATTCATATCTTTAATCTTTTCAGGAAACTTTTCTATTTTTTTCCAGAATATGCTTTTGTGGGATGATTTGTCTAGCTTTTATCTCTAAGCCTAAGAACTCAATTTCTTATTAAGTGTAAATGCATTTGTTCTTACCAAGTATAATACCATGATCAATGCATTTTTGGGTGACAGCAAAGACGTCATCTTTGTGTCGTTCTAAGGTTTTACAAAAGACAAAGATATCATCGATGTAAACTAAATAACAGTAATTAAGATATTTAAAGATGTTATCCATTCTTCTTTAGAATATTTGAGGTGCATTTTGAAGACAAAATGACATTACTATCCATTCCTAATGTCCTTGTGGGGTACCAAATGCAGTTAAAGGAATGCTTTCCTCATCCATCTTCACTTCCAATATCCACTTTTGTAATCCATTTTTCAGAACCAAGAGGCTCCTTGAATTCTGTTGAAAAGGGCTGCTTTGTTAAGATTATAATAACCATCAAAGACAATATCATCATTAAGCTTTTTGTAATTGATCACCATTGTAGCTTTCACTCTTTTTGTTTTCTACATGATTTCTCACCATGAAAGCAGGAGTAGTGTGAAGACTCTTGCTATTCCTGATCAATCCTTTATCCAGAAGTTCTTTAATTTATTTATCTAATTCTTGGATATCCTGGTGTGTATACATCATTTGTTTGACTTGGATAATAGTGTTGGGGTTTAATAGAGTGATTTTTGCAAATGTTTTGCCTTTATCCCAAAATTTAAAAGGATTATCAGAGTAGAGTTTTTCGCATAATTTTTCTTATTGTTCGACAATTTGCTGTTTAATATATAGCTCGAGTAATGTAATTCTTAATGCTACCTCTCGTTGTGCAGGCATTGCCTTCTCACCACGCTAGCTGTGTATAAATTGAATTTTCTGATGAGTGCAGGCCTTGCTTAATTTTTCAATAGGAACCAAGTGACCCTTTGTTGTGAATATTATCTGGTTTATGGTCTGTGTGCATGGAGAGTATAATCTCTGAAAATTATTTCCAATAATCATATCATGTGATAGTTGATCAGTAGCCCATACAACTGGTATAATGCATTGAACTCCTCCTAATTCTATGAATAATCCTTCTATAGCTTCATCGTGGCTCATAATACTATTGTCAGCTATCCTCACTTGTAAAGGATTTGTGGTTCTCTTCCATATAAATTCTGGAAAAAAAAGATATTTTTTCGAAGCACGAAGAACATCCACTATCTATGTAGGTGCACAATTCATATCTATTATATCACTCTAAGCAGACCTTTATCGGGATATAGATGCTATTAGGATCTATATTAGTAGCCTTATAGCAAATTTCCATAGTCATGTTTTTGACTAATTCATCTTCATAGATTAGTTCACTAACAGTTCTTGTTTTATACCTAGCGACCTTCCTATCTAGACTCATACTTCGGTCTACACTGTGTCTTGTAGGTTCAAAACTCATTCTACTCATTTCATTGGTCACACTAATTGTATCATCTTCTGTAAGCTCTTCTTTAGCTAATGAAGATCCTTCTCCCCAGCCTGATCTCGCACTCATACTTCTTAATAATTGGGGTTTAATGTTAATTTTACCATTCTTATCAATTTTTATCACATTTTTCTTATTGATTTTTGTAGGGTTGGTAAAGCTAGATATCCATGAATGATCAATTTTTATTTCTGTAGAATTAGATTTAATCCTCTGGATCTTTTACATAGAGGTAGAACTTTTAAAATTTTTTGCCTCTGTTATTGTCACCTTAGTCTTGGTTCTATAGTATTATCTAACTTGTAGAAAATTTTTCAAAATATCTTTAATGGATATCCTCCTCTTTTCATATCCATCCTAATTGTTTTTGTCTTAAGGGATAGGAAATTTTTAGCAAATTCATCTTTTAAGTTCACATAATATCCAGGTCGACAATTGAATCCTACCAATCTGTTACATAAATCAGTCTTAATCCATGTGATAATTTGATTATTAAATTTTGTATGCCTAATATCACAGAGCAAAGCAAAAAGATCAATATCTTTGCCATAATATTGTAATAGAGTGATTTGAACCTGGACACTTCCAATATGGATATATTTGTACTTTTTGTCTTTGTTATGCTTAAGGATGTTTGCCCAATTAATGAGATTAACTTCTCCTACATCATACTCACAGTCTTTGATTTCTAAATCTCCTTCTGTAATCTCACACACGTATTTGCTTTTTGATTAAAAGATGGACTTTTTATAGATCATGTCTTTCTGGATTATGGAAAGGACCCAATCTCCTTTTACTTCCTCCTGATCATTGTCTACCACAAACTCTTCTCCCTAAAGATCACAAAGACTAATCGAGCCACTTTTCATCACATGACTTGTTTCTTCATAATCACTTTCTTCAGCTTCATTGCCCAATATAATTTCAATAATTCCTTTGTTGTTATTTAGGGCTAGATCGGATGCCTCATCTTCACTAAGCTCAACATAATCTAGGCTCCCTAAAGTCTTGATGTGCTTGTTATTCTTCTTATTTTTGCATTCATTGGCACAATGTCCTACTTCTCTGTATGCCCAGCATTATAGTTGTTTTTTCCTACAGGACAATAAGCTACTTTCCTAAAAAATCTACATTTTTTAAGACTTAGTTTGTTATAATATTTTCTTCTATATTTCTCTCCCCTGTGCTTGTTAAAGCTTTTCTTCTTATAAAATTTTCTTTTTGGTCTCCTTTCAAGTTCTTTATCCTATCAGTGAGGTGAATCCCAGTAAGTTAGGAATTGCGTCTTAATTTTCTTCTACTTTTGAAGATCAAGACATTGATCGTTGACCCATTTTTTTTTAATAAGAGATTCTTGACTCAAGGGTATCAAT
This sequence comes from Carnegiea gigantea, assembly GCA_029747015.1. Classification (NCBI taxonomy): domain Eukaryota; kingdom Viridiplantae; phylum Streptophyta; class Magnoliopsida; order Caryophyllales; family Cactaceae; genus Carnegiea; species Carnegiea gigantea. Next base: position 457,489 of record JAKOGI010000444.1, on the reverse strand, counting down.
GATATCTGCTCTTTCAAGCCATGCAATGTATTTTTCATTAATTATGAAATTTATAGGATATGGCAATTTATCATAGAACACACCCAGATTGGTTCCATTATGCCCAATTTTATAGTAATATTGACTAAATTCAGCAATATAATTTTTCAGATATCCCATAATTCTATATTATTAATCTTTCTCTACCATTCTCTTGCTTTTTCTTCATAATCAAGTTTAGCTCTAATGAATTCAGTTTTAATTTCCTTACATCGATTTTTAAATATAGCAGCTGGTGTTTCTATCATCCTTAATATATTTTTACCGTCTTCATTTACTGAATCATACAAGTTAATTACAGTGCCAGAAAAATTATGTTCAATGTAGTTTAGGAATTTTGCAGTAGTCCATGTACTATTTAGGTTTAAGACACTATTCATGCCTCTTTTTCAATGCTCAAATATTTCTTCTTTGTTACAAGCTCCTTCCATATTTAAGATATATCCGGTTTGCCTAATTTAGGTAAGGTTAATTTCTTCTAGTTTAATTAGATTTATCTGCTGATATATTTCTTCTTTTAATTAGATATTATTTGTCTCTTCATTATCGTCAAGTAACACGTCATGTATTATCACTAATTACGCTCATGATCTTATTCAATTCTTCTAGATTTTGTTCTTTTTCTAACATATTCCGCAGCTCTTCAAGAGTATACTGCTTACACTCCATCTTGTTCTTCTTTTTTCTGCTGTTTTAGCTGGTTTCTCTCCTGATTTTCTCCTACTTCTTTTTGGGTTTTCATATCATGCAAAGGAAATAGATTTTTTTTGGGGGGGGTTTTGGAAAGGATATTTATGCTAAAATGGAGTACTAATACTGGAAGTAGGTTTTTCACTATGCCTAACTTTGTTAACTAGAAAAAGGTGGATTATAGATAATTGCTTTTTGAGCTCCTTGACTTCAGTCTTAATTTTAGCTAATTCTGCCTTTAATTCTAAAAGTATATCAATGACGTAGTTTAATTAGGGTGGTGCTAAAGCTATGCCTTCCGGTGACTGAATAATGTGAGAATAATTCGGTCCAGGACAAGCAGGTGATGATTCAAGCATTAATCACAGTTAATTAGATTAATTAATCATTAATTAGCTTAATTATTTTAATTATTTTTGGCCATGTGGCTCTGGTACCAGTTAAAAGCAAAATATCACATGCACAAATTTAGATTTTTCGAAAGTATATTTTTAAGGATTGAGGGTAAATTTGCAAATATGAAAAGTTTTGGGCGTTTATGCAAAATAGGTGAACAATAAATAGGGTCCTTTTTGCTAGTTACATGAAAAGATAGGACACCTTACAATTAGTTATCAAAACAGAGGGCCCTTAAATTATTCTATAATAAACAGAGGATACCTTTGTATCGTTTTTCCTTGAAAAAGCCTTATGAATGGGTGATGAAGAGGAGTTTTAATACCATGAAAAACGTAGTCTTGGACCAAAATAGGAGGCCTTCTCTGTTATGTTCCGAATTACTAGAAATATCTGACCAATTTAGCCTTTCTTCTCAAAATCCATCAGTCTCTTTCAATTCTCATCGATAATTCATATTTTATATATAATTTTACCCTTTATTTTACCTACTTTTAAGTCTTTGAAATGTATTTTATGAGAGAATAATGTATATTTTATGTGATTTTCCGATGAAAATAAAAAGAAATGAATTCGGGACGAAGCTAATCAAAACTCAAATTGACCCAACTCCAAGCAGTAAGCCTAGCCCAGCAGTAAATAATAATAAAGAAAAAGAGAAAAAAAGGCCAGCAAATCGGGTAGCCCAACCCTACTCTTCTCTCACCCTCACTCTCCCTCATATCACCGAGTGGGCCTATTTTCAGCAGCCCAACGTCCCAATCCATGCTCCCCCAGCCTTCCTCTCTCTCGCCAGCCATCTCTCTCTCTGTTTGGGCTAGCCCGTGGCCCAGTTTGAACCCATCAGAACTAGGCAGTAGCCTCAGGCTGCCTCCACCCCTATTGTCTTCACCTGGGCCTACCGTACGGTCCAGCTAGCAGCTACTCCATCAAACAGCAGCCCACTCCTTTTCTTATTTCCCACATGGCTAATTGTTGACCTAATCAAATGTAATTAATCAAAAATTAATTGTTAACTTAAGACTAGCCTTCTCTTATGCATTGTAACAGTCACTAATTAATTGAAATTAATTTTCATTAATTTTTAGGCATTAAGAGGGGTTGATTTTGCACTATAAAAAGGGGTGATGGGTTGGAGTCATATACACACTCATCCATTTATCCAAGCATTCTACCTTCCATCTTCTATTTTTTTTTAGAGAGTTGAGAGTATTTTGTAAGACAAAACCACTTGGGTTAAGGGGTTTGAAAGAAAATAAGCTTTGTTGGCTATTTTTCTCTTCTCTTCTCTTCTCATTTGTGAGTCAAATTTGAGAGTGTTTACTTCGTTAGTTTGTAATTGAGTACAAAAGTTTGGACATAGGTAGTGAAATATACCAATTATCATTGTGTTTTCACTAACTATGGTCGGCTAAACTACTCATTTCTAGGAATAGGATGGATCCTTGATAATAATATTATTTTTGCTAATTTCTTCTGGGGTAATTTTTCTCTCTTTGATTGCATAATTTTGAGTATGAACTTGATCTTAACCTACTTATACATTCTAATACTATTGTTTAATCATGTTGATTACAATAGTTTAATTTGCGATTTCAAATGAATATTAGACCTTATAGGGGGCTAATATGACATTATGCAAATAGACTTAAAATTGTAACTGTTAAAATTGAATAATTTATGCTAGAAATTAGATGAGTTATATCTAAAAGAATAATTCATGATAAACCACTAGATAAATAGTTTCATTTGATAATCATAATTCATCTTTTCAATTTGTAACTTAATGATTGTAGCCTAGATTGCACAAGAGACAAATCAAATCCCCATTTGAATTAGCAATTCAATATTTGCATCAAAAGTGAAATCCAAAATCCTAGAACATTCTCTCATCTGAATTCTCTCTACTTGACACTTTTACTCTTCTTTTTGCTTCTTTAATCATATTGATAATTACACCCCTCATTCAACTTATTCTTTATAATTGGAAGAATTGAAATTAAAAATCAATATTGTTCCTTGTGGGATCGACACCCCTATACTCGCTTGTCTACAATTAACCTTGTTCACTTGCAAGTAAAAAGGGTTTTAAAACTAAACATAAAATCCACATCACTCACCCATTCCTAGAATTTCGCTTAATATTTAAGAGTTCATGAGTGACCTCCTACATGGGCTTCTCAACAAAGTATTGTTCATTCAGAATGACTTCGGACAAAGATGTGAAATGTGAGGCCCAACAAGCTAAGGTGGTCCAGAAACCAATTTGCGATTTTGGGGTGCCCTAGATTTTATGGAAATAATTTGTAAGGGACAACTTTTTTAGAATGCATTCTCCGGCACCTACTATTTTCGATGAACTCCTAGCGTGAGTCACTATTTTACGAAACAGTTACTTTTAGAAGTTTTTTTTGGCAAATCCGGCCCTCAACTTTTTGAACTTTCTATTTTTGGCCCAAATGGGGTCCAAAGTATAAATACTCAAACTTTTGGGCTTTTTTAGAAAACTACGCTTACATTAACATTTGGATAATGACTTTACTGAAACTAGTTATCATAATCTACTATTTATATCATAAATACTATATTTCCTATGATTGATGATGTACCATACTTGGCAAAATAATTAAGGCTTAATTATAAAGTTTCGACCATTATCTGAACGTAGTTGGCATTAGACCTTGGTGTTCCTCTAGCTTCTAGTTTACAAGATTACTAATCTCAACCAGACCTTCCTTAGGTCAGGCACAACATAGATCCATTTTGTTTCCTGCCTTGGATAGAAAGAAGCCTCGGGACCTATACGAGGTAACTATGGTATGCTGCCATTGAAACCATATTTTCAAGAACAAACATATGAAAGAAAAACTATCTAAACTTCTTTGATCAAGTTGAGAAATTTGAATTTTGAATTCAAATATCATTATAAAATTCGAGAAATCTATGTAGAGGCTTACAAAGCAAGTTATCCTAAAACACAAAGGAAATTTAAAATTATCCAATTCTAGAAATTTACCTCCTAGACTGAACGTGTCCAGGAAAAGTCAGACCAATACCAAATTTAGAATATGGGTTTGAATCAACCACTTTTTCCTCCCCCTTGGTAGACGCTGAGACTTAAATCTTGGCGCCAGTGGATGGACAAGTTCTTTAGGATCTTTTATAGCCAAACACCTGGGCTTCTATGGGGTTTAAGCCTAGACCTGTATTTTAGACTCCCAATTGCATAGTTCGCCTTCTCCTTCCCTTTATCAAACTTTGGCATTTGATTAATGGGAGAGATTGGAATAATAGATGGTGAGGAAACCCCTTTAAGGTCCAACTGCGCTGGTAACAAAAATGTTCATAAGGGCGATCACTATATCCCTCTTAACCATAATTCAAAGTAGATGAACTATATTATGAGGTATGTTAAATATGATCTTTTGAGACTTAAGAGGAGAATCCTATGCTATTCCTGCTGAAAATTCACCCCTATAATCTAGGTAACCATACTAGGATTGAGGAACCAAGGGAGTTCTGGGCAAAGGTAGAAAAGGTGTTCCACTAAATTGAGTGCTCTCGATTAGATGCCTACTAATGGCTTCATCAATGCCAAACCATTGATAAAGTATGCACATAAGGCAAAGATGAAAGTAAACTTCAAACACTTATTTATCTACTCCTTACTAGATATTTGTATTCCTCAAGTAAATTGACTCTACGAACTAGAAATCCCAAATAAGGAATTGGAAGAGGATGGGTAGGGCCAGAGAAATTCTAGTTGGGGTTAATCATTTCCATATTAGAAATTCTCATTAAATCTTTGAAAAAATCTTTATTTAAATCTTCCTAGATGGAAGAAGAAATATGTCAAAAGAAATAAAGGTAAATGATTTGAATTGTGAAACATTAAATTCACAATACCAGTATTTGTAACCCTAAAACCTTAAAGTTAGAATTAGAAGGGACATTAAAAATTGAAAGCTTTCAAAAGAAAATTGCTATGCTAATGGTAATTTGACTGAACTAACATTGTCATTAATTCCAAAAGACTAGTACAAGTTACAAGGCAAATTTCAAAAATGCAAGAATTACAAGAAGGGAAAGTGAAAGAAAAATAAAGAGCATCTATGGGGAAAACGGTAGGCTAGGACAAATCCAGGGTATTAGGCTTTAACTCTAGCCCCTGCACCATTAGCTCTAGGTTCGAAGTTTTAGGATCTAGAAACATAGAGATCAACACTTTGTTAAGGAGATCTGTGACTTAACTCTTCATCCTCTATAATAGTGGTCTTGGCCCTGTGGATTGTCTGTTCCCTATTAAGGTGGTTAATGAGCTCTCACACCTCTCCTCTCAGCTGTTTCATGCTCCCCTACTCCTCTTTTAGCCTCTTCTTATTCTTCTCATCATTCATAGAGGCTATAGGGTAAGTCCACTGTATAGCAAACTCTTAGCCTTAATAACTTCATGTTGAAACGCCTCCCAAGTGCAGACGTGGTCATTTAGGCTCTTCTCCTTTCCCTTAGCCCTATTAAATCTTCCTTAAAGGGAACAAGCTAAGGATCCTGGAAGGCTGCTCTTCAATAGAAGCTGTATATGGATGAGGGAGGTAAGATAGGGCACCAAGTAGGTTGGGGGATACTGGGGGTCGTAAAGTATGTTAAGGACGGCAATAATGCAGAAACCCTAATTAAGAAGCTTTGCGGGGCCACGAAAGATAAAGGGGTAACTAAACCCTTAAGTCTTCTTAGGGTCCTAGGCCACCAGCACCGTATAGCAAGGAAGGTGTTTATAAATCCTCATCTTAGTGTCCCTTTTTTTAGAGGGCAGAGTCAAAAGGAACTAACTCCACATAAACAAGACAAACCAAGTCCTACAATAGGACCAGTCAGCACTATAAATGTTTTCTGTCAAGTGTTGGTACTCTGCATAGGCACTTAACATTCCTAAGAGCATGAGGTGCTGAAGTGCCTTAGTATAGTACTTAGTGATCATACCCCTTTCTTGTGATTTTCATCCGATTTCTCTGGGCCACATCCAAGAGATGTTATTAGCTGATAGTTCATATTTTATATATAATTTTATCCTTCATTTCAAATATTTTTAAGTTTTTAAAATATATTTTTATGGGTAAATAATGCATATTTTATGCAATTTTCAGGTAGAAATAAATATAAAAGAATTTGGGCAGAATTGATCAATCCTACTCGGATCTCCTATATTTGCAATGCCTAGAGCCCAAGCCCAAGAGATGGAGAAAAAAAAAAGAAAAGGAATGTTATTGAGTGTTTCGGCCTGTTTCTGCTGCCCAGACAGAGGCCTAGCCCAAGCACTCCTTATCTTCCTCACACTCTCACAGCTAGCCGTTTGGGCCGGTTCTTCGAGCCTGCGGCCTATTCTCCACCAGCCAGGCGCTCCCCACAGCTCCTTCTTGCATTCAGTTGGGCCTATGTGTAGCTCAGCTCTACGGTCGTCTTAACATTTCCTCCCAGTCGCCCATCAGCCTGCCAACCTCTTATTCCTTTCTCCTTTCTCCCTGTTTCCACCTTGAGTGGGCTGATTGCTGCTCGGTGGCCCAACACCTGCATCCAACACCCACATTCAGTTTCTCTCCATCCTCTCTTCTTCACCCCCTATGTGTGGGCCAATTCTGGCAGCCCAGATTCAAACCTTCCAGGACCCATTAGCAGCAAAGTGTAAGGAACCTCAAGCATCCTAGTCAAAGCAATTAATCAAAATTAATTTTTAGCGTAAAACTAGCCTTTTCTTATGCACTATAACAACCAATTAATTCATTTGAGTTAGTTTTCATTCATTTTTAGGCACCAAAAGGGGTTGGATTTTCAGTATAAAAAGGGATCAAGTTTGGAGTAATTGATCCATGCATCCACATACTCAATCATCTAAGCATCCAAGCATCCTCCCATTCTCTCATCTTCCATCATTCATTTTTTTTAGGGAGTCTTTTGTAAGACAGAATTATTTTGGTTGAGGAGTTTGGAAGGAAAATAAACTTTGTTAGCTATTTTTCTCTTCTCATCTCATCTCATTTGTAAGTCAAACTTGAGAGGTTGTGCTTAATTATGTCACTTTATGTAATTGAGTACAACAACTTGGGCATACGAAGTGAAATATACCAATTTCAATGGTGTTTGTGTTAACTATAGCTAGCTGGTGTACTCTTCTAGGATTAGGATAGATCTTGATAATAATATTGATTTGCTAATTTCTTTTGGGATTATTTTTGTCTCTTTAATTGCATAATTTTGAGTTTATACTTGATCTTAACCTATTTATGGATCATAATACTATTGTTTAATTATGTTGATTGCAATAGTTTAATTCTCTATCTTAATTGGATATTAGAACTTGTAGGCTAATGTGATGTTATGAAATTGGGCTTAAAATTATAATTGCTAAAATTGAATAATTTATATTAGAAATTAGATGAGTTATATTTAAAAGAATGATTCATGCTAAACCACTAGATAAACAATCTCATTTGATAATTAAAATCATCTTTTCAATTTATGACCTAATGTTTGTAGCTTAGGTTGAACAAGAGACAAATTGAAACCCCATTTGAATTGGTAATTCAATATTTGCATCAATGGTAAAATCTAAAGTCCTAGATCATTCTGTAATTTGATTTCTCTCCACTTAACACATTTGCTTTTCTTTTGCTTCTTTAATTCATACTGATTATTAAACCCCTCAATTGACGTATATTTTATAATTGGAAGAATTGGAAGTTAAAATCACTATTGTTCCCAGTGGGAAGGATATCTTATACTCACTAGTCTACAATTAAATTTATGCAGTTGCAAGTGAGAACGGTTTTGTTTTTAACTGAATATAAAATCCACATCAAGTTTTTTGCACCACTGCCAGGGATGGAATAGTGATTTTTGAATTTTTCCTTCCTTTTATTCTATTTTTTTCCTCTATTCCCTACTAATCTAACAATTTTATTTATTTTTATTCTCAACCCCTATCCTTTTTATTTAATTAGTTAATTTTCTTTTATTCCACAATCCCTCTTAATCTAACCATTTTATTTTTGTTCTTCCTATTCCTTTGTAATCTAACTATTTTCCACATCCCTTCTAATCTAATCTAACCTAACTCTTTTATTTATGTTATTTTTTTTTAATTTTATCTAATCTAACAACCCCATTCCCTTATATTTCCTTTATTTCTTTTTATTCTATTTTATTTTTCATTTTGGTCCCCCTTGCTTGGATCTTTTTGTTATTTATTTATTTATTTTTTCCTTTCCCTCTCTTCTCTTTTCTTCTTATTTTGTTTAGTGGTTATTGTGATGGTGATTTCATTCCTCTCTTGATTGCTTGTGGGTAAATGCATGGTAGACGTTCTTTATGCTTAGATGTTGAACAATATAATCCTGAAATTGAATGCTCTCTTCATCAGATAAGAGATAAGAAATGTGAATCTAAGAAAAAGATGGTTGAGGAACAAACCCCACCACCTAAGCAACTTAAGGAGTATTTTACTCCCGTCACTTATGACTCACGTATAAGAACATGTATGCCCACTGTTAGGGAGCCATTTGAGATTAAATATTCTCTTACCCAAATGCTCCCATCATTTGATGGTCTAGAGCATGAAAATCCTTTCAAATATGTTGATGTATTATTAGGGATTTGTTCCATAGTGTTTTTGAATAATATCTCTGACGATGCTCTTTATTTGCGCTTTTCCCCTTCTCTTTATAAGATAAAGCTAAAGATTGGTTGGATATTAAGATAAATATCACCACTTAGGATCAAATGCAAAAGGAATTCTTGAAAAAAAATTTCTCTATTGGCGAATTGACTGCCTTAAGGCGTGATGTAACCACTTTCTCCCAAAATAAAAATGAACAATTATACAAAAGTTAGAAATAGTTTAAACAGTCGTTGCGAAGTTGTCCTCACCATAAGGTCCCTATGCGGCAACTCGTCTAGAGTTTTTATTCTGGCTTAGATGATTAAAATAGGCAAATGGTTGGTGCATCTTGTGGTGGTAGTTTATTGTACAAAACTCCCGAAGAAGCTTACGAATTATTTGAACATTTAAGTGAAAATTCACACTTGCATGCCACTTCTTCACAATCTAATTTGCCTAAGCAATTGGGAAGTAAAGGAATTTGATCAATTGTTGTGTACAAACAAAGTGTCTAATACCCCTACTATGCAAGATGTGTATTCAATTTGTGTGAGTCCCATGCATGCTTCTGTTAACTGTTCTTGTGTTGGTAAGTCTGACTGTATAGCTGAACAAACAAATGTTGCCCAAGAATTTCCTCAATCCAACAATCCTTATTTCAATACCTATAATCATGGTTAGAGGAATCATCGTAATTTTTTATGGACGTCTCAAAATGCAGAGAATCCTTAAGCCTAGTCTAGCAGATCTACCCCTTCTAGTTTCTAAAACCAAACATATACTCCTTATCCTTCTCATCAAGCTCCATCTAAGAGCTTTGATATAGATAAGGTAATTTCTGCCTTTAGTATGTTGACGTCTGTTGTGCAAAATTTTGATTCTAAGGGTCTAATGAATTGAGCTTAAAATGCATTGTTGACTCTCACTTACAATCTATAGCTAAGTTAGAAAACTAACTTGGGCAACTAGCCATAGATGTTGGCAAAAGAGAAGAAGGAAAACCTCTAAGTCATCCCATACAGAACCCTTAAGGCCAGCAATTTGAGCAATTGAAAGTTGTAACAGCTCTAAGGAATGGTAAGGAAGTAGATAATGAGGTGAGTGAGAAGGAATTAAGAAGGAAAGATTTAAGACCATAAAGAACGACCTTGAAATTGAAAAGGAAAATGAGCCATCCCCATCTTTTGTTGTATCTGACCCCACTATCACATATAAGACAAGGGTTCCTTACCCTCAAGCTTCAGACGCACATTCCCTTTCAAGAAAGACATGCAAAGAGATGACGTCCTAGAGACCTTTAAGCAAGTTAAGGTCAATGTTCTCCACTCAGAAGCAATTAGATAAATCCCCGCTTATGCTAGGTGCCTTAAAGATATGTGAACTTTTAAAAGGAAATCTAAAGATGACAAGTCTAAAAAGGTTCTTCTAAGTAAACAAGGAAGCTCAATCTTGAAATGTGACACTCCATCTAAGTTCAAAGACTTTGGTGTCCCTACCATTTCAAGTTATATTGGCAATCACAAAATTGAAGGGTACTTTTGGATTTAGGTGCTAGTGTTAATTTGACACCATATTCTATTTACTTAGAGTTAGGATTGGGTGAACTGAAACCTTTCAACTGTACCCTTGAGCATGCTGATAGGTCAGTTAGGACTCGTAAAGGGTGGATAGATGATGTTTTAGCTCAAACTGATAAAGGATTCTTTCCTATTGACTTTGTTATACTTGACATAGACCCTGGTCAAGCTTCTAAGCAAATCCCTCTTATTTTAGGACTTCCCTTCCTAGTCATAGCTAATGCCACCATTAACTGTAGGTCGGGAATGATGGATGTCACGGTCAGGAACATAAGGGTTAGGCTTAACATTTTTAAAGCGTCTTCTCAACCTCTATTTAAAGATGAATCTAAATGCTTCTTTGTTGATATGATTGATAAAATGATTGAAGAAGCATTACATGCTATTTTGAGTAGTGATCTTTTGGGAACCTGTCTTTCCTATAGTGTTTTGAGATTGTTTGACTCAGGGGGTACAATAGATGAGATGGATTCTAATCTAGATTCCACTCCTCATCTTAAGTCTTTCTCTTGGGTGTCCACTTATGAACCTCTTTTCCCTTTGGCTATTTCTCCTATGCCACCTTTTGTTGTATCTCCACCCAAACTTGAGTTAAAACCTCTCCCGAATGCACTTAAGTATGTATTTCTAGGCCCTAATCTTGTAATCAAGAGGAAGAGTTCATTTGTGTCTTATCTGATCAGAAGGCTGCTATTGAGTGGTTGGTTGCTTATTTGAAAGGGATTTGTCCCACCATTTGTATGCATAGAATTCACTAAGAGGACGATGCCAAACCTATTAGGCAAATGCAACGTAGATTGAACCCCCATATGAAAGAAGTTGTTCAGAAAGCGGGAGTTAAACTTTTAGATGCAGGCATTATCTTCCCCATTTCTAATAGTCAGTGAGTCTATCCAGTTTAAGTCATCCCTAAGAAATCTGGCATAATAGTGGTTAAGATTAATGATGGTGAGCTAATTCCTACTACACACACCATGGGGTGGAGAGTGTGCATGGATAATAGAAAGTTGAATTCTGTCATGAGAAATGACCATTTTTCCGTTCCATTCATTGATCATATTTTGGAAGAATTAGCTGGATAAAGTTTCTACTTCTTTTTACATCAGTGTCTTAGTTATAACCAAATACCTATCTATGTTGAGGACAAGAGAAAACAATCTTTACATGCCTATCAGGTACTTTTGCCCACCGCATGATGCCTTCCAGGTTTGTGTAATGCACCTTCCACGTTCCAAATGTATGATGGCCATATTTTTTAATTGTATTGATAATTTCATGAAAGTGTTTATGGATGATTTCTTTGTTTTTGGTTCTTCCTTTGATGTGTGTCTTGCTAATTTATCTAAAGTGCTGAAAAGATGTGAAGAGGTGAATCTAGTCTTGAGTTTTCATGATCCGAAAAGGGATTGTGTTGGGTCATAAGTGTCCAAAAATGGGATTGAGGTTAGTAAAGCCAAGGTTAATCTAATTTCCAGCTTGCCTGTGCCTTCTTCTGTGAAGGAAGTCAGATGTTTTGTTGGTCATGTTGGTTTCTATAGAAGATTTATTAAGGATTTTAGCAAAGTCGCTTGCCCACTCACCTTACTAAAGATGCTCCTTTTGTGATTGATGAGTCTTGTGTGAAAGCTTTTGAAAAGCTTTGATGTTTGTTGGTATCAGGCCCTATTGTGCAGCCCCCTGACTTTTATCATCTAGTTGAGATTATGTGTGATGCATCTAGTTTTGCTATTGGGGCTATCTTGGGTCAAAGGGTGAATAAAATGCCCTATGTCATTTGCTATGCTAGTAGAACTCTAACTGATGGTCAAAAGAATTATTCTACTACTAAAAAAGAGTTGCTAGTTATAGTTATAAACATAAATTTCGCACCTAAAATAAATTAGATAAGAAATTGAGTAACAAATTGAATTTTTGTATTTATATCAAAGAATGGATGCAATCTCTGTATAGCTGTTACAAGAACAAGTGTAATGAATCCTCTGATTCAATCTCCTTGAATAGACTTGAATGAATTTGATCTTGAGAGAGGGCCCAAGAGGCTTAATCTCAATCAAGATATGAGTTTAATCTCCACGTGTAAACGACACGTATTTGGAGTGCTTGTTGTCTTCTACCAAAGAAAAGTCTTGAGCTCTTGTGAGTTCTTTTAAAATGCCGACCCTTGAATGAAGGGTGGGTAGCTCCCTTTTTATAAAGAGGTCGGAGTTAGGTTTTCCCTCCTTATTTCTATTAACAGAAATAATCATTTATTTTCTGCGTCATCCATTCCACATGGCGCTTTTTAATTGGCCGTAATACATTTCCATTAGATATTTAATTTAACAAAATGTAGTAATTAATTTAACACATGGATGCTGTAATTGGCTGAAATAAAAATATTTATCCATGTGGCGGGTCTTGGCTAGTCCATAAAATTTTACATTCTATAAATGCCCCCTTGAGACTAGGTCATGTACACAACCTTGGTATTTAGACGTGATTAATGTCTCGATTATATTTTTTTTTTCTTGGGTAGGCCCTGCATAATATTTAGTGTAATTTTATAGGAAGCAACCTTCAAAAATATTTATCTCTCTTGCCTGAAATATGAAAATTTATTAACAAAGATGATACCTATTTCCTTAATTTGAAGAGTACACATTGTATATATCTTTTGCCAGGCTCTCCCTTTCTCTCCATTGCTCCTCTTTCTCTCTCTCCTTATGGAAAGCTTTTCCGTGGGTCTCAGCAGTACTAAGGGGACAACATCACTTCATCGCAAAGAACCTCCCCAGGCACTGTAGGGTAATTTGCTATGCAACTCTTTTGTTCTTTCTTTTATTTTTTTTTTTTTAATTCACTTTGCCTTCTGCTTCTTTTATCTCTGGACGTACGGCATTGAAAAGTATGTGCAACAGAGACCTGGAGGCAGGAAGAGAACTCCATTGTCAGCAACCTGACAAAGCAACGCTCGGAGATAATTGACCCTTAATTCTCCTCCCATGCCCGCCACTTTCTTCTACCTTTCTGCTTCTGGTTTTTTTTTTTTTTTTTTCAATCGCTTTCTGTTGAGCTGCTTTCTTTTGTGTTTCTTCTTCTTCTGGGCACATAATCCCCCCACCTTTTTTTTTTGGCTTACACTTGAAATAAAATTTGTTTTTTTTTTTGGGGCTTGTTTATCTTAACCTATCCCTTTTTTTCTTTTTTTGTTTGTATGAAGGTTCTTTTGCAAATTTATGCGATATTACTAGTTCTTTTTTTTCCTGTTGGAATTTACAATAATTTGTTACGGTTAACTTTTGAATGCATAACCCTTTTGGGTACATCAACGGGTTAACCTTGAATCCTCCTAAGGCGAACTTCCCAAAGGCGAAAATTCTCAAGAGGCGAATTTGATTTAATATCGGTTAACCTTTGAATGTTTAACCCTTTTGGGTGCATCAACGGTTTAGCCTTAAATCCTCCTATAGCGAACCTCCCCAAAGCGAAAATTCTCAAGATGCGAATTTGATTTAATATCGGCTAATCTTTGAATGTTTAACCCTATTGGGTGCATCAACGAGTTAACATTGAATCCTACTATGGTGAACCTCCTAAAGACGAAAATTCTCAAGAGGCAAATTTGATTTAATATCGGCTAACCTTTGAATATTTAACCTTTTTGGATACATGAACGGGTTAACCTATTTGCTGAAGAGCCCTTACCTGCATGTTTTCCTATTCCCTTTTTTTTTTTAGTGCCTCCATGTCCAAAATGTTTTTTGTAGTCTCCATTCGATTATTGAATTGCTATGACAGCCCAAGTGACGAGTCCTACAACTCAATTTTCTTTATTTCTGCTATTGCTGCAGGGTCTATTCGAAATGCTTACTTTTATAGACAAAACCACCAACGGGCGACGCTATCTATGCATCCGACCAAGTGAAAGCGAGATAGATGGGGAAGAGACAAAGTTGCCCATTTGCAATTCTATAACATCCTTGTGCAAGTCTGATTACATTGGAGGTCCTCCGAGCCTTTTTTGGTGGTCTAAGGAGAATTTGAAGACAGACGAAACATTTTTGCTCTCTAGTCATATTAAAGTAAAAGAGAACCTCCCCTCTTACCTATTGTTGCATCATGACATAGAGTCCGGGCATAAATCATGAGCTAGGTTGTCGTTGCATGGGGAATTTTCTTACAAGCCGCTTTTAGAAGATGTCCTTATTTGTTACAAAGATAAACTCACAATCTTTCATCTGTTTGATGCGTTGTATGCTTTGCTATTCCTTTACGATCGGTGTTCAAACCTCATTCGAGCAGTGTGCGAGCATTAGTGCCCCGAAATGAACACATTGCATACTTCTAAAGGCGAGGTGTGCTCATCTATCTTTGATATTTACAGTTTCGTTAGGCTACCACTTTTAGGGCATCTTTATGATGAAGTTGTTCCTACCCAACGGGAACTCACAAATAAGCTTCCACTGAGTTGTAGTTATCTATTTACTGCTTACTACAAACTCATACAAGGTCGCAAGGGCAAGCAGACCATAGAGCAATGGATTGCCTTCTGGTTTCGGGGACGCAACAAGTACCATATTTCTAGAAAGTCTGATCAAGACTACCGAATCCCTCATCCAGGAATATTGTCTTCCATTATTGATGCAGGAGCCCGTGGGTGGGTGATTATCAGGTCATTTTCGATGAGCTGGGAGTGGCTATAGGCCAACGTACCGAGAACTTTTTAGCTACATTTCTTTCCTGTTGGCTATGCACGTTCATCTTGCCAGTTAGAGATGCTTATTGCATACGCCCCGGCACTTTCAGTGTCGCCGCATTCATGGCATCAGGTGTAGGATATTGCCTCCTACGGTAATTCTTGCAAGCGTCTACAAGGGACTTAATGAGATTTCTCGTTCTTCACATCTTGGTAGAGGTGGGGTCTATTTTCCTGCCTATTTCCTTTGTGCTTGTTTAGCCAAAAACTTTGATGCATATGAGCTAGCTGGTGAAGCTTCCTCCTGCCGAGGCATGGTGAAGTTTAGTGGCCTTGGTCAAGCGAAGTCGTTTTAGCTCGAAGAGGATTGGTTCTAGGAGGGGCTTTCACTAGCATTCATCCATCATCAGCTAACTTAAGGAGACTCTCGTGGATGACGGCAAGCTATCGAGAGCTAACTTTGCTTATTTTGTCGGCATTCGTTTGGGTTTTATCTCTTACTGTTGTAAGGACAACATCGTCATGGAGCACTACTGCCCAACCGATTCAGTAGACAATTTAGCTTCTATCAGGATGTTCCTATTGATTTGGACTTCGATAATCTTCTTGATCCAGAAACAATGCTTCGTTATCACCAGATGCTAATGCGCTATGGAACAGGGTCTCGAGTCTTACTTCCTGGGTGATACAATTTACTCGAGAGAAATGCCACTCTTGTATTTCGTGAATGGTGGTCAAGATGTTCATTTCCTCGACTTATAGTCCACATGCTAGTGATTCGAAGGGGAACCAAAGTGATTTATTTAACACAAACACTTCAAAGGATGAAGGAACCCAAGTTGAAGGTTATTCGTTCTGGGAAGCGCTTAGAACCTTTTGTTCCGCCGATGGAGGATGGTTCTTCTTGTGTCAAGATTCCAGGAATAGATGTTGTCACCCCCAGCGGCACTCATCTTCGCAATCCCTATTTAAAGCATTACACCATTACCATAGGTGACAAACAGGATTTAAAAACCCTTGAAATCTCCCACCCGTTGAGACATATAGGTAAAAGTCTAAACCTATGATTAATCTTGCTATGAATGGTCAGGACGAGCCACCTATCGAAGTTTGTTAGCCAAGTACCATAAAGGTAACTGAGCTTCCCCTAGAAGGTGCTGAGAATATCATGGATATCGTCGATACTGAACCTAATCCTACTGAATGCATGGTACTCCCTCTTTTTTTTCCTTATAAATAGAAACACGTTTTCTTTCCAAATGTGCATCTCACATTCTTTGTCTTTGCATACATCTCTTCCACTTTTCTTTTTTTTTTTTAGTGGGGAAGCGATGGTGTGAACTTTAAGGAAGAATTGGCACACATTCCTCTGCTATCGGGAAGTCAATGTTTCCCATCAATTGGACGAATGCCATCATTTGGCAAGGATTTATTTGACAGCAGATCATGATTAGTTGACTTGTGAGGTGTTTTTTCCCCGAATGATGATGAGGTCGAGTCCATTCATAGAGTCAATGCTCCTTCACTGGTGCCTTACCCACAGCACCCTTTGAGGGCTCCACAAGGGGGGATTTCTGTCTTCGACGCTGATGTGTTGTAAAAGAGGTGGATAAGAATGCTGTACAAGTGTTTGGTAAAGCCATACTTGATAAGGTGTCCCGTACCCCTTTTGATGGACTTCCTTCTTCCAAAGGCGATTTTGACAGCCTTTATGCCACTATCCTTCAAAGAGGTGTCGATGTCCCTCTTTGAGAGAGTAAAGTTAAAGGGTTGATCAAACAAGCATGTGACTTTAAGGATCCGCAACAGAGCTACTTCGGTCGAACATCTGCTAAATAGCATGATAGTTGTCGCATAGAGGTACAAGATAAGCTTGATGAGGCCTCCCATCGGCTGAACATAGAAGGCGCCCATTATAAAACAAAGACGGTCGAGTTGAAGCAGGTTGAATTGAGGTGTGAGAAGCTGCTGAAAGAACTTCAACTTTTGGAAGATCAAAAGAAGGATCTTAGTACTCAGGTAGTGGCCAGTGAGCATTTGCTTAAAGAAGCTGAGTGAGAAGTTATTGACTTGCAAGGTCAGATTGACATACTCAATGCCACTGAAGTGATGGATGCAGCCACAAAAGCTAGTTTAGAGAAGGCTGAAGCATACATAAAGGAGTCTTTTGAGGATTTGAAGAATTTTCAATGGGATTCACAGTTGACTCCTCTTCTCTTTTTTTTTTTTTTTAGATGCACTTATAATGCACCTGACACTTTTGTGATGTAAGCTTCATATCTATTGAATAAAGCGAATTTTTTTTAATTCCTCACTGCACATGTGTCTTAGTTTATTTTTCTTGTGATTTGGATCCCACAATTATCAACTTTATGACAACAGATGAATTTATACCCTGTCGACTCTTTAAACTCAAAAGTTGTATAAAACCTACAATCAGATGAACTTTTTTATTTAGCATAAACAAATTTCATGATGACTGTACTTAGGTATATACCAAAGTTGCCTATGTACTTGAAGGGAACCCTAAAGGATCAAGTCATACGTAGTTCGAACAAGACCTTTTTTTTTTTTTGTTTAGCCGTTCACAGTTTATATTCTTGCGGGCCAGGAGTAGTACAATGGAGTTTAACTTAGAAGAATGAACAGTTTAGGCTCATGTTTAGGAGCTTACATGTATTAACACACTAAGGATAATAAAGTTTTAGGAACTTGCCATTTATCGGCCCAACTCGCACTCCATAGGTACCGACAATCCTATAAGCACCGTTATTGCATACTTTTCGAATCACGTAAGGGCCATCCCATTTAGAAGTGAACTCACTTCCAGTCTTGTGTGGGATAATGATTGGTCTTCTTACAGTGGGCACTTAATCTCTAATTTGAAATGAACGCGGTCGTACCTTTTTGTTGAACGCTTGTGATAAGCGAGTTTGATAGCATTCTAATTTTTGTTGCACTAAAAGTCTTTTTTCATCAAGGGCCTCGAGCTCTGCCAGGCGAAGCTTGTGATTTTCATCCTTGGTCAAGCCTTCCTGCATGGCAATACAGAGTGAAGGGATTTGAAGTTCCAAAGGTAATACCTTTTCGACCTTATACACCATAGCAAAAGGAGTTGATTAGGTCGGTATCTTGCACGTGGCTCTGTATGCCCAAAGAGCCTTCCCCAGCCTCTCATGTCAATCACGCTTTGACTTTGCCATCACTTTGCTTAGCAAGTTGTAAAGTGTCTTATTGAAAGTCTCGGCCAGCCCATTTACAGATGCATTGTACATTGAAGATATGCACTAGGCAAACTTAAACTTTTTGTAGAGGGCGGTCACCAACTTGTTGACAAATGGTTTGTCATTGTCAGTGACAATATATCGAGACACGCCATATGGGTAGATGATATGGGTTCGATTAAAATCAATGACATTTTCTTTTTTGACTTCTCTCAGTGGGATTGCTTCTACCCATTTGGAAAAGTAGTCAGTTGCCGCCAAGATGTACGAGTGGCCAGCAAAAGATTTTGGAGTGATAGGGCCTACAACATCAAGCCCCTAAGCTTCAAATGGCTAAGATGCCATGGTTGGATGAAGCGGTTCAGGAGGTTGATGATTAAAATTGGCATGAAACTGGCATGGCTTGCACCTCTTTGCATGGTCCATGCAATCTTACACTTTGGTAGGCCAATAATAACATACAATTTGGTTCCTGCTTGATGTGCACCACATATTCCTGAATATGCTTCCTCCATTGTTTGTTTAATCTCTTCTTTATCTAAGCAATGCAACCAAAGGCCAATGATGGAGCGTCGATAAGGTGTCCCATTAAAATAAAGGAAGTGGGGAGCTCTTCGCTGAGTTTCTGTCTTATGCTTCAGGTCATTAGGAAGCTTTCCATGTTGTAAATAATCAATGAGTGGCTGGCGCCAGTCTTCTTCCTCTACTTCCTAGGCACTAACCGCATTGACCTCTTCCTCAAGCTCTTTAACGAGGGGTGCAACAACCCACCGATTGCAAACAGGGACATTTAGGCTTTCTTCTACCCCCAGTGCCAAAGTGGTTGCGAGGTTTGCAAGTGCATCAGCCATCTTGTTGGCACACCTAGGAACATACTGTAACTTGATGGTTTCATGCTTATCAAGTAGTCGTAAGGCATATTTATAGTATGACACGAGGTCATCCTTTTTGACTTCATATTCCTCAAGAAGTTGCTTGATGACTAATTGAGAATCACCATAGATGTCAAGGTCTTTGATTCCCATTTCAATGGCCATTTGAAGGCCTAGAGTCAATGCCTGGTATTCAGCCATGTTATTTGAACATAACTAAGTTAGCATGAATGAATAAGTGTGAACATGTTTTTCTGGGGAAATAAAGACTACTTCTATACCAGCACCACCATGTCTCGCGGCTCCTTCAAAATACATCTTCCAAGGTAGAAGGATATCAATGAAGAACACATCTTCACCGGGCAAGTCATCATTTAGCTCCCAAGCATCACAGATTGGGTGATCTGCCAAGAAATCCACCAATGCTTGTCCTTTTATACCAGCACCACCATGTCTCGCGGCTCCTTCAAAATACATCTTCCAAGGTAGAAGGATATCAATGAAGAACACATCTTCACCGGGCAAGTCATCATTTAGCTCCCAAGCATCACAGATTGGGTGATCTGCCAAGAAATCCACCAATGCTTGTCCTTTTATGGCACTTAAACAAGGTCATATTACTTCAAGATTACAGTCCACTTTGCCAGCCGTCCGCTTAGAATTGGCCTTGATAAGATATATTTGATGGGGTCAGCCTTAGAAATCACCCACACTGTATGAGCTTGCATCTAATGCCTTAACTTTTGAATGGCGAACATGAGAGCCAAACATATCTTTTCAATCGGGGAGTAATTTAGTTTAGCCCCAACCAAAGTGCGACTTAGGCAATACAGAGCCCTTTCTTTGCCTTCCTCATTTTCCTGAGCATATAATGCCCCCAAAGACTTCTCTTGAGCTGCAATGTAGAGTATGAGAGGTTTCCCTGGAATTGGTGCCCCCAGAATTCGTGGATTTGACAAGTACTTCATGATGCTGTCGAAGGCTTTCTGGCATGACTGGTCCCATTCGAATTGTGCACCCTTCTTCATGAGGTGGTGGAATGGGTGGCAACAGCTGGCCAGGTTGGATATGAACCTTCTAATATAAGCCAAATGACCTTGAAGACCCCGTAGATCTTTGAGATTTTTTGGGGCAGGCATCTCTTGGATTGCCTTGATTTTAGTCTGGTCAATCTCAATGACACTATGCCGAACTATAAAGCCTAAAAACTTCCCTGAAGTGACACTGAATGCACCTTTAAGTGGATTCATCTTTATTTGACATCTCCTCAGTCGATCAAAAATTTGATGAAGGTCTTGTAGGTGATATGTTCTCCTTTTTGACTTGACCACCAGATCGTCAACATAGCACTCCACTTTTTTATGCAATATGTTGTTAAAGATAGTTTGCATTGCTCTTTGGTATGGCGCTCCGGCGTTCTTCAAACTGAAGGGCATTACCTTATAGCAGAAGAAGCCATTGAGAGTGCGAAACGCTGTGGCTTCTTAGTCTTCTGGCGCCATTTGGATTTGATTGTATCCCGCAATACAATCCATAAAGGACAAGGTTTCATGTCCCATGGATGAATCAATCATGAGCTCGGTGACGGGTAACGGGAAATCATCTTTTAGCCAAGCATTGTTGAGATCTCGAAAGTCTACGTAAATGCGAAGTAAACCGTTCTTCTTCCTTATAGGGACAATATTTGCGATCCAAGTCGGATATTTTACCTCATGAGTTTATTGGTCTCTCTTTCGATTTCAGGTACTAACTCTGGACGAAAGTGTCATTGAGGCTGCTTTTTAGGGCGAAACACCCTTCCTAAGGGATAAGCGATGGACTGCGACTTTGGGATCAAACCCTGGCATTTCAATGTAACTCCATGCAAACACATCCTTGTACTCCGAGAGGAGATTGAAGTACTCCTTTTCATCCTCGGGTGTAGGCAATGAACTTACATAGATAAGGTGGGGCTTGTCAGCAGTTCCGAGATTCAATTCCTTCAAATCATTAATTTTAGCTTGTCCTCTATCTTCAAGAGCTTCAGGAGCCTCTATGAGTTCTATCTTTGACTCTGAGTCTTCACATTCTTGGACTGTGATATGATTAGAAGAAGTCACTTCTTCTTGCTCACCTCCTTTGTGGATGTCAAAACTACTCGGCTGACTAGTAAAGACCACAGTGCATCTCTTCACCCCTAATGAACCATCTGTCTTCACATCAAGAGTTGAAAACCGCTTCATATGAGAAGGAATAGAACTTTGTACTTCGTTTCCATGACCAAGTCAACTGAACATCGAATCCTTTTGTTCTTGGGGTAATGGATTCGACGAGTCTTTTGCTTTCGTGATTTTGTTGAACACTGAAGGCCTTGGTTGTGCATGATTCTTTATTCTCTAGAACACAGAAGACTTAGGGTTTTGACTGCTCTTAATTCTAATGAAGACGGATGGGCATTTCCTTAAGGTAGATGGTTGTAATGTATTGAATATAGAAGGCTTTATAGGAGGTTGAGCATTTTCATCCTCACTATCATCCATTTCTTTAGCAGAGATATGTTGAACCACATTTTGTTTGGCCGTGCGTCGCCCTGATATCTTGCTCGGCTGTACCAGTGTATAACCAAGGCCCACTTTTTGGACCTCTACTAGACCTCTTTGTTATTGAATCTTCTTCTATGTTTTGTTGAGGCTGTAGGTTTCCACCTCCATTACCTTCCCTAATGCAACAGGATTGTTAAAATCCTAACCCGCTTTCTCCATAAATTTATAGGCATTCAAGTAAAATCCTTCCTTTGTTCGCATATGTGGCAAATTTTCCTCCTCATCTAATAAGGTCTTGGAACAAGAGACAAATCCGAGCGGAAGGGGTCTGCTCACCTTCGGTTGGTACATGTTTTGCGTTGGCAACGTGACACTTTCTTTAAGGGTGCTCAAGTTCGCCTACTATCCTTCTTGATAGCCTTGCCCCCAGTATTTCCACTTATGAACCCACTGAAGGATGTTTCCGCTTCCTTGCAACGAGCTTTGGAAACATATCTTAAGACTGGTGGCATGTGATTTGTGGAAGCCACCACTTGCTTAGCAGCTTGTTTAACAGGTCAGGTGATAATCTCTTGTTCGACATTCACCTTACAATACTGTTGTTGTTTCATGCCATCATGCCTCAGTTTTACCTTGGAATTATTGGCAGTCTTTAGCTCGATGCTACCTGTGGAGGAAATTATGGAGGGCATGGTCTCTTTAAGGGCAGTGCCCTCTTCAAAGAATTTAGAATTGGTAAAATGCAATTCTACCTTTATGAATGGCTTGACATCGCCATTGATCTTCTTCTTTCCACCACGATAATACTTGAGGCATTGATGGAGAGTGGAAGCCACTATTCCATGTTCATGGAGCCACGGGCATTCTAGCAACAAATTGTGTGAGGTTTTGGAGTCAACTACATGGAAGATTGAAGATGTTGATGGATCCCCCATTGTTATCTCTAGGCGAATCGTGCCGATCGCGTGCTCACTCTCCAAGCTAAACCCTTGAATCACCATACGACTCTTAGAAAGCTCTTCTACTGTGATTCCTAGCTCATTCATTGTAGACTTAGGCATGATGTTAACGGTAGAGCCTCCACCTACCAATATGCGCTTGACTTTTTGCTCCCTGATATAACCGGTCGCAAACAAAGGATGGTTGTGAGGTTTAGAGCCTAACAATAAGTTGTCATTGAGGAAAGTGATAGCTGTGTTCCAAGTGGCGTATCGAGCAAGGCCTTTTGAGGATTCTCTGATGTTTCCGACCTTGTCAGCATAAAGCTCTGGGCGGTCAAGGTTGGTGGCAAAACACTAATGCATGTCTTTTGGTAGGCGACAAATTTGCCTCCAACCCATATGGGCTGGTAAAGCCTCTAAGATGATAAAAGTTTTTTGGTGAATCTTCCTGTTTTTCCTCTCCTTCGTCTTCTTCATCTTCTAGTTCAACACATGAAGTCACGTTTATAGTGACTCTATCAAAAAAGTCCACTAGGAAGAATTCTTCCAACGTGACAAGAGTAAGCGGCTCCTGCTCAAGTAGGTCTATGGGTTGAACATCCTGCTTCTTGTTTGTTCTCAGGCTCTTCCTACGTCTTACATGCTGAGGTTTCTTTTTCCTCCCTTGTCTCTTCTTTCGGTGCAGGGGCAGTTATTAGTCCCACTTTTAGTTCCTGGGCCTTCGCTGAGTAACAAGGGTCCACCCCTCTTCGTTACTCTCTGGGATATCAACAGTGGGTTTGATTTTTAGAGGAGCTGTTTATACCATCGGCGGCACAACAAGCGGCTCTAAACTTCCGAACTGAATTGTGAATAACTCCATCCTTGGCGAAGGAGTTGAGTAATATTTTTCCTCTTGGTAGAGTTGGGTATGACTTCCTCGTCATAAAGGCGATGACTCTAATTGAGCGCCAATACAATTGGCTTCAGCGGTTTCATCCAAGTCTAGTATGATCCTTCCATCCTTGGCCAGCTGCATGATACGCTCTTTAAGAGCAATGCACTTCTCTAAAGGGCAACTAATGACCCTGTGATAACTGCAGTACTTCAGGTCATTTATCCTTCCAGCCTCTTCTGGTCGCTTAGGTTCAGGGAGTTCGATGATCTTGCTTTCAAGCAAGTCATCCAACATTCTTGACAAGTTTGAATCAAGGAATGGGTACTTCCTCTCTTGAAGCTCTTTCAATGTGGGCGCTTCCTTGTTGTCTCTTTATAGAATGAAGTCTTCTTCCCCTCTGGCCGTGAATTCCTTGAAATCCTCTCAGGCTCTTCAGTGGAAATAGTCATAGCTTCCTTCATTGAGGCCTTTGGAGGCTTAGAACTCTTCTTAGAATCGCCTTTGTCCTTCTTGAACTCATATGAAGAAGACGGCTTACTACAACGGTTTGCTATCATTATTTCCATGTCGTGGTGCCTTAGTAGCTAGCTCTTGAAAGGTCTTAGGCTTGCTTATCTGTAAGACGTAAAGCAAGTCCCACTCTATGCCTTGAGCGTACACTTCGACAGTAGAGGCCTCAGATAAACGTTCTTTGCACTCGAGGCTAACAGATCTCTAATGATTGATATAATCAAGGACTAGTTCATCCTTCCACTGCTTAGTATTTGATGGCTCTGTCATGCTAATAGTGTGCTGAGTACTGCAGAACCTATTAAGGAATTCATGTTCCATTTGTTCCCAGCTATTAATAGACTCAGGCTCCAAGTCTATATACCAATCAAAGGGAATCGCTTTGAGAGATCGAGCAAACTGCTTCACCAATCTATCTCCCTCAGTGCCAGCATTGTTGCACGTCTCAATAAAGTTAGCAATGTGCTGTTTGGGATTACCTTTACCATCAAATTGGTTGAATTTAGGAGGTTGGTAACCATGGGCCATATAAAGGACATCAATCCTTTTCGTATAAGGCTTTGTGTATAAATGTGCCTTGCGAGGTATTCCCTCTAATTGAGCCTTAACAGCATTTGTGATTGGGCTTTAAATCTGTTCAACAGACATCGAGCCTAATAAGGAGTCCTTCTTTTTTATGTGTTCATCATTAGAGTCTTCACTGCGGTTAGACTCCTTGTCAGACTCTTCGCTATCTGAGCCTTTACTAGAGGATTCAAATAGTCGCTCTTCCAGCTTATTTATCAGAGAAGTAATTTGCTCACTTTGATGCTTGATTTGAGCGTCTTTCTGTAGACTCTCCTTAGCGAGCCTCTCTAACATTACTTTCATATTGGCGAGCTGTTCTTCTATATTGGTCGCCTCCATCACCGCGACTGGCATAATGACAGAATCTGAGGATTTGGTCTCCAATTGAGCGACTAACTCTCTTGGAGATTTCGGTGAGGAGTCACTACTAACATAGCCTTGATCTTATACACCAAAAGGTTGGAAGGTGGGGTTGGCCTGAGTTTGGAGCTCATCTATCCCTTGAGGAATTATTTGATGCATTTTGAAACCAGCAACAGATCTTTGCTTCAAAGGATACGAAGTAATTTTGTTGACTCCTTTAGGCAGATTGGAGTCAAAGCTTGGGGTCTTATGAGACTACGATGGAACAGTCCCAACTGATTATTTTATGGCAATCGCAGTAGCAGCTTTTGCCATACTTCTACTTATAACTCCATTAGATGTGGCACAAGCGGTTGTCAATCCTTGAGATGTGAATCGGATAGCTTTCCTTGAAGGTTGAGGGATGGTGGTCTTAGGGGCCATGTCATCTTCGAGGGAATGTAGAGTTTGTGATTTTGAAAAAGAGATGAGAGGCAGAGAATGTTCCACCGAGCGTGCTAAAAATTTGTAAACACGAATTTCGTGCCTAAAATAAATTAGAGATGAAATTGAGTAACAAATTGAATTTTTGTATTTATATTAAAGAATGGGTACAATATCTCTATAACTGTTACAAGAATAACTATAATGAATCCTCTGATTCAATCTCCTTGAATAGACTTGAATGAATTTGATCTTGAAAGAGGGCCCAAGATGCTTAATCTCAATCAAGATATGAGTTTAATCTCTGTGCGTAGACGGCATGTATTTGGAGTGCTTATTGTCTTCTGCCAGAGAAAAGTCTTGAGCTCTTGTGAGTTCTTCTAAAATGTCAACCGCTGAATGAAGGGGGGGTAGTTCCATTTTTATGAAGAAATCGGAGTTAGGCTTTCCCTCCTTATCTCTATTAAAAGAAACAATCATTTATCTTCTGCATCACCCATGCCACTTGGTGCTTTTTAATTGGCCACAATACATTTCCATTAGATATTTAATTTAACGCACTGCAGTAATTAATTTAACACATGGCATGCTATAATTGGCTGAAATAAAAATATTTATTTCTTTCCATGTGGCGGGTCTAGGTTGCTCATAAAATTTTACATTCTACAATAGTATTTGCACTTGATAAATTTCGTCCATACCTTCTATGTTTAAAAGTTATTGTGTTTACTGATCATGCTACATTAAAACACTTGTTGACTAAGAATGACACTAAACCAAGACTCATTAGATGGAATTTTGTTTTTCTAAGAGTTTGATATTGAGATAAAAGATAGGAAAAGTTCTGAAAATTCAGTTGCAGACCACTTGTCTAGAATCTTCATTAAGTATAACTTAGTTGGATTTTCTGATCACTTTCCTGATGGGCAACTATTTGCTGTGTCACATGCCCCTCTCCCTTGGTTTGCTCACATTGTGAACAACCTTGCCACTGGGAAGATTCCTTCTAACTAGTCCAAACAAGGAAAAGATAGGTTCTTCTCACAAGTAAGACATTACTATTGGGAAGATTCTTATCTTTTCAAATATTGCCCTGACCAAGTGGTACGTAGATGTGTCCCCGAGAGTGAAATTTGTAGTATTTTGACCTTTTGTCACTCTTATGCTTGTGATGGTCACCTTAGCGGTTATAGGACAGCTGCTAAAGTCCTACAAAGTGGGTTCTTTTGGCCCAGTCTATTTTATGGTGCTCACCGATTCTATCTTGCTCGAGAGTGTTGTCAATGTACGGGTGCCATTTTTAAGCCTTCACTTCATCATTTTAATAAACAACTGAGCATTATAAGGCACGGTCATGCTGCATGGCATGTTGCCCTCGTACTAGATCTCTGCCCTTGCTTTTCTTCTACACCATGTTTCGTGGGACGCCCTTGTTGAATCCTGACACTCCCTCGCTGGATTTACCACTCCCCCTTAGCTAGGCTTGAAGGTGGGTTGGTCTTTGCTCCAAGTTAGACTTTTTCTCTCATTTATATCTAAAAAACATAAACCACTATTAACTAGCTAATTTAGAGGTTATTTGTGAGTTAAACTCTAATGTAATGAAGTTAAAACTTTGCTCAGTTGAGAACCAAACAAGCATTACAGGGTACGGGTGCCATGTCCCCTCTTGATATGATGTCACTTTCCCCTGTTCTGATTGTCGATATATTCGATGTGTCAGACATTGATTTCATAGGTCCCTTCCCCCCATCTTTTTATCTTGTGTGCATATCGGTTGCTGTCGGTTCTGTCTCAAAGTCGGTGTAAGCTCTAGCTACCACGATCAATGATCACAAAGCTGTTGTCAAGTTTATGACTAAGTACATTTTTTGTCATTATGGGACCCCTATAGCTCTTATTAGTGATATAGGTAGTCACTTTATTATCGGTCTTTTGAAGCTTTGCTTAGAAAGTATCCCGTGACTCATAAAGTAGCTATCCTTATAACTCTCAAGGTAGTAGCCGAGTTGAGGTGTCTAATCGTGAGATCAAGTATATACTTAAGAAAACAGTTGAACCCAATAGGAAAGGCTAGTTGTTGAGATTACATGATACTCTATGGGCCTACCGTATGTCTTTTAAGACTCTCGTTGGAATGTCTCCTTACCGACTTCTTTTCAGTAAGGCTTGTCACATGCTAGCTGAATTAGAACACTGTGCTCTTTGGGCTATTAGAGCTTTTTTTTTTTTAATGAAATAAGCAGGTTCTAACCATATGCTTCAATTGAATGAATTGGATGAATTATGTAATGAAGCCTATGAGAATGCTGAGATTTATAAAGCCAAAACCAAAGCCTTTCATGATAAAAGACTTCTCGTAAATCTTTTAAACCTAATTAGAAGGCTTGGCCTTTTAACTCTAAGCTTAAGATGTTTCTTGGCAAGTTAAGATCTAAATGGGATGGCCCTTTTGTTGTCCACTAAGTGTTTTCCCTTACGGCGGTCCAAATTTTGGATCCCCAAGATGGTAGAGTTCTTATGATCAATGACCAACGTTTGAAACCTGTTGTGACTTGTGATATGGAGCCTAGTTTGATTGAATCAATCAATCTAGTAGACCTAATTTACTATTATTACTGTGTAGGACCTTGTTTGGCTGAAGATATAAAACTTAGTGCTTGTTGAGAGGCAACCCAATCTTTTTAGGTAAGTTTGAGTCTTTTGTTTTTGTTTTCCTTTTGGTGTACTTGTGTTTTTGAGTGTGATTCTTCACTTGGTTTTTGGATTTTGTGATTGGTGATGGTTGTGAAGGTACTATCAGAGTTTGATTGTTAGGCTTCTATGGGAATGACTTCCTCGTATTGTTAGGTTTTGTTGTACTTTTCTCCATTTTTCTCTTTCTTAATGTTTTCTGCATTGAGGACAATGTAAGGTTTCGTGTGGGGGGAAGGCAAAATAAAAATTTGAGGAAAAATTTAAACTTAAAAATCTCTAGGTGAATTTGATATTGAGAAACACTTTACTATTCTGATTATACATATTCTACTCTTATTATGTGGATTTGATTCATGTGACCCATGTTCAATAGAGATTATTTCTAGCTTTTACCGGTTGATGACCAAAAATTTGTGCTGTGCTAGTGCTAGTATATAGTCGATCCTGAGTTTGAGATATAACCCTATTTACCATGTCATTATGAGTAATTGATAAGTATTGAATACCACATTGCCTTTCCAATTAATAAATAAAATAACTTGAATTAATTAAGTTCTGATTTCAGTAGCAATGTTCAAGTTCTATCTCTATCTATATATTTAATTAGCTGAATATGTACTAAGTGCTTCTCTGAGTGTTATTTTTATTCATACTTTTACCCACTCATGAGAGTGCATGAAATCAAGTAACTTTTGGAAAAATTCAAAAAATGAAAAATAAAAAAAAAGAGAAAAAAAGTTAATAAGTTGATTTGGCGTTGAGGACTTAACTTTAAGATGCTCTTGTGATTTTCATTATGTGGGGTGAAATTTTGTACTTATGCCTTGCTATATGGTTGCGTTATGTGCTTAATTCATTTGAATCTTGGCTTATTGACTTAGTTGAAATTAGAAACCTTTGATAATGAGTTGTGGGTTGGTGGTGAATGGATTTCTATGATTTTGAATGGACGGGTGTAGTTGGATACTTGATCTCTTCGTTAATCCTGTTTTGCTTGATGGGTTGAATGAATATATGCATTATTGTTATTCTTTGCTCAAGGACTAGCTTTTGGTGTGGGAAAGTTGACAATTCATATATAATTTGTAATTTTATGCTTCATTTCACCTACTTTTAAGTCCTTGAAAAATAATACATATTTTATGGGAATTTCAGGTAGAAATAAATATAAAAGAATTTGGGGGCAAAATTGATCAATCGTATTCGGATCTCCTATATTTGCAATGCATAGAGACCAAGCCCAAGAGACGGAAAAAAAAAAGAAAAGAAGTGATATTGAGCGTTTCGGCCTAGTTCTGTTACCTAGATAGAGGCCTAGCCCAAGCGTCCCTTATCTTCCTCACTCTCTCTCAGCCAGCCGTTTGGGCCTGTTCTTCCAGCCTATGATCCGTTCTTCACCAGCCAGGTGCTCCCCACAACTCCTTCTTCCATCTAGCGGGGCCTATGTGCAACTCAGCTCTATGGCTGGCCCAACATTTCCTCCCAGTCGCCCATCAGCCTACCAGCCTTTTCTCCCTTTTTCCTCTCCCTGTTTCCACTCCGAGTGGGCCGATTGCTGCTTGGTGGCCCAACGCTTGCATCCAGCACCAACACTCAATTTCTCTCCATCCTCTTTTCTTCACCACCTCCGTGTGGGTCAATTCTGGTGGCTTAAATTCAAACCTTGCAGCACCCTTTAGCAACCAAGTGTAAGGAACCTTCAGTAATCTAGTCACAGCAATCAAACAAAATTAATTTTTAGCTTTAGACTAGCCTTTTCTTGTGCACTATAACAGCTGATTAATTAATTTGGATTAATTTTCATTTATTTTTGGGCACCAAAAGGGGTTGGATTTTTACTATAAAAAGGGCTCAAGGTTGCAGCAATTGATCCATTCGTCCACACACTCAATCATCCAAGCATCCAAGCATCCTCCGATTCTCTCATATTCCATCATTCAATTTTTTTAAGAATCTTTTATAAGACAAAATCTTTTGGGTTGAGGAGTTTAGAAGGAAAATAATCTTTGTTAGTTATTTTTCTCTTCTCATCTTATTTGTGGTCAAACTTGAGAGGTCGTACTTAATTATATCATTTTGTGTAATTGAGTACTAAAGTTTAGGTATAGGAAGTCAAATATCAATATTAATGGTGTTTTTGCTAATTACAGCCGGCTAAATTACTCTTCTAGGATTAGCATGGATCTTTGATAATTATATTGCTTTGCTAATTTCTTTTGGGGTAATTTTCTCTCTTTAATTTCATAATTTTTAGTTTATATCTGATCCTAAACTATTTATGCATCTTAATACTATTGTTTAATCATGTTGATTATAATAGTTTAATATGCTATGTCAAATGAAATTAGACCTTATAGGCCAATATGATGTTATGCAATTGGGCTTAAAATTATATTTATTAAAATTGAATAATTTATACTAGAAATTAGATGAGTTATGTCTAAAAGAATGATTCGTGCTGAATCACTGGATAAATAATCTCATTTGACAATTAAAATCATCTTTTTAATTTATGATCTAATGCTTGTAGTTTAGGTTGAATAAGAGACAAATTGAATCCCCATTTGAATTAGTGCTTCAATATTTACATCAATTGTGAAATCCAAAGTCTTAGATCATTCTCTAATATGATTTCTCTGTATTTGATACATTTGGCTTTCTGTTGCTCCTTTAGTTCATATTGATAATTAAACTCCTCAATTGACTTATTTTTTATAATTAGAGAAATTGAAATTTAAGATCACTATTATTACTCGTGGGATCAACACCCTATACTCGCTAGTTTGCAATTAACCTTGTGCACTTGCTAGTAAAAAGGATTTTTTATTAAAAAAAAACTGAACACAAAGTCCACATCATTAGCCAACATCTCCTAAATTGGAAAGAGGGGAATGTTAAAGGACGAGATATAGTCCAAGTTGGCCTCTAAATGTAAAGATTCAACATCTTCAAAGAAAGAATTCAGAGAATTTCTTAAATCTTCTAAGAATATCAGAATTGGAAATGAAGTCAAGAAACCAGAACATAGAGAAAAACTTTTTGAAGCTTATAATCTTATAAAGAACTTTAGTGGACATAAGGGATATAAATGTCTAATATTAAGGTAAAGGCAATCTCTTGTTTTTGGTGGGAAGAAACCCTAAGGACACAAGATATCCAATCAAAATAACTTCTTAAAACCAACTTAGGTCATCATTAATTATGTGGGGAAATGGTAATAAGATAAGAAGCCAAGCAACAAGTGAACAAAATTAACTACTGACACCTAAAGGCAAAGATCTTAATGAAATGGATCATTGCTATCGAAGAGAAATGTCCACATATACGTGCAAAATTCGATTACGAAATCTAAAGACTAAATTGGAGAATCATTGGAGATAAATTCATACTATTCTTTAGCTCAACTTGTGAAGGGGTTGAAACCAACCCTTGGATGCCCTAGACAAGAGGGAACTGTAGAAGTGGACATATTCCTAAAGAGGTGAGTATTCAAAGTCACCTATGTTGAGGCCTACCTTATTTACAAATCAGTTTAGCCCTTAAGGGGCAAATGATTTGGATAGAATCTGGAAGATTGCGCTCTGAATATTAATCCATGCGTGAAAGCCTATTAGAAAGCCTAAACAATTGATGAAGCTCCCACCTTTAAGCCTTAGAAAGTGCTCCAAAGGAAGCTCAGGGGCAACTTGGCCCAGTTGACTTCAGAAGCATCTTAACCAAGGTTGCACTATGGGATTTCTTCAAGATTTCCTCTGAACACCTATACAAGCAATGCCAGAATCAATATTAATAGTGAGGAATTCAACAACTTATTAAGCAATTTTAGCCTTGTTGCAATCTAAGCTTCTCTTATTTCTTATTCTCAATTCCCTCTTTTGCATGAGTGTTGGTGGCTCTTTAAGGAGGAAATACGACTCTCCTCCTTATTGAGTTTTTTGCTGGTTCTCAAGGCAAACATCACTTTATTTTAGATTCTAGCACTCACTAAGCCTAGAAGGCATCCTTTATACCCTAGGTTGAAATACAATCCATGAAATTGTTTAGGCATTGCCAAGCAATGTGTTTGTAGGCCCAGCCCCCAAAATGAAACACACAAACACACGCGCAAAGAAATAAACAAAAATTATTCAACTAATTGCATCATTTTAGGGGCATAATGTTTAAAGATCGACGTAATACGTAATGCATAATTAGAAATTGAAAAAAAATTCAAAAATCATTCAATTTTATGTTAAAGTTCTAAAAAATCACCAATTTAAAAACATGATTCTAAGAATCACTAAATTTTAATATTGGCTTCTAATGATCAGTGAATTTTATGTTTTGTTTCCCAGTTTACTAATTTACGAAATCCTTGATTATGTTTCTTTTTATAATAGAAATAAATCCTTTTTTTTAAGTCTAAAAAAAGAAGGAAAAGTTTTTATATAATAGCTAACAAGTTAAAGCAAGCTATGTCAATTTAGAGTATGAAGAAGAGAACGTTCAATGCACCCACAAAAATAAATGTAAAAAGAGCATCCTAAATACATACGACCCTAAGAGTCATCATCTTCTCAATTTCATGTACAATTTGCTAGTGCGATACTTTATTTCTTTTGATCCAAGAAAAGAAACATTAAACAATAATATACTATACTTTGGAGGCATTGGATAATAATACTCCGAATTTGGAACTTGGACGTCCGTACAACATACTATGGGCCTATTTACTATTTATATACTAAGATCAATTTTTGAAAGTGTTTTTAGTTGCTAATGTAAGTTCATATTCAACATACGCAATTATATACACTTAGAAATTCTTTTGCACATATGCAATTGCATACCATTGTGAAATTATTGCACTACATTGATGAAAACATATTCAAACTCTATCTTGGTATATGGACAGTAAATAAGGCAATAATACAGGGCATGAACGTCCAAGTTTAAAATTGGGAGTATTATTATCTAATACCCCAAAGCACAATATATTATTGTTCAAAATCCCCAAAAAAAAGATACTTCCCATCTTATTGTTGCAAACTTTCAATTATACACTACATGTTGATGCAGGTACTTTTCTTTTTTTTTTTTTTTTAATGCATATGATGATCCATAGGTATCTAGATGTCCATTGTTCTTTTCTTTGTTAAATTGATTTATGGATGATATAATATAGTACATTATGTGATTGTCTCTTTTAGTGACAAATTTCACTAAGTTGTTTTAAATATCTTCTCAATTAATTATACTTCCAAAATTTATCCATCTTTTTTAAAGTTTGTCTTCCATAAGAAATTAGATATTAATTTAACTTAATAAAAGAAAAACTGATAATGAGTTTCTTATTTCGTAAAGTGTAGAATACAATCAAAATTTGGTCATTATTTCAACCCAAAACTAAAGCTTAGAAATTTTTTGTTGAATCCTTTTTAAAATTTGGTAATTTTTAGAACTAAGGCAAAAATTGATTGATTTTCAGAACTTTTTTCCTTAGCAATTCAGCATTTAAGGTTAGACATCGCTAAATCCATGATCCAGAAAACCAAAAAGAGTGTCGCTAAATCCTGATGCTCTAAGAGCATTCGCGACGGGCATGAAAAAGGGGAATGCGGGACCCGCTGCTGCCACATGTCACAAAAATGAGAGGAGAGAGGGAAGAGTTGCACGCGGGGGAGAACGCTTGTGCGTGTCTCCCCGCGTTGCAACTTTTTGATTATTTTAATATTTTTTATTTTTTATTTTTTTAAGTAATTAAATAATTTTCAAATGATTTAAAAAATAGATTGTGTATTATAAGGTAGGTCTATAATAAATATTTTTATTGAATGATTAAAATTAGAATTTCATAGGTTAGAGGAGTAATGAAATACAAATTTTAAAATTGTGAAATTTTTATTAATGTGACAGACTAGAGTTGGCTGGGAATGTTCTAAGTAAAATACTGAATGAAGAGTTGGCTTTGGCAGCGTAGCGCACGAGCCACCACCCTTTTAAAGCCAGCCGTACATGTTTCCAGCGCAGATAGTATTCAAAGGTTGGGTTCCCTCCCAATTCGATAACCGGAGTCACAACCATGAGTAAACCTCACCAAAATGAGTCGCTTCGCTCGCATGGGAAAAACTCTATCCTGCCCATGTTCTTTCGCATCCTGTTTGATGATGCCTATTTCTTACTTTTCGTCAAAATCCTATTCTGTTCAAAATCCAGACCTCCGTTCATGGAACAATCGCCTTTCTCGTCCAGTCAGAACTGGTCACTTCAATGATGCTCGGTTAGTGTTTGATGAAATGCCCCTGAGAAACACCATAACATGGAATTCAATGATAAGTGGGTATGTGAAGAGCAGGCGCGCAAGCTGTTTGATGAAATGCCTGAGAGAGACAGAGATGTTGTATCCTGGAACTTGATGATCTCGGGTTACTTTTCCTCTTGCGGAGATGGGTTGAGATATGCTGAGGAAGGAAGACGACTGTTTGATCAGATGCCCAGCAGGGATTTGGTTTCATGGAATACAGTTATCAGTGGTTATGCTCGGCTTGGGAGGATGGATGATGCTTTATGCCTTTTTAACAGTATGCCTGAGAGGGATGTTGTCACTTGGAATGCAATTTTAACTGGGTTTCTTCAAAATGGTGAGACTGGTAGAGCTATCGAGTGGTATAGGCAGATGCCAAAGCGGACTGCATCTTCACTAAGTGCACTTATGTCAGGGTTGATTCAGAATGATGAATGGTACAAGGCAACGGAAATTTTGCTTTAATATGGGAAAGGACTTGACAACGGAGGAGAAGACCTTCTCAGAGCTTATAATACTTTAATTGCAGGATATGGACAAAGAGGAAAAGTAGACAAATCTCGAGCACTTTTTGATTAGATCCCATGCTATCCATATAGAAGCAGAGAAAGTATGGTATTTGAGAGAAATGTGGTTTCATGGAATGCTATGATCATGTGTTATGTTAGAGTAGGCGATATTCTTTCTGCTAGGGGGCTTTTTGACCAAATGGTAGAACGGGATACATTTTCTTGGAATACAATTATTCGAGGGTATGTTCAGGCATCAGATATGGAGCAAGCAGTAATGCTTTTTTCTCCAATGCCAAGTGCAGATACAATGTCATGGGATATGATGATCTCTGGTTATGCTCAAAGTGGAAGCTTGGAACTTGCACTTTAACATTTTCCACAGGACTCCACAGAAGAATCAGGTGTCATGGAATACCATAATTGCAGGATGTGACCAAAATGGAGCTTATGAATGTGCAATCACGTTATTCACGCAAATGCAAGACCAGGGGTAGAAGCCTGATAGGCACACTCTATCTTCAATTCTTAGTGCCAGTGCAGGGCTTGCTGCCTTGGTTTTGGGAAGGCGAATCCATCAATTAATCACCTAAACAGTTATTGGAGATATACCTATTAAAAATTCCCTTGTCACAATGTACTCCAGATGTGGAGCAATAATTGACGCAAGGGCCATATTTGATGAAATGGGACTGCATAAAGATGTGATCACTTGGAATGCAATGATTGGTGGATGTGCATCTCATGGAAATGGGTCCACAGCTTTAAAGCTTTTCGAAGCAATGAAAAGGAAAAGAGTGCAGCCAACATATATTACATTTATTTCGATCCTGAATGCTTGTTCCCATGCTGGTCTACTGGATGAAGGTCGCACGTATTTTGCATCCATGATTTCAGATTTTGGGATTGAACCCAGGACAGAACACTATGCTGCACTGGTAGATATTGCAGGTCGTCATGGGCAGCTTAAGGAGGCCTTGGACTTTATCAGTAGCATGCCTCACAAACCTGATAAAGCTATGTGGGGTGCTTTATTAGCAGCTTGTAAGATACATAAGAATATTGAATTGGCCCGTATTGCTGCAGATGCATTGGCAGAACTTGAACCGGAAAGCTCAGCATCCTATGTTCTCCTTCATAACACACTGCCTGATCTGGATCATTGGGAGGATGCCAAAGAAGTGAGGAAATCTATGGAAGGAAACGCCATTAAGAAGGAGCATGCATCTAGTTGGGTAGAACGTTCAGCTTGAATATTGACATCAATTATTAAGGTTCTACCGTGGCTAAGGTAGTGCTAATGATGAGCACACTGTGTTGGTTTTAAGTATCTACCTTGGGGTTAACATTGGTTAGGATGGACCTATTCTGGGTTTGCTGTTTTTGTAAATATATTGTTGTATGGGTAGAAATACTGCAAGTAGGCAAGATGCTGCTCAATTAATTTAGAGTGCAATAGTATAACATTAGATCTTCGGTCATATGGGAACAGCCTCCCTGTAATTCATGTAAAGCATGTAACCCTACGTACGCTTTTTAGATGGGAGGGTCAGATACAGCTATACAGTTGAATTTGGCGATAGTTAAGCTCTGAGTCAACTTGCTCAAGATATGCATGATAAAACATATACTTGACAAACCTTTCACAATGCTGAGGTACTGAAGCTTTTTGTGGCAATTGATAATCTAAGTTTATGGGTTTCCTAGAACCCCCCCTGCGCGGCCTTCCTTGCTTTCTTTTTTTGGGCTTCAATACGTATATTGCTTTCCCTGAATCAAGAATGAAGCTTTCCCGGCTTTGAGTTGGCATGTGAAATACTTGTTAACATGGCAAAAGGATTTTGGTTTACTTTTAAGGGTAGGTACCTCTTTACGAGAGTCAGGTTGGACACTTAGCCCAACCTTTTCACAATGTTTGGTCAAGATTTTTGGTTGAGATTTTGAACAGGCTAGTCTTTAGCATGATGATGGCGATAAGTGAACATCTTATAGATCACATTTTTATGTACTCAGAAAGGATTTTGCTCCATGACTTTGCTTTACGGCAAGTTTGTGGATGTAATTTTTCTAATCTTTAGTTTGAGAATTGCTTTTGTGCTATCGTCTGGAGCTTCGAAGGCTTGATTATACCGAGCAGAGAGGACCAACTTGGACTAAGCTCTATAAGGGAATAGGCTCTGTATAGTGAAAATGAAAAATTTGGAGTTGTGACTGGTGAGAATAAACTCTCAACCGCTCACCCGGCCTTAGGGATTCACATTGCTTAAATAGGAATTTTCAAGGTAAGCACAATGTACTAGAAACTAAAGAGACGAAAATAAATAAGTGCAAAGAAGAATTGGAGGAATCGAGAAACCAAGAAATTGAAGACGTGTTCTTCTAGATTGCTTCACTGTGGCAATGGCCATAGTGTTTTATGTCACTTCAGCTAATGATCGGGATATCTTGGTTGCTTATTTGTTTTCCGCGAGATTGGGGTTCACCCAAATTTGAGTAAATACCCAATAACCAACCTATGTGATACTGGCCAGCTAGTCACATCTGGATCATAATAGGCCAAAAGCTTAAGAAAGTTCTTGGTGGGTAGAAGAATCCTTGTTTTCGACTAGACTTTAGGTATCGTAGCCCATGTTTGGCAACCTGCCAATAGCCTTGACCAGGTTCTCGAATAATCTGGCTCGAAATGCGAACCAAATAAGAGATATATGGTCGTATTATAGTGAGTTAAAAGAGATGTAGCCAAATGACAATACCGAGATGAATCAGCAATGGGTTCGCCGAAGTTAGTAGTAAGGCCATGATTCTATTCCATAGGAAAATGTGCTAGTTATGCACCCAGCATACCAGACTCGTTGAAGATGTCAACATATACTTACGCTAGCGAAGGAAGAAATCTTCTGGTGATTGAATCGGTTCGATCCCAAGAAAATACATTGGAGGCCGAACATCCTCCAGTTTGAAGCATTGGTGCAATATTGTTTAAAGGCTTTGGTCTAGGCAGGATTGCTTCCATCAACACTAAAAGATCGACATATATGAGAAGACCCAACAAAATGTTGCCTTTATGATAAACGAACAAAGAACGATCCAGCGGGTGGTCGCTTGAAAACCATATTTTTGCCAAGCAAATGTGAGCTTGGAGAACCACTATTGAGGTGCTTGGAGAACCCCAAATAGTGACTTCGTGAGTTTACGAAAAGATTAGCGCATGGAGGGTGTGAATCTGGTTGAACATTATACAAATTTCTTCGTCAATATTCCCAAAGAGAAATCACTACTAAAAATTTGCTTTATTCCAACAGAATATTACGATCGAAAAAGGTTTTCTCGGAATTCTGACAAATTCTGGCAGATTCCCCAGATTTCCGAGGGATGTTCTAATGGAATTTCTGTAAAAATACTAAAAAAATTCTGAAAAAGTTTTTTTGGGGCCTGGGTTGAATGAACGGAAAATTCAAAATTTTTTGAACATTCCGACAAAAAAATACATTGAAATTCCATCGAAAAAATATTTGTTTATTCGTACGAAATGTTCCGTCGGAATTTCTCCTATAAATTTCACTCGAAGGTTCATTTTTTGTTGCTTGTTTTACAACATATAGAGCGCAAGAGAGAGAAAGCAATGCTTCAACAATAGTTAGCATCACCCCCACTGCGTTTGGCCGTCATCCCCCGCCGTCACCTCCTCCCGCTATCACTTGTCGCCAACTTATTGAGAAGGTATGTTTTCATATGTAATTTGTACCCAAATTTGTAGTGAATTAAGTATATATGTGGAATTTGATACTTTGTATAATTAGTTTGTATGTAATTTTGTAAATTTGACAGTTCATGTAGTTAGTTTGCTATGTTGATGTTAGTTTGTTAAGTTGATAATTTGTTATTAATTTTGTACTTTAATATATTGTTAAAGAATACAATTTTTTACTAGTTAAGTAGAATTTAAATGTTATTATAAATTTAACGTCAATAATGGGAATTTATTGTGTATTAGCTTCTATGCAAAACATTTGTATAGTTGGGTGCTATAGTTTTTAATTTTTTAAAAAAATAAAAAATGCCAACGGAATTCCAACAATTTCTGATGGAAATTCCGAGGAACTTTTACAATTTAAAGTTTTGGAATTCCGACGGACAATATGATTCCATCGCAAGTTGACAGAATTTTTTCTGTCGGAAAAGCTTCTGAGGCATTGTGCTAGTCTGTCGGAATGGTTTCCCAATGGGCCATATATCAACATCCTCCATTCATAGGAAAATCCATCGGAAAATTCATGTTCATATGGAAAAAATATGCTTTGTCAATTGGAAATTCTGTCGGAATAAGAATGGTTTTTAGTAATGAATGCATTAGTCAAGTCATTACATCTCGGGGACCTCACCTGCATCTAATGTTTCGGTTGCTCTTTCGTCAATGTAGACAAAAATTTGAGCTATGTAAGCTAAGTAGAGTTTCCACCATATTTAATTTTTAGGAAAATATGATAACCTTTTTTTTAAAAAAACTTTTTTACGAAACAATGCCCACCATCCCAGATGAGGATCTACTTGGCTTCAAGGCACTAGCAAAAAAAAGGGGTCTGTAGTCGACGACATGCCCGATGGTTAGGATATAAGTCGACCCACTGACGTCGCCCATTCAAAATGCCCTCTACCAAGGATACAAAGGAACATTAAATTTCTAGATTCCGTACAAGGTCAAGTTTCATACAAGTTTTAATCTTGTGGTGATTCAGCGCAGTAGTAATTCTTATGTGAGGCTGTTGCACATGAGGTGCATCACAAGACTCATGCCTTTATGGTGATTTTTTATAATAATTGGGGTGACTAATTTATTCAGGGATGATTACAATAAAAGTCACTGCAAGATGAGCAATTAGCCACCCTTGAATTAAAAAGTCATCCTACAATAAATTATTAGTTATCACAGAACTTAAGAAAAGTCAGTCCTAAAGAAGTTCGTCTGAAAATAACTATTATGCAAGCTACTCACACCCAATAATTTGT
The DNA here is from genome assembly GCA_029747015.1 of Carnegiea gigantea. Classification (NCBI taxonomy): domain Eukaryota; kingdom Viridiplantae; phylum Streptophyta; class Magnoliopsida; order Caryophyllales; family Cactaceae; genus Carnegiea; species Carnegiea gigantea. Next base: position 417,666 of record JAKOGI010000444.1, on the reverse strand, counting down.
GTTTAATACAATTAAAGACATGATTTTTGTGTGATTATTTAACATTAGTCATGCTACATGCTAGGAACTTGGTAAAAGAAAAGGGATAAATTTTAGCAACCACTTGAATCAATACATAGTTTTGGCAACGAATATGAGCAAAAACAAAATAATTAAGGGGATGAAATAAGAACATGATTGTCAGAATTAACAATGAAAAGCCAATTCAAGACATTGAATTTATTATCTTGTTTTACTCGTCACGACCAACCTTGATCTAGTTTGGCAAAGCTAGAGTGCGAGGCTCCCCCGTGATCCAGACCAAAGATTTACATGCCTCTTACAAATGCTTATAGGAAGACAAAGGCTAATGCTCTATCGCCCAGGCCACTAGTTAAGGTAGTTTTCCAAGATTATTTTGTTTTTGCCATGACTTTCACATCCATCTTCCAATTGGATAAATCCTTTCCTTTGGAAATCAGTTATTGAGTCTAGTTTCTAATTGGTTTATTTTAATGATACTTTGATGAGTGTCAAGAGAGCTCTGCATCCAAATGTGAGAAGGTGTTGGTTTATGTGCATGTCTCACTATTTGATGCATATATCCTTTATTGCTTATTGAATTTGAGCTTACAAAATGTCACTAGAAATCTTTCACAATGAGTAATGCATTATAATAGATTCAACTACCTTTCGATCCTTAAATTAGTTCGTAAATGAGGTATAAATTGGCCGTCAGGCGTCAGATCAATTAAAGAGGTTGCTTAGGCCCTCATTCGACCTTCTTGGAAACCTTTTGGAATATTGAAAATGTTTTTGCAAAATCTTTATTTCATAATCATTTTTATGGGGACTAGGGCCTTTAAGAAGCCAGAAACGGAGTTACTTAGCCACCAGTGAGTTTAGTAAGTATTATTATTGTACCATAAATGCAGGTAGCAATCAATATAGGCTTAGTCTGTATTCTGGTGACACATTTATTTATCTACAATTATGCACATCCATTTGATACAACTCCCCTTAGATACAATAAGAAATAGTGGTTGACAAATAGTGGCCATTTTCGCCACAAGAGTGGACATCTCATAACAATATTACGCTTCTATGTGCTATTGTAGTAGTCCTGCTTCATACCATTCAATGGTCTCATCAACAGGATATTTGATTTGTACACTCACTTGGACCCCAATGTTGTCTTGCTTGGAAGTCCATAACATACTCTCAAGTGTTATTATCCTTTAATGCAAGATCTCTTTTGCCATCGCTTCTCGACAATTTGGATATTATACCGCTTGAGAATAATGTTGTGGCTCACTGGACGAGGTAGTGGTGGTAAGAAAGGTACGATTACTGGGAGAAAATTCGTCATAAGTTACACAACACATCAAAGGATGGAATGTAGTTTAAAAAGTAATAGGTGACTCTTAGTTGCCTAAGTTCGATGATAAGTATTTTTAGGCCCCTATAATTTGAGATCTAATTCTGGGATACCTTATGTGTTTAGGTAATCAATTTTTATGTCCTTTTTCTTATTATTTTAGTCATTGAACTTTTAGAAACTGTAGAGAGGCCCCTAGATTGGGTGAACTATGCAATTAAGCTATTTCAAGGGTCTAAGTAGGAAATATGCTTTGTTTTTATTGATTAAACTTCTTATAATGACTTTACTAGTATTAATTATCATAATAATCTACTTATATCATAAATATTATATTTTCTGTGATTAATGGCCCACCATACTTGACAAAATAATTAAAGTTTAATTAGAGAGTTTTGACCATTACCTAAACTTAGTCGGCACTAGACTCCAGCGTTCCTCTAGCCTCTGGTTTATAGAGATTGCTAATCTTAACCTCATCTTTCTTAGATCAGGCATAGCACAGATCTGTTTCGTTTCCTACCTTGAACCATAATCACTAATCAAGTTTTATATATTTTTAAAGGATAGTGAGACTTTAATCAAGAAATTATAATATTTTATGATATAAGGTTTAATTGAATAACGTTCCCTATTGGAAAACTTCTTTTATTAAAAGCTTGAAAGTGGAAATATTACAATGGAAAGCTTGAAGAGGCACTTAAGCTAAGGTCATTAGAAATGTTTGCTCATAGAGAAATGAAGAATTCCGACTTCTCTTTTGCTTTAGAATGCTAAAATGACCATGTCCTTTCTCAACACTCGACCTCTTCTTTTATATAAAGGGATAGGGATACATAGGATGCCTTATTGGCTATAGTACACATTGATTTTACATATGGCTACAGGACCTTCACTTAACTACAGTAGACTGCCTTATTTTACACACCCGACACCTATCAAAATAGTACAATAATGGAGCAACCACTTTTCAGAGCTTCTAATGATGACAAAACTAGTCATCATTATTGAGATTCTGCATGCCTTCATTTCCAATTATATCTTCCAAACCATCATTATCTGGACAATGATCAAAATCTTCTTTAAATTGAAGATGCTCTGGGTCCTATTTATTAAATAATTCAAGAAGATATTTCTTTTCTTTTTCTAATAAGAATTTTCCAGTTCTAACATCAAAGAGATAATCAAAGATATCTTCTGAATCCGCTCCTTCCACCATCATGTATTCCTTGAACTCATTGCCATAGGTGAAAGTAGTACTTCTACAATGCATTAACATTTTTCCTTGTTCAACTAATGTCTAACTTTGATAATAAATGTTGTAAAACCCGATGGCTCTTGCTTAAGTAGGATTAGTAATAATTTTTCGTCAATTTAGAAACCATTCTTGTTGTTGATCATAGAGATCATTGTAATCAACAATCTAGATAAGATAATAGACTGGTTTGGCTTTTCCATTTTCATGCTCGATTAGTGCACAATGTATCTCCACATATAGGCATCCATTACTTAGAATTTTTGTTGGACCATCAGGAGATGTTAGAATCCAATGGGTTCTTCTGAACATGCATTGTTAGAACATGGTTAATTTTGAGAAAAATAGGTACTTTGGATCTAGATATTCCAAAAATAAACTATTATCCTGTACTCCCAGGCTTTAATGACGGGGTCATTTGGAGAGATTGAATTTGTTGGGAAACTAATACCACTAATTGCAGACTTATCGGAAAAGTTGATCGTTGTACTCCAAGACTCTTAAATATCATAGGAATAGTTATGATAATAGTCAATGCAGACTACATAGCACTCATTGAACCATTTTTTTTGAACATGGGAACTTATTTTTTCTTGGATATCATAAGGATATCTAAGGTAGTGAACTTGTAACTCTAGACGGGAAAATCTTTGGGTTATTAAGTAAGCAGAGGATAGTAGACCAAAACATGATCTACTTTTTGTATAGAATTCCAAATTACCAATAAGGACTTTACTAGAAGGAGAAATCCATTCTAGTAATAATGGCATTTTATTATGGATTTTCTCCTTTTTTGGCAGCAATTCTGCTCTGATGATCACCATTGACGAGTTTTCACATTAAACTATCTATTACATAGTTCTTTGATCTATGTATATGTTCAATAGAGAAGGAAAATTGGTTCAACCATGATTGTCAATGCAGAAGTCGCCCTTACACTTATATATTTGATAAATTCTTTTTCACAAAACCAAGTATTCCCTTGCAATTGGTTCGAATAAGAAAAGGTTTTGGGGTTAGAAAGATTAAGAACTTTTCAATTCCCTTATAACAGCAAAGATTTCTTTTTCCATCGTGGGATAGTTGCATTCTGCCTTATTAAAAGCTTCACTGCAATATTTGTAAAGTTTTTCTCCTTCTTTGATGTTGAGTACTAAGCACCAATGCTCATTGCTAGCATCTGTCTCAAGCATTGAATCATCTCCTTCATTAGATAAATTAAGAACAAGAAGATTTTTACACATCTTTTTGAAGTTTTGAACAATCTTTGTATCATTGGTGGTTCATGTCTAACTTGCTTCTTTCTTGAGTTTCTGTTGCAATGGCTTTCTTAGTTTAGCTAAGCCTTTATGAAATTTGAAGCATAGGTAAGACATCCTAAAAACCTTTCTAGTTGCTTCATATCTTCAATCTTTTCAGGATACTTTTCTATTTTTTCCAGAATATGCTTTTGTGAAATGATTTGTCTAGCTTTTATCTCTAAGGCTAAAAACTCGATTTCTTATTCAGCATAAATGCATTTGTTCTTACCGAGTATAATACCATGATCAATGCATCTTTGGGTGACGGCTAAGACATCATCTTTGTGCTATTCTATGGTTTTAGAAAAGACAAAGATATCATCGATGTAAACTAAACAACAGTGATTAAGATACTTGAAGATGTTATCCATTCTTCTTTGGAATAATTGAGGTGCATTTTGAAGACAAAATGACATTACTATCCATTCATAATGTCCTTGTGGGGCACCAAATGCTGTTAAAGGAATGCTTTCCTCATCCGTCTTCACTGCCAATATCCATTTTTGTAATCCATTTTCCAGAACTAAGAGGCTTCTTAAATTCTGTTGAAAAGAACTATTTTGTTAGGATTATAATAACCATCAAAGACAATATCATCATTAAGTTTTTTGTAATCGATCACCATTTTTGCTTTCGCTCTTTTTTTTTTCCTACATGATTTCTCACCATGAAAGTAGGACTAGTGTGAAAATTCTTGCTATTCCTGATCAATCCTTTATCCAAAAGTTTTTTAATTTATTTATCTAATTCTTAGATATCCTGGTGTGTATACATCATTTGTTTGACTTGGATAATTGTGGTCGGGTTTAATAGAGTGATTTTCGCAAATGTTTTAACTTTATCCCAAAATTTAAAAGGATTATTAGAGTAGAGTTTTTCGTATAATTTTTCTTGTTGTTTGACAATCTGCTGTTTAATAGATAACTCGAGTAATGTAATTGTTAATGCTACCTCTCATTGTGCAGGCATTGCCTTCTCACCACACTGGCTGTGTATAAATTCAATTTTCTGATAAGTGTAGGCCTTGCTTAATTTTTCAATAGAAATCGAGTGACCCTTTGTTGTGAATATTATCTAGTTTATGGTCTTTGTGCATAAAGAATATAATCTCTTAAAATTATTTCTGATAATCATATCATGCGATGGTTGATCAATAGCCCATATAACTGGAATGCATTAAACTTCTCCTAATTCTATGGATAACCCTTCTATAGCTTCATCGTGGCTCATAATACTATTGTTAGCTATCCTTACTTGTAAAGGATTTGTGGTTCTCTTCCACATAAATTCTAGAAAAAAGGATCTTTCTCCGAAGCACGATGAACATCCACTATCTATGTAGGTGCACAATTCCTATCTATTATATCACTCTAAGCAAACCTTTATCGAGATATAGATGCTATTAGGATCTGTATTGGTAGCCTCATAGCAAATGTCCATAGTCATGTTTTTGACTAATTCATCTTCATAAATTAGTTCACTAGCAGTTCTTATTTTGTACCCAGTGACCTTTCTATCTAGACTCATACTTCGGTCTACACTGTGTCTTGCGGGTTCAAAACTCATTCTACTCATTTCATTGGTCACACTAATTATATCATCTTCTTTAAGCTATTCTTTAGCTGATGAAGATCCTTTTCCCCAGTCTGATATTGCACTCATGCTTCTTAATGATTGGGGTTTAATGGTAATTTTACCATTCTGATAAATTTTTATCACATTTTTCTTATTGATTTTTGTAGGGTTGGCAAAGCTAGATATCCATGAACGATCAGTTTTTATTTCTGCAGGATTGGATTTAATCCTGTAGATCTTTTACATAGGGGTAGGATTCAAATTTTTCTGCCTCTATCATTATCACCTTAGTCTTTGGTTCTATAGTATTATGTAACTTGTAGATAATTTTCCAAAATATCCTTAATGGATATCTTCCTCTTTTTATATCCATCCTAACTGTTTTTATCTTAATGGATCGGAAATTTTTAGCAAATTCATCTTTTAAACTCACATAATATCCAGGTTGACAATTGAACCATACCGATCCGTTACATAAATCGGTCTTAATCCATGTGATAATTTGATTATTAAATTTTAGTATGCCTAATATCATATAGCAAAGCATAAAGATCAATATCTTTGCCATAATATTGTAATGGAGTGATTTGAAGTTGGACACTTCCATTATGAATATATTTGTACTTTCTATCTTTGTTATGCTTAAGGATGTTTTTTCAATTAATGAGATTAACTTCTCCTACATCATACTCACAGTCTTTGATTTCTAAATCTCCTTCCGCAATCTCACATACATATTTGCTTTTTAATTAGAAGATAGACTTTTTATAGATCATGTCTTTTTGGATTATGGAAAGGACCCAATCTCCTTTTACTCCCTTGTGATCATTCTCTACCACAAACTCTTCTCTCTAAAGATCACAAAGACTAATCGAGCCACTTTCCATCATATGACTTGTTTCTCCATAATCACTTTCTTCAGCTTCATTGTCCAATATAATTTCAATAATTCCTTTATTGTTATTTAGGGCTAGATCTGATACCTCATCTTCACTAAGCTTAACATAATCTAGACTCTCTCAGCTTCATTGTCCAATATAATTTCAACAATTCCTTTATGGTTATTTAGAGCTAGATCTGATGCCTTATCTTTACTAAACTTAACATAATCTAGACTCCCTAAGGTCTTGATATGCTTGTTATTCTTCCTACTTTTGGATTCATTGGCATAATGTCCTACTTATCTGCATGCCCAGCATTTGTAGTTGCTTTTCCTGCAGGACAATAAGCTACTTTCCTAAAAAATTTATGCTTTTGAGGACTTGGTTCGTTATAATGTTTTTTTCTATATTTCTGTCCCCTGTGCTTGTTAAGGCTTTTCTTCTTATAAAATTTTCTTTTTGCTCTCCTTTCAGGTTCTTTTCCGCATTGGTGAGGCGAATCGCAGCAAGTCATGAATTGCTTCTTAATTTTCTCCTACTTTTGAAGGTCAAACATTGGTCATCGATCCATTTTTTTAAATAAGAGATTTTGAACCTAAGGGTATCAATGATATCTGCTCTTTCAAACCATGCAATGTATTTTTCATTAATTATGGAATTTATGGGATATAGCAATTTGTCATAGAACATACCCAGATTGGTTTAATTAAGCCCAATTTTATAGTAATATTGACTAAATTCAGCAATATAATTTTTCAGATATCTCATATCTCACAATTCTATGTTATTAATCTTTCTCTGCCATTCTCTTGCTTTTTCTTCAGAATCAAGTTTAGCTCCAATGAATTTGGTTTCAATTTCCTTACATAGATTTTCAAATATAGCAGCTGGTGTTTCCATCATTCTTAATGTATTTTTACCATCTTCATTTACTGAATCATACAATTCTATTATAGTACCAGAAAAACTATGTTCAATGTAGTTTATACATTTTGTAGCAGTCCATGCCGTATTTAGGTTTAAGACACTATTTATGCCTCTTTTCCAATGCTCAAATATTTCTTCTTTGTTACAAGCTCTACACATATTTAAGATATATCCAGTTCTGCTAATTAGCATGAGGCTAATTTCTTCTAGTTTAATTAGATTCATTTGCTGATATATTTGTTCTTCTAATTGGACATTATTTGTCTCTTCATTATCATCAGGTAACACGTCATGTATTATCACTAATTATGCTCGTGATCTTATTTAATTCTTCTAGATTTTGTTATTTTTCGAGCATATTCTGTAGGTCTTCAAAAGTATACTGTTTATACTCCATCCTCTTCTTCTTTTTCTGCTTTTTCAGCTAGTTTCTCTCCTGATTATTCTCCTACTTCTTTTTGGATTTTTATATCATGCAAATGATTTATGCTAAAATGGAGTACTGATACTCAAAATAGATTTTCCACTATGCCTAGCATCGTTAACTAGAGAAAGGTGAATTATAGACAATTACTTTTTAAGCTCCTTAACTTTAGTCTTGATTTTAGCTAATTCTACCTTTAATTCTAAAAGTACATTAGTGATATAGTTTAATTAGGGTGATACTGAAGCAATGCCTTCCGGTGACTGAATAATGTGAGAATAATTCAGTCCAGGATAAGCAGGTGATGATTTAAGCATTAATCACGTTAATTATATTAATTAATCATTAATTAGCTTAATTATTTTAATTATTTTTGGTCATGTGGCTTTGGTACCAGTTGAAAGCAAAATATCATATGCACAAATTTAGATTTTTCGGAAGTATGTTTTTAAGGATTGAGGGTAAATTTGCAAATATGAAAAGTTTAGGGTGTTTATGCAAAATAGGTGAACAGTGAATAGGGCCCTTTTTGCTAGTTACGTCAAAAGATAGGGCACCTTATAATTAGTTATCAAAATAGAGGGCCCTGAAAATATTTTATAATAATCAGAGGATACCTCTGTGGGTTTTTCCTTGAAAAAGCCTTACGAATGGGTGACGAAGAGGAGTTTCAATACCATGAAAAACCTAGTCTTTGACCAAATTAGGAGGCCTTTTGTTATGTTGCAAATTACTAGAAATGTCTGACCAATTTAGCCCTTCTTCTCAAAATCCATCAGTCTCTTTCAATTCTCACCCATTCCTAGAATTTCACTTAATATTTAAGAGTTCATGAGTGACCTCCTCCATGGGCTTCTTAACAAAGTGTTGTTCATTCACAATGATTTGGGACGAAGATGTGAAATGTAAGGCACAACAAACTAAGGTGGTCCAAAAACTAATTTGCGATTTTGGGGTACCCTAGATTTTATGGAAATAGTTTTTAAGGGATAACTATTTTAGAATGCATTCCCAAGTACCTACTATTTTGGGTAAACTACTAGCAAGAGTCACTATTTTATGAAATAGTTACTCTTAGAAGTTTTTTTTTTTTTGGGAAATTCGGCCCTCAACTTTTTAAACTTTCTATTTTTGGCCCAAATGGGGTTCAAAGTGTAAATACTCAAACTTTTGGGCTTTTTTAGAAACCTAAGCTTATATTAACGTTTGGATAATAACTTTACTGGTACTAGTTATTATAATCTGCTATTTATATCATAAATACTATATTTTCGATGATTAACGGTGCACCATGCTTAGCAAAATAATTAAAGCATAATTATAGAGTTTCGACCATTATCTAGACGTAGTTGGCATTAGGCCTTGGCGTTCCTCTAGCTTCTAGTTTATAAGATTGCTAATCTCAACCAGGCCTTTCTTAGGTAAGGTACAACACAGATCTGTTTTGTTTCCTGCCTCGGATCATAGTCACTAATAAAGTTTTATATATTTTTTAGGATAGTGAGGCTTTAATTAAGAACTTATAATATTTAAGACATAAGGTTCGATTGAAAAATGTTCCCTCCTAGGAAACTTCATTTGTTGGAAGCTTGAAAGTGCAAAAATTACAATGAAAAGGTTGAAGAGGGACTAAAGCTATGATCATCAGAGATGCTATGATCATCAGAGATGCTTGCTTATAGAGAAATGAAGGTACTCGACTTCTCTTTAGCTTAAGTATGCTCAAATGATCGTGTCCCTTCTCAGCACTGAGCCTCCCTTTTTATAGAGGGGATAGGGTACCCAAGATGCCCTAATGGTTACAGTACAACACTGATATTTTCATATAACTTCAGCTGTCTTTATATGGCTACAGTAGACAATATTATTTTACTGATTAGACACTTGACAAAATAGTACAATAATGGAGCAACAATACTTTAGTGCCTTTTAATGTTGACAACACTAGTTATCCATATTGAGATTCTGCATGACTTTATCTCAATAACATCTTCCAGTCTACTGTTATCTGGATAATCATCAAAATCTTCATCAAGTTAAAGATGCTCTAGATACCATTTTTCAACTAATTTTTGAAGATATTTCTTTCCTTTTTCCGATAAGAATTTTTCAGCTCCAACATCAAAGAGATAGTTAAAGACATCTTCTAAAATGGCTCCTTGTATCTTCATATGTTTGCTAAACTCACTATGATAGGCAAAAGTAGTATTTCCACAATGCATTAGTATTTTTTCTTGGTCAATCAATGCCCACATTTGATGCTAAATATTGTAAAAACTAATGGCTTTTACCAAAGCAGTGTCACTAACTAACTCTTGTCATTCTGAAAACCATTCTTGTTAATGATCTCTGGGATTGTTTAAATCAACTAGTTGGATCAAATAGTGGTCTGGCCTGGCCTTTCCATTCTCATACTTATTCAGTGCGCAATGTACTTCGACATATAGACATTTATTGTATGGAATTTTTGTTAGACTATCAGGAGATGTGAGAATCCAATAGATCCTTTTGAATATGCACTGTTGAAACTTAGTTAATCTTGAGAAGATTGGAAACCTCAAATATGAGATTTTCATAAGGTAAACTATCATTCGGTATTCCCAGGCTTTAATAATGAGGTCATCTAGAGAGATTGAATTTGTTGGGAATTGACACCACCAACTCCATATCTATAAGGAAGGTAGATCGTAGTACTTCATGACTCCTACATATCATAAGAATAATTATGACAGTAGTCGATGGAGGTAGCCAACCTTCGTTGAACTAATTTTCTTGAACGTGAGATCTTATTTTTAATTGAATATCATAGGGACACCTTAGTTAATTTATTTGTAATTCTAAAAGGCCAAATCTTTATGCTATTAGGTGGGCAGAAGACACCAGACCAAAACGTGATCTATTTTTCGTATGGAATTCAAAAATATTCGCAAGGATTCTACTAGAAGGAGAAACCTATTCTAGCAGTAATGTCATTTCATTTTGGATTTCCTCCTTTTCCAGTATGAGTTATGCTCTGATGATCACTATTGGCGAGTTCATGAGTTTATCTGGCAGAGAATTCTTTGATCCCTGTATATGTTTAATATATAAAACTACTTAAGCCATAACTGCCAATATAGGAGTCGCATTTGCGCTTGCATATTTGACAAATTCTGTTTTACAAAACCAAGTTTTCTACTGTAATTAGTTTGAATAAGAAAAGGTTTTGGAGCTAAAAAGATTAACAACTTTTCAATTCCTTTTATGACTGTAAGAATTTCTTATTCTATAGTGGAATAGTTGCATTCTACTTTATTAAAACTTCCACTGTAGTAATTTCAGAGTTTTCTCCTTCTTTGATTTCGAGTGCTACACTTTAGTTCTCATTGCTGACATCTGTCTCAAGAATTAAATCTTCTCCTTCGATAGGCAAATCAAGAATAGGATGATTTTTACACAATTTCTTAAAGTTCTGAACAATGTTGGAATCGCTAACGGCCCATGTCCAAATAACGATCACGTTGTGCAGGTAATACCTTCTCACTATGCTAGCTACGTATAAACTTGAGTGCAAGCCTTATTTAATTTTTCAATAGGAGCTAGGTGACTATTAATTGCAAATATCATTTGGTTTTATGGTCTGTGTGCATGGAGAATATAGTCTTTGAAAATTATTTAAGAGGGTTGATTAGCAGCCCATAGAACTGGTATGATGTATTAGACTCCTCCTAATTGTATGGATAACCCTTCTATTACTTCGTTGTGACTCATAATGCTATTATATGCTATCCTTGCTTGTAAAGGATTCTTGGCTTTTTTCCACATAAATTCTGGAAATTACGATCTTTTTCCAAAGCATATGGGATAACCACTATCTATGTAGGCAGATAATTTATATTTATCATATCCCTCCAAACATACATTTATTGAGATATAGATGCTATTAGGATTTGTATTGGTGACTTCGTAGCATATCTCCATAGTCATATTTCTGACTAATTCGTCTTCATATATTGACCCACAAACAGTTCTTGTTTTGTACCCAATGACTTTTCTATCTAGACTCAAACTTCGATCTGCACTGTGTCTTGCATATTCAAAACTCATTCTACTCATTCTACTGGTCATACTAATTGTATCAACTTCTTTAAGCTCTTATTTAGCTGATGAAGAACCTTCTTTCCATTCTAATCTTGCACTCATGCTTCTTAATAATTAAGGTTTAATGGTAATTTTACTATTCTCATCAATTTTTATAACATTTTTCTTATTAATTTTTGTAGGATTAGCAAAGTAAGATATCAAAGATCTATCGATTTTTATTTCCTACGGGTTGTATTTTATCCTTTGAATTTTTTGCATTGGTGTAGAACTTTCAATTCCTTTTGCCTCTATCACTGTTACCTTAGTCTTTAGATCTATAGTACTATCTAATTCGTAGATTATTTTCCAAAATATTCTCTGTGGGTATCCTCCTCTTTTCATGTCCACCACAACTGTTTTTATCTTAAGGGATAGAAAGTTTTTAGCAAATTCATTTTTTATACTCGCATAATATCAAGGCCGACAATTGAATCCTATTGATCGATTACGCAAATTAGTTTTAATCCCTATGATAATTTGATTGTTAAATTTTATATGTCTGATATAATAGAGCAAAGCATAAAGATTAATATCTTTGTCATAATATTGTAATGGAGTAATTTGAACTTTGACGCTTCTAATATGGATATACCGGTACTTTTTATCTTTGTTATGCTTAAGGATATTTTCCTAATTAATGACATTAACTTCTCCAACATCATACTCATAGTCTTTTATTTCTAAGTCTCCTTCCATCATTTCGCATACATACTTACTCTTCAATTGAAAGATGAATTTTCTATAGATTATGTATTTTTGAATTATGGGAAGGACCTAATCACCAAGACTAATTGAGCTACTTCCATCATATGACTAGTTTCTCTATAATCACTTTCTTCATATTCATCTTCTGGTATAATTTCAACGATTCCTTTGTTGTTATTTAGAGCTAGGTCTAGTGCCTCTTCCTCACTAAGCTCAAAGTAGTCTATGCTGCCCAAGGTTTCAATAAGATTGTTATTCTTCCTATTTTTGTATTTGTTTGCATAATGACGTACTTCTCCGCATGCCCAACACTTACAATTCTTTTTCCCAGCCGAACAATAAGTGACTTTTCTAAAAAATCTTCGTTTTTTAGGGCTCATTTTATTATAATATTTTCTTTTATATTTCTCTCCCCTTTGCTTATTAAAGCTTTTTCTCTTAGAAAATCTTCGTTTCTTCTCCTTTCAGGTTCCTTTCTCCAATGGTGAGGATTATCCCAACAAGCTAGAAATTGCTTCTTCATTTTCTTATGCTTCTAGAGATCGATACAGTGATCATTGCCCCATTTTCTTTGATATAACATTCTTGAACCAAGGATATCAATGATCTCTAGCTTTTTTAAGCCATGCAATGTACTTTTCATTGATTATATTGTTGATTGGATATGGTAAGTTGTCATAAAACATTCAATGATTGGTTTTATTATGACCAACTTGTAATAATATTGACTAAATTTGATATTATAATTTCCCAGATATATTATATCTTATAATTTTATGTTATTTATCTTTCTTTGCAATTCTCTAGCCTTTTCTTCAGAATCAAGTTTGGCTATGATGAATTTAGTTTTGATTTCGTTACATAGATATTTGAGCATTATAGCTAGTGTTTCCATAATTCGTGACTCTAAGGTACCTTGATTCTATGGAAATAATTTTTGGGGTCAACTTTTGTAGAATGTATTCGCAAGTACCTACTATTTTGGGTCAATATTTCATGAAATAGTTATTTATGAAGCTTTTCTTTGTAAATTAGTCCCTAAATTTTCTGAATTTGCTATTTTTGCTCAAAATGAGGTTTAAAGTGAAAATGCTCAACTTTTTGGGACTTTTTAATAAAACTAAGCGTCTATTTTTGTTTGCACTTCTTATAATAACTTTACTGGTCCTATTTATGACAATCTACTACTTATACCATAAATATAATATTTTCTATCATTAACGGCCCATCATGCTTAGCAAAATAATTAAAGCTTAATTAGACAGTTTCGATTATTACCTCAACGTAGTTGGCACTGGACTCCGACATTCCTCTCGCTTCTGGTTTACAGAGATGGCTAATCTTAACCCCACCTTCCTTAGATCAGGTACAGTATAGGTCTGTTTCGTTTTTTACCTCGGACTGTAGTCACTAATCAAGTTTTATATATTTTTAAAGGACAGTGAGACTTTAATAAAGAAATTATAATATTTTAAGACATAAGATTTGATTGAATAACGTTACCTACTGAGAAACCTCTTTTATTGAAAGCTCGAAAGTGAAAATATTATAATAGAAAGCATGAAGAGGCACTTAAGCTAAAGTCATTAGAGATGCTTCCTCATAGAGAAATAGAGAATCCCAACTTTTTTTTGCTCAAGAATGCTAAAATGACCGTGTCCCTTCTCAGCACTTGACCTCTCCTTTTATGTATAGGGACGGGGGTACATAGGATACCCTATTGGCTACAGTACACACTGATTTTACTCATGGCTATAGTACCCTCCCCTGGTTACAGTAGACTGTCTTATTTTACAGACCTAACACTTGTTAAAATTGTACAATAATAGAACAACCACTTTTCAGAGCTTCTAATGATGACAAGACTAGTCATCATTATTGAGATTTTTCATGCCTTCATTTCCAATTATATCTTCCAAATCATGATCATCTGGATAATTATCAAAATCTTCTTTAAATTGAAGATGCTCTGGGTCCCATTTCTCAAATTATTCAAGACGATATTTCTTTCCTTTTTCTAATAAGAATTTTTTAGCTCTAGCATCAAAGAGATAATCAAAGATATCTTCTGAATCCGCTCCTTCCACCTTCATATATGCTTTGAACTCATTGTCATAGATGAAAGTAGTGCTTGCACAATGCATTAACATTTTCTCTTGTTCAATCAATGCCCAACTTTGATGATAAATGTTGTAAAAGTCGATGGCTCTTGCTAAAGCAGGATTAGTAACTATTTCTCATCGATCTGGAAACCATTCTTGTCGTTGATTATAGGGATCGTCGTAATCAACTATATAGGTAAGATAATGGGCTGGTTTGGCTTTTCCATTTTCATACTTCATTAGTGCATTTATCTCCACATATAGGCATCGATTATTTGAAATTTTTGTTTGACCATTAGGAGATGTTAGAATCCAATGGGCTCTTCTGAACATGCATTATTGGAACTTGGTTAATTTTGAGAAAAATGTGTACCTTGGATCTGGAAATTCCAAAAAGTAAACTACCATCCCGTACTCCCAGGCTTTAATGACGAGATCATTTGGAGAGATTAAATTTGCTAAGAAACTAGCACCACCAACTCCAGACTTATCGGAAAAGTAGATCGTGTACTCCAAGACTCCCAATATCATAGGAATAGTTATGATAATAGTTAATGCACACTGCAAACCACTCATTAAACCTTTTTCTTGAACATGAGACTTATGTTTTCTTAGATATCATAAGGACATCTAAGGAAATTAGCTTGTAACTCTAGGCGGGAAAATCTTCGGGTTATTAGGTAGGCAGGGGAAAGTAAACCAAAATCTGATCCACTTTTTATATGGAATTTCAAATTATCAATAAGGAATTTACTAGAAGGAGAAATCTGTTCTAGTAATAATGGCATTTCATTATGGATTCCCTCCTTTTCTGGAAGGAGTTTTGCTCTGACGATTATTATTGGCGAGTTCTCGAGTTAAACTATCTGCCAGAGAGTTCTTTGATCCATGTATATGTTTAATAGAGAAGCAAAATTGGTTAAGCTATAATTGCCAATGCATGAGTCACCCTTGGACTTGCATATTTGATAAATTCTTTTTCATAAAACCAAGTATTCCCTTGGAATTAGTTCGAATAAGAAAAGATTTTGGGGCTAAAAGAATTAAGAACTTTTCAATTCACTTATAACTGCAAAGATTTCTTTTTCCATCTTGGGATAGTTACATTCTGCCTTATTAAAAGTTTCATTGCAAGATTTGCAAAGGTTTTCTCATTCTTTGATGTTGAGTACTGCGCTCCAATGCTCATTGCTAGCATCTGTCTCAAGTACTAAATCATCTACTTCATTAGGTAAATTAAGAACAGGAAGATTTTTACACATCTTTTTGAAATTCTAAACACTCTTTGTATCATTATTGGTTCACATCCAACTTATTTCATTTTTGAGTTTCTGCTACAATGGCTTTCTCAGTTTAGCTAATTCTTTAATGAAATCAGAAGCATAAGCAAGGCATCCAAGGAACCTTTCTAATTGCCTTCTATCTTCAATTTTTTCAGGGAAATTCTCTTTTTTTTTTTTTCTAGAATACGCTTTTGTAGGATAATTTGTCCAACTTTTATCTCTAAGCCTAAAAACTCAATTTCTTATTCAGCATAAATGTACTTGTTTTTGCCAAGTATGATATCATGATCAATGCATATTTGGGTGACAGCTAAGATGTCATCTTTGTGCTGCATAATGGTTTTGGAAAAGACAAGGATATCATTGATGTAAAATAAATAACGATGATTAAGGTCTTTGAAGATGTTATTTCCATTCTTCTTTGGAATATTTGAGGTGCATTTTTAAGACCAAATGGCGTTACTATCCATTCGTAATGTCCTTGTGGGGCACTAAATACGGTTAGAGGAATACTTTCCTCATCTATTTTTATCTACCAATAACCGCTTTTGCAGTCCATTTTTGAGAACCAGGAGTCGCCTTGAATTATATTGAAAATGACAATTTTGTTAGGAATGTAATAACCATCAAAGACATTATTATCATTAAGCTTTTTATAATCGATTACCATTCTTGCTTTTCCTCTTTTTTCTTCTATATGATTTCTTATCATGAAAGCGGGGCTGGTGTGAGAACTCTTGTTATTCCTGATTAATCATCTATCCATAAGTTCATTGATTTGTTTATCAAATTCTTGGATATCCTGGTGTGTATATACCATTTGTTTGACTTGAATAATAGTATTGGGATTTAGTAGAGTAATTTTTACAAATATCTTATCTTTATTCCAAAGTTTTAGTAGATTATCAGAGTAGAGTTCTTTACATAATTTTTCTTATTGTTCGACAATCTCCTCTGTAATAGATGATTCAAGTAATGGAATTGTCAGTGTTATCTCACATTGTGCAGGCGTTACCTTCTCACCACGCTGACTGCACGTAAATTCAATTTCTTGATGAGTGTAAGCTTTGCTTAATTTTTCAATAGGAACTGAATGACCATTTATTATGAATATTATTTGATTTATGGTCTATGTGCATCGAGAATATAATCTCTGAAAATTATTTTCAATAATCATATCATGAAAGGGTTGATCAGTAGCCCATAGGACTGGTATGATGCATTGGACTCCTCCTAATTCTATGGATAACCCTTCTATAGCTTCATTATGACTCATAATACGATTATCAGCTATCCTCACTTGTAAAGGATTTTAGCTCTTTTCCATATAAACTCTAGAAATAATGATATTTTTTTAAAGCATGTAGAACAACCGCTATCTATGTAGGCGTACAACTTATATTTATTATATCCTTCTAAGCATAAGTTTATTGGGATATAGATGCCATTAGGATTTGTGTTGGGGACTTCATAGCATATCTCCATAGTTATATTTTTGACTAATTCATCATGATAAATTGGCTCACTGACAGTTCTTGTTTTAGAACCAACCACTTTCCTATGAAGACTCATACTTCTGTCTACACTGTGTCTTGCAGATTCAAAACTCATTCTAATAATTTCACTAGTCATACTAATTGTATCATCTTCTTTAAGCTCTTCTTTAGCTGAAGAAGATCTTTCTCCCCATTCTGATTTTGCACTCATGCTCTTAATAATTAAGGGTTGATGGTAATTTTATCATTCCCATTAATTTTTATAAAATTTTCTTATTGATTTTTGTGGGGTTGGCAAAGTTAGATATCCATGACCAATCAATTTTTATCTCATGTAGATTGGATTTGATCCTCTGGATCTTTTGCATAGGGGTGGGACTTTCAAATTTTTCTACCTCTATCATTATGACCTTAGTCTTTGGATTTATAGTACGATCTAATTTGTAGATAATTTTCCAAAATATCCTTAATGGATATCCTCCTCCTTTTATATCCATCCCAAATGCTTTTATCTTAAGGGATAAGAAGTTTTTAGCAAATTTATCTTTTAAGCTTACACAATATCCAGGGCGATATTGAAACCTACTGATCCATTACATAAATTAGTCTTAATCCCTGTGATAATTTGATTATTGAATTTGTTGTGCCTAATATCAAAGAGCAAAATATAAAGATCAATATCTTTGCTATAATATCGTAATGGAGTGATTTGAACTTGGACACTTCCAACATAGATATACCTATACTTTCTACTTTGCTATGCTTATGGATGTTTTCTCAATTAATGAGATTAACTTCTCCTACATCATACTCACAGTCTTTCATCTCTAAACCTACTTCCATTATCTCACATACATTCTTACTCTTTAATTGAAAAATGGATTTTTTATAGATCATATCTTTCTGTGTTATGGAAAGGACCTAATCTCCTTTGACTTCTTTATGATCATTGTCTACAACAAACTTTTCTCCTTGAAGATCATCAAAACTAATCAACTACTTTCCATCATATGACTTGTTTCTTCATAATCACTTTCTTCATATTCATTGTCCAAGATAATTTCAACAATTCCTTTATTGCTATTTAGGGCTAGGTCTAGTGCCTCATCTTTGCTAAACTTGATGTAATCTAGGCTGCCCAAGGTTTCAATTAGCTTTTTATTTTTTCTATTTTTGCATTCATTAGCATAATGTCCTACTTCTCCGCATGCCCTGCATTTGCAATTGTTTTTTCCTGTATGAAAATAAGCTGCTTTCCTAAAAAATCTACGTTTTTTAGGACTTGGTTTGTTATAATATTTTCTTCCATATTTCTTTCCCCTTTGCATATTAAAGCTCTTTTTCTTATAAATTTTTCTTTTTCTTCTCCTTTCAGGTTCTTCTTCCCATTGGTGAGGTGAATCCCAACAAGTTAGGAATTACTTCTTACTTTTCTTTTGCTTTTAGAGATCAAGACATTGATCATTGACCCATTTTCTTAAATAAGAGATTCTCAAACTAAGGGTATCAATGATATTTGTGCGTCCAAGCCATGCAATATATTTTTCATTAATTATAGGATTTATCAGGTATGACAATTTGTCATAGAACATACTAAGATTATTGGTTTCATTATGCCCAATTTTGTAATAATATTGACCAAATTCGGCAATATAATTTTTCAGATATCTCATATCCCATAATTCTATATTATTAATCTTTCTTTGTCATTCTCTTGCCTTTTCTTCAGAGTCAAGTTTAGCTCCGGTGAACTCAGTTTCGATTTCCTTGCATAAATTGTTAAACATTACAGCTGGTGTTTCCATCATTCTTAATGTATTTTTTCCATCTTCATTTAATGAATCATATTAGTCAGCTACAGTGCCAGAAAAACTACGTTCGATGTAATTTAGCAGAATTTATAGCAGTCCATGTAGTGTTTAGATTTAAGATACTATTCATGCTGCTTTTCCAATATTCAAATATCTCTTCTCTATTATGAGCTCCATCTATGTTTAAGATGTATCACCGTCTGACTAATCGGAGTTAGGCCAACTTCTTCAAAGGTTGTAGTTTTCCTTAAGATGAACGCAAAAGAAAAATTAGTTGTATGTCTGGCTGGAATGTACCTAAGTCTTATAAAATGAGTACACCTTCTAGAATGTTCACCAATTCTTCAGATTTAGGAGCAACATTGTTAACCAAATTGGTTTGTATCTCACCTAAGTCGAGTTCTTCTCCAATTTCATTAATCTCACCTTCAATAGCCATTTTACTATATCTTTTGCCCGATTTTCTTCTAATTTCTTCTAAAGGTAACACATTAAGATCCTCTAGTTTAATAAAACTCATCTGTTGATATATTTCTTCTTATAATTGGGCATTATTAGTTTCTTCATTATCATCAGATAATATGTCATGTGTATCACTAATTGCGCCTATAATCTTATTTAATTCTTCTGGGTTTTGCTCTTTCTTGAACATATTCTGTAGTTCTTTAGGAGTATAGTGTTTATACTCCATCTTCTTCTTGTTCTTTTTCTACTTTTTCAGCTGATTTCTTAGCTGACTTTTCTCCTACTTCTTTTTGGATTTTTATATCATGCAAAGGAAATGGATTCTTTATTATTAGGTTTTGAAAAGGATATTTATGCTGAAATGCAGTACTAATACTAGAAGTAGCTTTTTTGCTATGTCTTGCTTTGTTAACTAAAGAAAGGTGAATTACAAATAATTACTTCTTAAGCTCCTTGACTTCGGTCTTAATTTTGGCTAATTTTGCTTTTAATTCTAAAATTATATCAATGATATAATTTTATTGGGGTGCTACTGAAGAAATGCCTCGTGAGCAAACAATGTGAGAATAATTCGGTCCCGGGTAAGCAGGTGATGATACAAGCATTAATCACAATTAATTAGCTTAATTAATCATTAATTAGCTTAATTATCTTAATTATTTTTGGTCATGTGGCTCTAATACCAATTGAAGAGCGCTTCGATTAATACTTATAAGAAAAATTACTCATGCACAAATTTTAGATTTTCGAAAGTAAAGTTTTAAGGATTTGGGCTAAAATGCAAATATAAAACGTTTAAGGGCTAAAATCAACATGAAAATAGTGAACGGTCCCCTCAAAATAGTTTTCATAGAATATTGCCACTTCTAAATATATTCTAATAACATGGTCCTCTAATTATATTTTTCACACAAAGTAGCATATTTGGCAGTGATATTTTCGTGTTATCATCGTTCTTAATGCATTTCACCATTCTCATTTAATGCATGATACTAGTCAACTACAATGCCAAAAAAGCTGTGCGCGATATAATTTAGAAAATTTGCAGCAGTCCATGTAATATTTAGGTTTAGGACACTATTCATGCCTCTTTTCTAATCCTCAAATATTTCTTTTCTATTACAAGCTCCATCAATATTTAAGATGTATCCTGTTTAGCTGATCGGATTAAGAGCAATTTCTTCAAAGGACCTAGCCGTATGTCTTGCTGGAACATACCTGGGCCTCATAAAATTAGTATATCATCTAGAAGGTTCATCAAATTCCTCGGGTTTAGGAATTAGATTGTTGACTAGATTGGACTCAATTTCATCCATGTTAAGTTCTTCTCCAATCTTATTAATCTCATCATCAAATACCATTTTATTGTATTTTTCATCCAGTTTCCTCCTAATTTCTTATAAAGGGATAACATTAAGATTCTCTAATTTAGTTAGGTTCATCTGCTGATATATTTCTTCTTCTATCTGGATACTATTTGTCTCTTCATTGTCATCAGATAATATATATTATTTATCAAATATTGTGCCCATGATTTTGCTTAGTTCTTCTGGGTTCGGTACTTTTTCAAACATATGTTGTAGTTCTTCCAGATTATACTGCTAATGCTCTATCCTCTTCTTCTTTCTCTACTTTCTAAGATGTTTTTTTCAATTGGCTTTTCTCCTACTTTTGTTTGGATTTTTATATCATGCAAAGGAAATGGACTTTTGTTTTTTGGATTTTAGAAAGGATATTTATACTGAAAAGGACTACTAATGCTTAAACTAGATCTATGTCTTATCTCATTAACTAAAGAAAGATGAATTACAGATAATTATTTCTTAATCTCCTCAACTTCAGTCATAATTTTTGCTTATTTGACATTCAATTCTAAAACTATATTAGTGATATAACTTAATTGACTACTGAAGTAATTCCTTCTAACGAGTGAACAATATGTGAATAATTAGGAGCAGGGCAAGTAGATGATGATCCAAGCATTTATTCAAAGTTAATTAGATTAATTAATCATTAATTAACTTAATTATCTTAATTATTTTTTGTCATGTGGCTCTACTACCAAATGAAAGAGGGCCTCAAGTGGTACTTATGAGATAAGCTATACATGCATAAAATTAAAATTTTCGAAAGTGAGTTTTAAGGATTGGGGTAAAAAATGCAAATATGGAAAGTTTTGGGCAAAATATGAAAAGAAAACAGTAAATTGTTCCTTTCAAATAGTTTCCATACAATATTGACCCTTTTAAATAGATTATAATATTATAGTCTCTTAATTATGATTTCCACACAAAGTAGGGTATCTAGCTCTAATATTTTGTACAGAAACATCTCCTACTACTGGGGCCAATGAATTAGATTCGTTCTCACACTCTAGAATTATGGTATGATTTTGGGAGCTCACATGCATTTGGATCGATTAATCAAACCCTAGAGTCGATGAAGTAGTATTTGGCTTTCTCTCAGATGGAAAGACATCTTCATAAAAAATACATCACGAGATATGTAGATCTTTTTTAATTTTTTTTTCAAATGTAACCTCTCTTCATCCTTCTTGACCGACTAGATATCCTAGGAAACCACATTTATTGGCCTAAGCATCAAATATATCCCTTGTACCATTATAATTATGGGCATGTTCATAAGCGCCCAAAAACCTTTAATTGTTCATTGTTAGATTTAACAAAAATAGGACTTCGTAAGGGCACTTTAAGTTAAGAATTTTGGTTGGAGTTTGACTTATGAGATATATTGTGGTAAGGACATACTCTCCCAAAAATTTAGGTGGCAATAACCCTTAAAATCTAAATGCTCTGGCGCCATTCAGAAATTATCGGCTTTTCCTTCGGATAGACTATTTTGCTATGGAGTATCTATACAAGAGGTCTCACAAACTATCTTATTATCACAAAAATAGATTCTCAAAAGTTTGTTCACGAACTTGGTCCCATTATCACTCCTTATCAAAAGGACAATTACCTAAATTGATTTTAATTATAACACAAAATTTCATAATAAGCTCATAAGTCTTCACTTTTTCTTGAGAAAGAAGACCCAAAATTGCATGACTAAAATCAGTGGCAATGCATAGAGTATAATGACAACCACTAGTGAAAGGGGTGTAAATAGTGTCCCTATAAAGCATTAAGGCAAAAGGTCGCTAACCTCTAGATATATATGTGATTAAGTAGTTTGTCATTACAGAGCACCTATTATGAGAAGGGTAATACAATCTAATGTAAAGTTCGAACTGCCAAGCCCCAGCACCTAATAAGTAGTAAATAGGACATTTGTAGTTACACAAGTTGTAAATAGGACATTTATAGTTGAACTGAACAGAGTATGCAGGTTGGTGCATCTTATGTAACCTTACTAATGCATGCTCTATAAATGTGAACTTGTTGAGTTTTTCCCTTAATTAATGGGTGACTTTGTGCACCTGCCACCCATTATGCTCCTTTTGTTGGGTCACTATTATATAATTGCCATTGTGCGGCCACTGTCTTCAGTCCTTCAGGTACGACAAATAGAGAGAGACAAAGACTACTTTAAGTTTTGCTTCCACATTTGCAAATCTGGGACAAAAATCAACCAACTTGTCCCAGGGCAGTAGGAGGGGAGGCGGGTTTGACATTAGCAGTGAAGATTCGAATTGTGGTTGCAGTGAGTGCACAATGATCTTATTTTATGACTGTGGTCTTGAAGCTAAGCTTGTGGATGACAACTACCGTCACATATATGTATGCTGTCCTAAAATAATAATTTTCCTCATCACTTTACACTTCTTGAAAAACTTATGTACTATTGACTTCATCATTTTATTAGCCACTATATACAAAGGATGACATTGCACATGCATGTTTCCATGAAGTGGACCGCCATACCCCAAAAGATAATGGAAGTTATTGACGACTTGGTTGCTGAGAATTGGCAGTCACGTGATTTGCTTATAGACGAATGAAACACTCACTTCTAGATACAACCCGAGGACATGGCTATTGATGGTGCTGTGAGGGCTAAATTAGCTTGCATAAAGTTCATGCTTAGGTTTGCTACTGCTGTCGTCACCCTTGTAACTGCACTCCTGCATTTGAATCGGTTCCATTAGGTAAGGTCTACTAACTTGCCCTATAGTTTAAACCCAAACGATAGAGGGCAGGTAATGTGGAAATATAGTTACTAACATATCAGTTTTTGGGTGGTGTGGATTGGGATATGCCTAATGTTTATAGTTGACATGTATGGTTGTGTAATTGGGGTTCACGTTAAAAGTATATTCAAAGCCATTTTGTACCTTTTTACAAGTCGGTGTCTTGGTTCCTGATGACGTTGTACGACATCCAGAGCAACTGTTATGTAGTGCCTTATTTTGTGTTTAATATTATGTATGCTAATTAAATGTGACTCCAACATGTTTTTCTTCATCTTTATTATCCATTGCAAGTATTTCATGTTAACTACAGAAAGCACCTTGGTGTACCCAACTTATCATCTAATAACAATGAGGGTGGACTATGCGTTAACTTATTTAACCATGGTATGTTATTGGGACCGTTTATACTTAGATTGGTCATTCATTTAAAAGGTAAGAGCAATATGTGGACAAACTTTGAATGCAACATACTAAAGTGAACAATTTAAAAGCAACTACATCTGATGAAATTAGAGGTTGTGAACATTCTAATATAGAATAAACAATGTCCATCCCATAGTGTACTAGGGGAGGGTGTCCTTCCCATGTCAATAATGTCTAGTACTTTCTCAAATCAGGCCCTACATAGAGGTGTAAGACCAACTATTAGTGACAAACAACTTTACGTGAGAGTACGACGAAAGAATGAAGATGCTGCAAATGATTTAACTTTACTTTCACATGGAACTACACGAACTTGTTTTCACCAGTCAATCAAGTCAGCACCACTTTGGGCATGCCCCACAGAATGGATACTCCTCCTACAACCTAAAGGTTCATTGTAGAAATACTTCATCTTGATTGCCTAGTTCAAGAGGCGACGAATGTTCCAATCTGCTGCATGTGTGTCAGTTAAGATAGCGCCTTGACAACCTGTCAAGGATA
Source organism: Carnegiea gigantea (assembly GCA_029747015.1). Classification (NCBI taxonomy): domain Eukaryota; kingdom Viridiplantae; phylum Streptophyta; class Magnoliopsida; order Caryophyllales; family Cactaceae; genus Carnegiea; species Carnegiea gigantea. The sequence continues at coordinate 392,885 of JAKOGI010000444.1, read as the reverse complement.
GTATTGTGAACAAGTTGGGCCAGAATAACACTTTAGACATGCCTCTATAGTTCCACACAAAAACCCTAACATCTTCCGTTGTCACACTAGAACCCCTTGTGGTAGACCATCAGACGACATAATGTGGATATCGTAGATGACATCGTCTAATTCCTCCAACATAATGCAGTTAATGTCAAACTTAGTTGTAGTGCCTTCTCCTAAGAGGACGAACATGTATGTGCCATCCATCCAATGACCATAACGTACGTCAGTTACATTAGGTGAGATTAAGTACAGAAATAGTGGAGTGTAACTAGGAGATGGGGTTGGGTATACATGAACGATTTCTTGTTGTTCAACTATGTGCTCCTAACATATGTACCACCTTCAATTTGCCGATACACTTGCTCTCTAATCTGCGACCCAATTAGGATCAAAGTCTTTGATTATTAGCATTTACCTAGGGACAAGTCAACCTACTGGGAGCATATACTTTAAGTTGCAGAGTTGTTTCTGATCTATAGGGACAAAGTCATCCCATGATTGAACTGGGCTATCTATGAGGGATTGGCAGAAGATGTTTTCAAGAGCATGGAATGCTTTATTTTTAACCCACCCAGCAGTTAGCAGGGTTGATACACCATGACGTGAGCCAGCCATGAAACTGTTTGAAGGGGTGGTGGATGTATGAGTAGACTAAAAACATGTAACTTGAAGGAGGGATGCCTTCAGGAGGACTTTTTAAGGTAAGGCATAAAGTTTAGGGTGATAAAGGAAGGGAATTGGTGTGAAAACTCAAATGAACCTTTTGAAATTTGAGGTGTGCATGGACAATGAAGTTAGTGTGGATCATCAATTTCTTGCTTTCCTGATTCTTCTTTTTTTTCGAACTCCTTCTTTTTTCATTCTTCTTTTTTTTTTTTCCTTTTTGGAAGGGGCTGTTTGACCTAAACCCCCCATTATTACTCTAATTTTGATGGCACTTTATGGCGTACCCCCACCCTCAACATAGGACAAATGTGGTTACTAGAGGAATAGACTCATTTGAAGTCTTAAACGGGTTTTAATAGGCAACTTATTAGCTTTGATGAAGGCATTAATGTAGGTTACCAAAGGAGGCCTCCTACCATAAGAATGTCCTTTAAAGTCATATAACTTATTGCAAAGAAATTTTCGATCATTCTTGTTTTCAAATGATGGATTGAAATCTGTAGTCTCAGTGTTTTTTTAAATGTCATTTCTCTCCTCTCCTTTTGTCTGGCTCGCCTTTTAAGGTTTTCAAGCTAGCCCCTCTTTCTTTTCTGTTTTTGTTTTCTTTTTCTTAACCAAAGATTTATCATTAGCTAGAAGCATGAAAAGAATAAAGGGAATGTGTATAATGGAACCAGTAAAGGAAGATATTTTATTAATGATAAAGGTTACTTGCTACTGTGACACACGACATCATATCCTCTAAGTTTAACAAAACTCAAGGTTTCTTCAGTGAGGTAGTCTCAAGCAAGGGAGGTGGCCTTCGTCTGAACATGCTTTCTAGCTAATTCTTGACGCTACAATAATCTTTAGTATCATGGCCCCATGCTTGGTGATATTTGTAATGCTTACTCGATCCTAGCTCTGGGACTTTTGCGTGTTCTCTGTTTTAGTTTTGATTTATGGGAGGTTAATCTTATCTTTAGATAGAAGGTTTCCAATGCTTGAGTATATGTGTTTCTGAGAGGGGTGTATGTCGTGTAATGGCCTAGAGCATGCACGTCCTTGCTTGTTTTATCCCCATTCGATCATTTCCTTTTCAATTATTAGTTGCTTTTATGGGGGTTTCTTTCACTAGCTCTTCTGCCACAAGCAAGCCAACATTTCTTAATATTGTGAAATTTTCAAATGGTGTGAGTCATAGGTGTTGCCTATAAGTGGGCTATAAGTTTCTGATGAACATTCTCACTTTATCAGCCTCTGAGGGTCAATCGACCATATAGGTGGCTTTTGCCCTCTATCTAGCAAGGAATTCAGAAAATCCTTCTTTTTCCTCTTGTTTGGTTAATTCCAAGTCTCTTAATGGGATTGGGAGATCAGCATTGCATGAATACTGACATAGAAATTCCTTACAAAGATAATCCTAGTTCACAACCTTTCATTGGTCAGTAGCATTGTACCATCTCATTACATCCTTGCCAAGTGTCCAATGAAATATGTTTTGGAAGATATCTTTGTCGATTCCTTTTAATGTCATGGAACTGACAAAATTCTTCCCATGGTGGTGATGGTTTTCAGTTACATGGAATTCGATATCTGGCATGGCAAAGTTTGAGGGTAATTTTCCTTTTAGGATAGAAATGAATCTCACATAATCATTAAAGTAATTGTTAAACGTTGAGAATTCTTTAAGCAACAACTCTTCACGATCTTCTTGTGGATTAGTTTGAGGAGTGCAGTTTTTCATTTCTTCTTCCTTCTTCCTATTACCTTGCTCTCCCTTTCCATAATCTTCCTATTCTTCATCGTAAGGTTTCTTACCATCATCCCTTTAGGGTTCCATAGCAAGGTTTTTGAGTGCAACTACCATCATCTTCTTCTTCTTTTAACTCTTATCCATTGTAGTTTGCATTCTTTCAAACATCTTTATAGGTTGAGCCATTTCATTACTTCTGACCATCAAAATGGATGCGAAATTGGACTTTAACTTAGATTTTGACCTTGAACCTATTGGTGGAGTTTCCCCAAACTCTTCTCGAGATAGCAGCCTCTTGATTTGTGGATTTGGCTCGTATTTCTTCATAGTCTTCCCTATCTTGATCAGTAAGGCAACAATTAGAGGAGTGGAATGTTACAAAGGTGAATAATGGAAGTGAAAGGCTAGTAATAATTGCTCTAGGAAAAAGGAAATGACTAATAACTTGTAGTCTAGTAATAAAGAGATAATAGCTTGGTGAGCTTCAAAGTTTATGCTGGGATGGGAATGAAAGGGTTTAAGATGTTGGCTTTAGGCTCCCCTGGATTGAATCTAAAGTTGGGCTTTGAAAGCTGACCGACGAGCCAAAACTGGATCTAGTTTTATCCTAGATAAATCACGAGCCTATGCTAGCATAAAATCGACTTTCGTTTGGCTTACCTAAAACATGATGGTTTAGGGATGTGGGTAAACTAGGTATACTCATGTACGTATCTTAGACCTAGGGAATGACATGTGATGCGTGGACTATAGGCTTATGCATGGATGAAGTATCTTGATCTTAATTCAACTTAAGATGAATAAATGCATGATTGAATACAACTATAATATACTAGGACTCCAAAGGTCTAATAGGTCACATGATTGACTTTAGGCTCGGATAGACTTATAATAAACCATGTTGACCTATGAAGTAACCCCTAACATTGTAAGCCCAGTGTGCCGAATTCATGCCCTAAATGTAGATAGAAAAAAAGGACATAAGGCAAGGAAAATTACACTGAGCTTGCCTATGAGGATCTTGGGCAGGTTCTTTATGGGCCCTAAGGTAACTGTTATTCCTCTTAAATATGAACTCATGCATACGCAATTCATAGGTCCTGACCAGGGGCCAATGGGCGTAATTTATAACTATTCTTTTAAATATAGGGCGGTATTTGAACTGTTCATTTTTCTTATAAAACCTCACCGAGTTTCTCCCTTTTTCAATTTCTTTTAAACGGAGACCACTATTTTAGCTCTTATGAACTTGAACGGGGCGAGAACTTATTTGGATTTCGGCTCAAGAGCTGTCATAGTTTGATTGGCCCAAAAGTCGTGTTTTAGTCCTTAACCCGCACTACTGCACTTGACATTTCCTACCCTGCGCTCTCTTAGACACAATGACGACTTTATGAACCCTAAAGCATTAACATATGGGTCTTTGCATATAAGGCCATATGCAAAGACCTATGTGTTGATGCTTTAGGGTTCATAAAGTCCTCATTGTGTCTCAGACAGCAAGTTAAAGTTCTAAACATCCACATCATCATGTATGCACATAAGTTCCAACCTAATGTGAACTTCTAAGTAATAAGTGGTTTTAGTAAGGTTCAAAACAGTCATTTGGCAACCTAGATGCTTCGTACATCATCCATAGGATGCATGGCAAGATTGGGACATTTTTGTTACTTCCCTATATCACGTTGACCAGAAAAATGTGTTAGGAGTGGGCAGTGCAATTACATGCTCACTTGAAAGTCTAATGGACCAATCGAGTTAGCCAACTATCTTCCAATGGGTAATAGCAAGTTTAACTTGGAGGTAGTGTTACCCCAATACCGTAGCACCCTTAATGCAATTATGCTTAATGTAAGTATAAATAAAAATAATTTCCCTTATCGAATTCCAAATCTCATCCTTTTTTATTTTTTTAAAAACAAAAATAAGTCCCTAGGGGAGTCACCACTCTAAAACGATCATGCCTTAGGGTTCACACCGGGTGTGGTTCCCTCAGGGTGTGATTCCCTCATGAATGGGTAGACTCGCTTGCTAGGTATTCAAATTCAAAACTGATTTTTATATTGTCTTGTTTTAAATGATCAAACTGTAGTGGAATAGGTGGGTTGGCCAAGAGAATTAGATAAGGGTTTTGATCCAGGAACCCAACCGAGTTCCTGGGCCAGAACTAGGTCCAGTTCCTTGGTCTGGTTCTTGGCAATGGTGACTATCTGATCTAGGAAGTTGGGCAGGAACCCAGTTGGGCGCATGGACAAAATTAGCCTGAGTTCCTGGTCTAGATAGTGGCACCATCATAGATGCTAAAGCTGTTCTACTCTAATCCAAAAATTAAAATTAGATAAACATAAGATAAAAACAAACTAAAGTCAACTAATAGAGTCGTCAGTGAGTTTTAGGAGAAACTTACAAACCAAATTTGCTCTTTGAAGTAAGCAATGACCCAGGGACACAAAAGGGATAACGAGTTCATATGAACCATAAACCGAAGGGATACCAAAAGGGACAATAAGCTTGCTCCAAAAACATTTCTAAAAGGCCCAGAGTAACCCTTTTGTAGTGATCATCTAACTCCATAGGAGGTTCTTCGCGGGGCTACGTTCTATCAGGCATGACTCCGATGGGCTGGAGATAGTGTAATTTATTTTGGCCATAGGTTTAACAACTGACCTTTCTTTTTAAGTGATTCTCTTTTTTCCCTAAAATATTATTAAGTTTATTTTCTAATTAAACTAACTTGATAAATTTTGGATAAGTTGGGTGGAAGGTATAATGAAAATAATGAACATCTAGCATTTTCAATTCACATCTTAGAAATCAGCTTATATAATTTCTATTACTTATTGAACTCTAATGTATAATATTCCATTAAAAAGCTTATTCAATAAAAAATATCAATGTTTACACATAGTAATTTTATGAACCCTAATGTGGGGTGACAATGTAGAAGAAATCTTAAGTAGATATCGAGCACCACCAATTTCAGTCTATTTGGGCCTTTGGGTTCTTTTAGCCTTTAGTGGGCATCTTTGGGTCTTAATGTGTGGGGTAAGGGATGTCAGCACATTTTAAGACTCGACACTTTTTAGGTGTCTATAGTTAGCCCCCACTTTAATCGAGCTTGAGTAAGGTGAAGGTCAAAGTAGATAGCATTTGTGCTTACCTGTTTAGTGCTCTGTTTCCATCTTTGAGCGGTTTGGTGGTTCTGTATTGACCTTTCGTGGATTTGGAGGACCTTCACCAATTTGGCGAACCTTTTTTCGATCTAGCGATTCTGAATTTTTGGTAGAATTGGGAAAAGCTGACCCGACACGATTACCGACTCGAAATCGATACGAAATTAAGTGCGTTTGGGTATAAAGTTTTAACCCGTTTAATTAAATGGGTTGACGCGTTCAACCTGTTTTGTTAAATGGGTTGACACGTTCAACCCGTTTAATTAAATGGGTTAGGTTCAGGTCGAGATTCTCGATACGAAAAAGTATCTATTTAACCCGTTTAATTAAATAGGTTAAATAAGTCAACTCATTTTCCCATTTGACATTATCCATTTACGTTTTTATTATATAATTAAGAATACAAAAATTTAGAATTTGTGAATTAGGATGAATCGGGGAAGTTTTAGAGAGTAATTATTTAATGTGATACGTAAATTGAATTTTTAACACTATGTAATTACATACTAGTTGAAAATGTTAAATGCATAAATGGGTAACTAGGCGACTGAACTCGGCCTGTCTATCTTAAACAGGTTAAGCGGGTCAACCCATTTAAAAACTAAATGGATACAGGTCAAGGTTTTTCAACCCGTTTAATAAACAGGCTAGGTTCAGGTTGGGGAATTCTCACCCCGTTTAAGTTCGACACGAACACGAACCCGACCCGACCTGACCCAACCTGGCCTATTACGCAGCTCTAATTTTTGGTCCTTCACCACTCTAATGGACTCTTTGCCAGTCTAGTAGACCTTTTGTCGATCCAATGGACACTTTATCAGTTTAATGGTTCTAAATTGTTGACCTTTTACTTGTCTAACGGACATTTCGCCAGTCTACTAAACCTTTTGTGATCTAGCAGTTCTGAAGTATTGACCTTTCATTGGCCTTGTGGATCTTGATGTTAACCTTTTGTCAGTTTAGCAGACCTTTTATCGGTCCGACAAACCTAAGTGGTTGAGATTTTGCCGGTCTAGTGGATCTTGATGTTAGCATTTCGTCGGTCTGACGAACCTTTCACCGATCAAGTAGACCTTTTGTCGATCTTGGGGACCTTCATCTTTGCCTTTTGTCGGTTTAGTAGGCCTCTTATTGGTCTCGTGGACCTTTTTTCAGTTAGCAGATCTGAATCTTGGTGGTGTAATTGCGTAAAGACCTCTAGGTAGATCCCCGTGAAATTAGTCGGATTTTAGACGGAAGACTTGTAATTAGATCCTTGTGAACTTAATTGCATTTGAGCGTGAGCCAAAACCCTATGAACTTGATGGCGTTAGAGCCTAAAGACCCATAGCTAAATTCCTGTGAACTTGGTGGCATCTGTAGATGCTTAAAGATGACGTCTTTATTTTAATTGCCCCATGACAAAAATAATAACATAACTTATGTGCTTGGAGGCCCAACAAAGGGATTAATAAAACTAGAGTTTGAATTAGTAAAATAGAAAGTAGTAGAGAGCATGTGAAAGTTGGCTCAATGAAACTCATTCGAGTACGAAAACCGACAAGTTCCTTGATTTCTGGCACTCTGCAGTAAAATCATTCAAAATGGGATTAATTAGTCACAGTTCGAAACTGATTAGTTTACTATGTACAATTACTCAGAGTCCGAGTTGAATTAGCACTCATGTTTAGCTTAAGCTTAATAAGGCTAGGATTAGTTTCTCCTTTCCCTAGAATAATTTGGACTATTCCCTTAACTAATATAAAATGGGGGTTGACCCTAGTTTCGAGGCATTAATAAGACATCAGCACAGTCTCATTAGTCTCAAAAAAATTAGCTTTAGTGAGAGCATTGAGAAATCTCATGAGACTTTATGTTAGAGAGAACCTAGAAATTAGAGAGAGAAAAAATATCAAGTTAGAGCAATGAAGGTAATATCAAATTCATTAAAAAGGTGTCACTTTGCAAGATTCCAATGTAAATCAGTGGGCATCTTGAGGGCGAAATTTTTATCCTTCCCTATACTTCTGCTGAGTCCCTCCTCTATGGTTTTTTATTCTAAATTGCCAAATATGTAATCCTTAAGCAAGTCTCTGCTTGATGTAATTCTTTATTTTAATTGGAGTTTTATTGGACTAAAAATTTTATTTTTTTGAATTTATAATATGATAAATACATATCTACTGCATGACTGTGTGATAGCATAATTAAGATTTGATTTCCCACGTTGAACACAAGAGGTTGTTAGTGATGATGGCGGTTATGTGATGCATCCTATTATATCACCATACCATCACCACGAACATGTATCCTCGACACGAGACTAAGGAGCCAAGATTGTCTGGGGGCCTTTCAAAAACCTTTTTTGAAGTGAAATATCCTCATTGGTGGCCTTTGATTGTCCCTGTCAGTCTATGATTTGCTTCGAAAAGTTATTTTAGCTTGTAAGTTTTTCCTAAAATTCATTGCTACTCTATTTGTTAATTTTATTGCTTTATATTCGTTTTGTCCTATTTTTAGGAAAAAGGGTTTTGATCTGAGACAGTATTGACTGTCTAGACTAGGATCTAGGCCCAACACTAGCCCAACAATCCGATCGGATTCTTAAATTAGTCTAGCCGCCTAACTCATGGATCAGTCAGTTGTTACTGCCTGGAACCAGAATAGGCTGCTGGAGTTGATTATAGCCCGACAACTCAATCTAGTGTCTGGATCAAAATTGTGGTCCAGTTCTTGGACCAGTTCCCATGGATTCACCAATGCTAACTACGAATAGTAATAATCAATTTAGAAAATAAAAAAATATAAATACGTAGCAAACAGGTCCAATTTTTCATGTGGGGTCGCAACCAGGGATATGCCCTAAGGTCGATGGTTCTTACAGTGATGAGTCCACTTGGGGCATTTTCTTAAAAGTTGGTAAGATTTGAAATTCAATATGTGGAATTATTTAATTACGCTTGCATTAGGTATCTTTGCATTGAACAGTGTTGTCTTGATAGGATCAACAATGGCTCTAGGATTAAACTCTACTATTGCCTCTCGGGAGATCAACTCGTTAACTAGGTGGGTTTATTAGCCTCCTGTTAGAATGTATAAGGTTTTGATAATAACAAATCCAAGTGTTGTAGTAGTAGTTGTTGTTCCAAACAGGCTTTACCAATAGGGTCTTACTGCTGTTTTTCAATATATTAAAACTGCTTGACTAATGGTTTATCAAGAACAGGTACTCAAGTCAGTGATGTAAGAACAACCATGAGGAACAGGCTCTGTAAGGTGTTTGAAACATGTCCTGTGAAGTGTTTGAAGCATAGGATATAAGTGCAGCCGTGAGGAACAGGTTCTGTGAAGTGTTTGCAGCAGATTCGTCTCTTTACAAGATGACTAGTGGTTACAACAAGATGTCTTGATTTAATTTGGTTTTATATTTTTAGACTCTTGTTAATATGCCAATCAGAAACTCTTAACTTAACACTTACTTGAAACAGTTTTGTTTTCTTTTTTAAAAGTATTTCGGATCACCCTTCAGAACAGTCCTGGAAACAGGGTGATCAGGGTGTTTCCAGAATAAGCTGCGAAAAACTGTTTTGCACGATTTTTATCTTTTGGATTTTGAGCAGCTTCTTCAAGGATTTGCAAGAAAGATTTTTTTATGGAGTATCTTACCCCTTATCCTAAAAACGGTTATTAAAATCTAAGGGAATTTGCAAAATCTTTTTTGAATAAAAAGAATATCCAATTTTTGGCAAGTGGATAAGGTTGTTGAGAAAAACATGGGCTAGTTGCTGAGAATCACCGCCTTATGCACACGGTTTAGGAAGTGTTTCCAGCTCATGTTTCCTCATCCCTTGTGGCTAAAGAATTCTATATTCTTTAGGGATTTTAGTTTTCAAAAATTTGAGGAATTATTTTTCAAGCACTATATAAAGTCGCTTCTTAGAACGATAGAAGCATCGGTTTTCAAAAAGAAAAATCCAGTGTTTATGAGCTTAAAAGTTTGAAAAGAAAACCGTGTCTAGTGAGTGAATTATTTGAGCTTTCAAAGTTGGCATACTAGGATTTCATTGTACCCTATATTAGCTTAGTTGAGAAGCATTGTAATAGGGTGTTTTTCTTTATACTCTTCTTTCACAAAAGTGAGTTGAGTGTGTGTCCAAATCAAGGAGATTTTGGACGTGGGGTAACCTGTCTTAGGGAAGACGGTTACGTGGGTTGCAATTTGTAACAAGGTGTGTTACTATTGTAACGTGATTAGCCCGTTTAGTGAAGTGTTTAAATCCTACAGGAGGTAGGTCGTGGTTTTTAACCTCAGTTGGGCTAGAGGTGTTTTCCACGTAAAAATCCTGTGTCTATTATTTTCGCATTCAATTTTGTTGGATTTTCGCTTCTGCTTATCTCAGAAACAACCTGTGCGAACAGGGCCTAAGACTGTTTGCCAGCAACTTGCGAAAATCGGACACCACAATTCAACCCCCTCTTGTGGTTGTGTACTCTCTAAATCAACAAGTGGTATCAGAGCAGGTTCTCCTTTGAAAGGCTAACACCTTGAGAGATCCTTGAAGGTGAGTACCCCACAAGGCATGCTTGAAGGTCAATCCATAACTCAACCACCATACTTCAATGGCCAACACTATGGTTGGTGGAAGAATAGGATGGAAAACTACATCCAAGCCGAGGACTATGAGTTGTGGATGCTCATCAAGAATGGACCACTCATCCCAAAGAAAATAACTGAAGATGGAAAGTCAATCCCCAAGGAGCCTAAAGAATTCAATACTGAAGATTACAAAATGATGGAGAAGAATGCCAAAGCCAAGAAACTTCTATATTTCGGCCTAGGTTCTGATGAATATACTCGCATATCTGAATGTGAGTCAGCCAAGGAGATCTGGGATGCTTTGCAAATAGCTCACGAAGGGACCAATCAGCTAAAGCAATCCCGAATTGAATTACTTGTGAGAAAATATGAGCTGTTTGAGATGGGTGATCGTGAAAGTGTGATGGACATGTACACTCGCTTCACTCACATAACGAATGAGTTGAAATCCCTGGGAAAATCCTTCACCATCGAAGAATTGGTGAGGAAAATCCTAAGAATTTTACCTCATTCTTGGGAAGCGAAAGTCACGGCCATCCAAGAAGCTAAGGACATGAACAAGATCACCCTAGATGAGCTGATTGGCAACCTCCAAACGTATGAACTTAGGAAAAATTCTCAACAGAAAGATGAGACAAAGAGAGATCGAGGTCTTGCACTAAAGGCCTTAGAAGATGATTCTGATTCTGATGAGGAGGAGATTGCCATGATCACTCAAAAGTTCAAGAAGTTCTTCAAGAAAGTCAAAGAAAATAGCAAAAGGAAGGACTTCAGCAAGGCCAGGAACACCTCTCGGGAACAGTTCTCCGGGTGTTTCAAGTGTGGCAAACTGGACCACATTGTGAGAAACTGCCCACTGCACAAGGAAGAACAAGAACCCGAACACCCTAGAAAACAGGGGAGGAAACAGGGTGTAAGCAGCTCAGCGAAAAGGTTCTCAAAAGCTATACTCGCGGCCTGGGTAGACTCAAGCGAGGATGAGGAAGGGTCTGAAGCTGGGGAAGCTGATGTAGCACTCATGGCAAGAAGTGACACTGATTCAGATGATGGATCAACAGATAGTCTGACTCAACTCAAGAACAAGGTACGTGGTCTAAATAAATCAACTCTTGAGGAATTAGTGTACACTATAATGGATATATGTGCTGAATTAAAAAGGGATGTTCGAGATCTAGAACTTGAAAATGAAACCCTTAAATTGGAAAAACTTGAAGTTGACAAAGAAACTCTTGCCTTACATGAAAACATCAATGTGCTTAAAGAAACTCCACTTATGAAAGAAGAGACTTGTTCCACTAAATTGACTGAGCTGGAAAAAGAACCCTTGACTTAAAAGGTAAGGTCGAGTCCTTGCTTGTAGAAAATAAAAACTTACTTGAGAAAATGAAACAAATGGAATCAGACCTTGCCACAAACAAGCTCTGGAACAGGTCCTCACAAGCACTTGAATGGTTAAACACCCATCATAGTCGAAATAGAAGAGGACTAGGTTTTGTGCCTAAGATGACCTACCCAGTGAATAGAAAATATGTAGGATTATCTGAGAATATTGTATGTTATCACTGTGGTAAAACGGGTCATTACTGTTATACTTGTCCCTCAAGAAAGTATGCCATTAAAAGGAACTCAGTGTATGTAAAACAAATATGGGTTAGGAAAGATGAGATTTGTACCTCTAAAGGAATGGGACCCAAGTGGATCTGGGTTCCCAAAACTAACCCTTGATTTGTTTTGCAGGCTGAAGTGAGAGAGAACAACCCAGCAAACAACCCAGCAAACAGTGCAAGGAATAGTCTAGGGAACAAGCAGCTGTGGTATGTTGACAGTGGGTGTTCGAGGCATATGACTGGTGAAAGATCCAATTTTCTCTCACTTACAGCTTCAGAAGGTGGGAGTGTGGCATTTGGAAACGGCAAATCCGGAACAATTGTCGGCATAAGTAAGATAGGTGAGTCACTCTCCCATTCAATTGACAATGTTTATTTTGTGGATGGATTAAAACACAACTTGCTAAGTGTGTCCCAACTATGCGATAAAGACAACCTAGTAGTGTTCTCTCCAACACGTTGCTTGGTTGTAAATATAAACACAGGAGATGTTGTGTTGAGGGGGAAGCGACACAAAAATGTTTATAAAGTGTGTATTTTTACTCTTCCCCAAAATAATTTGACTTGTTTGAGTGCTTTAAATGATGATGTTATGCTTTGGCACAAAAGACTAGGTCATGCAAGTTACTCACTATTGAACAAACTTGTAACCAAAGACTTAGTGGTAGGCTTACCTTCCATCAAATTCAATGATGACAAGGTATGTGATGCATGTGCCAAAGGCAAACAAGTCAAAAATTCATTTAAATCTAAAAAATGTGTAAGCACTACTCGACCTCTTGAATTGATACATATGGATCTATGTGGTCCAATGAGGATCATGAGCCGAGGTGGCAAGAGGTATGTGCTTGTGATAGTGGATGACTACTCTCGTTTCACTTGGACTTTGTTTTTGGCTTCTAAAGATGAAACCTTTGAAAAATTTCTTGCTTTCATTAAAAAGATTGAAAAGAGAGTAGGACATTCCTTGGTATGCCTAAGGTCTGACCATGGTACAGAATTTGAAAATTCGAGCTTTATTGATTATTGTAATGAGCATGGTGTTGATCATAATTTTTCAGCTCCAAGAACACCCCAACAGAACGGGGTGGTAGAATGCAAAAATCGCACTCTAGAGGACATGACTAGAACAATGCTTGTTGCTGGTGGTCTTCCTAGAAACTTTTGGGCTGAAGCTTTGAATACATCATGTTACATTATAAATAGATGTATAATTAGACCTATTCTTAACAAAACTCCTCATGAACTTTTCAAGGGAAGAAAACCTAATATTATGCATTTGAGAGTTTTTGGTTGTAAATGTTTTGTGCATAATAATGGAAAGGATGCCTTAGGGAAATTTGATCCAAGGAGTGATGAAGCAATATTCCTTGGTTACTCCTCGCATAGTAAGGCATACAAAGTGTTTAATAAGAGAACCTTGTGTGTTGAGGAAAGTGTGCATGTGCTTTTTGATGAAACTAACTCTCTAAGCGAGAATGATGCATAGGAAGAAGACTTCGAACTAGGTCTTGTTAGAAAAGACGTGCTGCTTCAAGGTGAACAAGGTAAGGATCAATCGGAGGGAGCAAGGTCTGAGGCTGTTCTTCAGGAAGGTAAGCAAGGTGTGAACCAAACAGGGGGAAACAGGGTGGAACCCTGTTCGGGACAACACCAGCCGAATCCTTCAGGGATAAATCCAGGAACAAGCTCCCAAACAAGCTCGAGAACAGCTCCTGAACCTGTTTCATCGAGTATTCCAGCTAGGATGGAGAGCGAGTCTGTGAACCCACTTTCACCACGATCATGGAAATACCAAAGTTCACATCCTCTTGATCAAATTTTGTCTGATATTAATGCAGGAGTTCAAACTAGATCTAGACTCAAAAATTTCTGTGCTTTCTATGCTTTTCTCTCAAAAATTGAGCCTAAGAATATTAATGAAGCCCTTGCAGATTCAGATTGGGTCACAGCCATGCAAGAAGAACTCCATCAGTTCGAAAGGAACAAGGTATGGCACCTTGTGCCACGGCTAGAGGATAGAACAATCATTGGAATCAAGTGGTGTGTTCCGTAACAAGCTGGATGAGTGCGGAATAGTCACTAGGAACAAGGCCCGGCTGGTGGTTCAAGGCTACAACCAAGAAGAGGGAATTGATTATGAAGAAACCTTTGCACCTATTGCAAGGATGGAGGCTATTCGAATCTTGATAGCATTTGCAGCCCATATGGAGATCAAGTTGTATCAAATGGATGTCAAAAGTGCATTTTTAAATGGGTACCTCAAAGAAGAAGTGTATGTCAAACAACCCCCTGGTTTTGAAAGTAATGAATTTCCTAACCATGTTTTCAAACTTGACAAAGCACTTTATGGTTTAAAACAAGCCCCTAGAGCTTGGTATGAGCGGTTGTCAAGCTTTTTATTAGAAAATGGTTTTACAAGAGGCAAGGTAGACAATACCTTGTTTCTAGAATCTAAGGGGGAACATTTGTTGATTGTCCAAGTATATGTCGATGACATCATATTTGGTGCAACTCATCATGATTTGTGCAATGAATTTTCAAAAATGATGAGGAGTGAGTTTGAAATGAGCATGATGGGTGAGCTTAATTTCTTTCTAGGCTTACAAATCAAGCAAACTTCAAACGGCACCATGATCCATCAACAAAAGTATATCAAAGAGTTACTTAAGCGTTTTAAGATGGAGTCAGCCAAGCCCATTGATACTCCCATCTCTCCCTCAACCAGGTTTATAATGGATGATGGTAGTCCCTCTGTTGAGGAGAAATCCTATAGGGGCATGATAGGGTCACTCCTATACCGGACGGCTAGTAGACCTGACATTGTTTTTAGTGTTGGTCTATGTGCACGTTTTCAGTCTAACCCTAAAGAAACTCATCTTAAGGTTGTAAAAAGGATTTTAAGATACCTAAAACATACACCTGATCTAGCCTTATGGTATCCTAGAGGTTGCAACTTTGATCTTATTGGGTATGCTGATGCTGATTATGCAGGTTTCTTGGTTGATAAAAAAAGCACCTCAGGTATGGCTCACTTTCTTGGACCTTGTTTGGTATCTTGGGCAACCAAGAAACAACTCTCTGTTGCCTTGTCCACAGCAGAAGCTGAGTATGTGGCAGCTGCATCTTGTTGTGCTCAGTTATTATGGATAAGACAACAACTCAAGGACTTTTGTGTTGACATAGGATGCATTCCTATTTATTGTGACAATACAAGTGCAATTAACATTGCCAAAAATCCATGTCAACACAAAAGAACAAAACATATTGACATTCGTCATCATTTTCTAAGAGACAATGTTGAAAAAGGAGTGATCTCAATGAATTTTTGTGCCACTGAAAATCAAATTGCTGATATATTCACAAAAGCATTGAGTAGAGAACAATTTGAAAGGAATAGACTCGAACTAGGCTTAATTAGAACAACCTGACCAACCTGTTCTCTCTCCCTGTTTGCAAAATTTAAAAGTTACGGGCACAACATGTTAAATTTTTGTTTGCAATCAACTTCTGTGCTATGTTTAGCATATGTGAGGTTTGCAACTTGCTGACACTCGTTGAGGTCTAATGAGATTGCCCTTATTGTCCGATGTTACCGAGCAAGTAACCTCAAGAACAAGCACCAGAAATAGGTACGCCTCTTGTTTGTCAAATATGTGCAACAAATTGAAAATTGCTAATCTCTTCCCGAGGCGTGCGCGGCCTAAATAAATGCAAAAGCCCGTTGCAAAACGGGCAAAATCTTTTAAAGATTTCGCATGTCTCTCTCTCTTTAAAGCTCTCTTGCTCAATCTCTCACCTCCACCGAAACTCTCTTGCTCTGAAACTCTGTTCAAGAAACCCTAATCTCCCTCCTTCCTCTGAAAAATGGCATCTCTCATTAGCTCCGAGAGCTCCTCGACCTCGACTCAGGGTAACCAGACACAGAGCACAGCCTTGCAAACAGTCACAGCCCTGTTTGCGCCTACACAATTTCTGACGGCCCTCATAGACGGTAAAACTACTGAACCTTCTCGACCCATTGTCGATAAACCTTTTAGGTTTTGAAAAGCATCGACCTTAGAACAGTGAATCTGAAATTGGAAGACATCCCTTACAAATTTGGGTGGGAATTGATTTTGTTTGGAGAAACGGGGACATGTAAACCCCAAGAACCTGTTGGGGCATCTGAAAGAGAAATTGGGCCTTTAGATGAAATCTTTCTGTTCGATCATGGACTAGATGATATCAATTCGTTCGGGCTATTTCCAGAGCAGGAAACAGGGGCCGAAACAGGGTTTAAAGTTTTTAGGGATGACCTAGGGGAGGATTTGTCAGAAGAAGAAGGGGGAAGTAGTGATCAAATGGAGGAGTCTCCTGTGAAGCCTGAATAAGCCACACCGGTACCACCAACCGGTGAGAAACGTAAATGATATAAAATTGTGGCTCGGCGTACTAGAATGCCAAGAACACGACCACCATCAAGGCCTAAAAGCGGCCAGACTAAAGAACCCTTAAAAAGTGAAACCCCCGTCAAACCAAAACCACAAATCCCCTCTTCGACCAAACCTACAACCAGGCCAACTCAAAAATCAGCCCGAATTGCTTTCCACTCCACACCTCGTCCTGTCGAACAGTCATCCCCTATTGTTGAGGAAATTGATTCCTCCTCTGAGCCTTCATTAGATAGCGGCCCTGAGAACACCACCTTCAAACAGGGCACTCCCGTGTTCTCAGAGTCCTCAGAGGATAAGCCTCTGCCTGCACCAAAATCGACCTCCACTTTACCCTCCAAACCATCACCCCTCAAAACTCCCAAGAGAAAAGCCTCTCTCAAACACGCCTCCACCCAAGACCCTCCTACTGAGCCTCAACCTAAAAGAGCCAAGAAGTCTACCCCGTCCGCAATCTCAGCCAAACTGACCCAACTGCTTCAGAGACGGGTAGTCAGGGGCAAAATTATCAAGGTAAAATATTTTGAGGAACAGGGTCTGGGGGTGTTTCTGCACAAGCTGCGTGCACAGGGGTGGTATGAGCTGTTTACAAACACCCAGCTGGGGTGTTCTGTACATGAGTTGGCAGAGTTCTATGCCAACTGCACTGTCACCGAAGGAGTGGTGACAAGTATTGTTAATGGGCAACAGCTTCGCTTTGATGCGAAGATATTAAGGGAAATTCTGGGGATTCCCTCCTCGGGCTTTGATATATATGTGAGAGAAGACAAGACTATTCTAGGGACAACCAGGCTGCTGGAGCTCGCCCAAAAATTTAGCCAGCAATCAAGCCTCCAAACACCCAAGTCCGTGAAGAAAGGGGACATGACATCGCTCCATCAATTGATATTCTGGTTTATCATCAAGAATGTCATCCCCAGGGGCCAGGGTCGCAATCTTGCTGATGCCATGGATCAATGTTTGATGGATCTGATGGACAAGGAAGAGCAAATCAACCTTCCTGCCATCATGATTCGCCACATAGCAAGAATTGCAAACACCTCCAGGGAACATGACCTGGGATACGGCTTTCTCCTGACTAGTGTGTTTGAGCACTTTGGGGTGACTCTGCAGAAGAAGGTGGGTGCTCAGTTCATTAATGAGATTGGGAGTAACACCCTTATAGTGTGTGGATACACTTTGGTTGAAGGGTCTGCCTCAGAACAGGGGATCAGAACACCCCGTCCTCCTATTCCTGGCAGTTCCTTAGTCAAGCTTGAGGCTGCTTTGGAAGAAAACTCCTACTCAGTGCTGAGCTTACTGCTGTAAAGGCTGCCCTGGACGAGGAAAAAGCTCTAAACACTAAACGCCATGAAGATCTCCTCGCCCTTCTCTCTTCCCTCTCAGCAAAATTTTCCCCTCCTGCTCCCTGATCACCCCCTATAAGCTGTTCCCATCTGTTGTTCTCATAGGCTGTTCTCACTTCTCTTAGTTATCCTCTCTTGCTAGTTTGTACTTTCTGTTGCACTCGTTTGGTGAATGACAGGTTATCTTGTTTTTTGATTGGCTTTGCCTTGCTTTCTTGCTGTTGTGAATTGCTTGTGTGTGACTAGGATGGCCAATCTGTTACCGTACCAACACACTTGAGTGTATCGCCTGTTGACTTTCCTCCATTACCCAAGTGGTGGTGATCGCAAACACCATATGTTTGACTGTTCGCCCCTACTTTTTAATGATGTCAAAAGGGGGAAGATAGGTTGACCAATATTGTTTTAGTTTTGCCATGGACGAGTTAAAATTCTTACACTGTTTCGATACTAGCTGCTTCATGTGAATTGTCGGTCCTATAAGTAATTGGTACTAATCACTTCAATTGTCCTTGAAAGTCAATATGGTCACTTGGTTGGTCATCATCAAAAAGGGGGAATTTGTTAGAATGTATAAGGTTTTGATGATAACAAATCCAAGTGTTGTAGTAGTGTTGTTGTTCCAAACAGGCTTTACCAATAGGGTCTTACTGCTGTTTTTCAATATATTGAAACTGCTTGACTAATGGTGTATCAAGAACAGGTACTCAAGTGAGCGATGTAAGAACAACTATGAGGAACAGGCTCTGTAAGGTGTTTAAAACATGTCCTGTGAAGTGTTTGAAGCATAGGATATAAGTGCAGCCGTGAGGAACAGGTTCTGTGAAGTGTTTGCAGCAGATTCGTCTCTCTACAAGATGACTAGTGGTTATAACAAGATGTCTTGATTTAATTTGGTTTTATATTTTTAGACTCTTGTTAATATGCCAATCAGAAACTCTTAACTTACCACTTACTTGAAACGGTTTTGTTTTCTTTTTTGAAAGTATTTCGGATCACCCTTCAGAACAATCCTGGAAACAGGGTGATCAGGGTGTTTCCAGAATAAGCTGCGAAAAACTGTTTTGCACGATTTTTATCTTTTGGATTTTGAGCAGCTTCTTCAAGGATTTGCAAGAAAGATTTTTTTATGGAGTATCTTACCCCTTATCCTAAAAACGGTTATTAAAATCTAAGGGGATTTGCAAAATCTTTTTTGAATAAAAAGAATATCCAATTTTTGGCAACTGGATAAGGTTGTTGAGAAAAACATAGGCTAGTTGCTGAGAATCACCGCCTTATGCACACGGTTTAGGAAGTGTTTCCAGCTCATGTTTCCTCATCCCTTGTGGCTAAAGAATTCTATATTCTTTAGGGATTTTAGTTTCCAAAAATTTGAGGAATTGTTTTTTCAAGCACTATATAAAGTCGCTTCTTAGAACGATAGAAGCATCGGTTTTCAAAAAGAAAAATCCAGTGTTCATGAGCTTAAAAGTTTGAAAAGAAAACCGTGTCTAGTGAGTGAGTTATTTGAGTTTTCAAAGTTGGCATACTAGGATTTCATTGTACCCTATATTAGCTTAGTTGAGAAGCATTGTAATAGGGTGTTTTTCTTTATACTCTTCTTTCACAAAAGTGAGTTGAGTGTGTGTCCAAATCAAGGGGATTTTGGACGTGGGGTAACCTGTCTTAGGGAAGACGGTTACGTGGGTTGCAATTTGTAACAAGGTGTGTTACTATTGTAACGTGATTAGCCCGTTTAGTGAAGTGTTTAAATCCTACAGGAGGTAGGTCGTGGTTTTTAACCTCAGTTGGGCTAGAGGTGTTTTCCACGTAAAAATCCTGTGTCCATTATTTCCGCATTCAATTTTGTTGGATTTTCGCTTCTGCTTATCTCAGAAACAACCTGTGCGAACAGGGCCTAAGACTGTTTGCCAGCAACTTGCGAAAATCGGACACCACAATTCACCCCCCTCTTGTGGTTGTGTACTCTCTAAATCAACACCTCCAATGAGCATGCATTGATCCACCCACTTGCTACATAGTTTTTTACCCATGTGCCTTAGGGAAGCAACCAAAATGTTTAAGTCTTGCTATGCACCCCATATATGATGTACGAAGCATTTGGGTTTTGAGAAGATTGTTCTAAACCTATTTGAAACGCTTGACACCTAGAACTCTTGGTTAGGTTGGAGCTCATTTGTTTGTTCAAATGTGTTTTTGTATGATTTAACGTCCTTTGCCTCAGGGAGCATACATTGATGCTTTAGGTCTTAGGAGAGCCTAGGTTAGGAAATGTCAAACTTAGCGATCAGGGTTATGAACCAAAGTAGCTTTGAGTCCAATGAAACTTTAGGGCTCTTAGTCTTGGATCTGACTAGGTTCTAGCCTTACCATAGGAAGTAAGAGGTCATGGAAGGAATTCACCTGACCTTGAATGAGCCTAGCTAGGTTTGTTTTAAAAAGAAAGTTTGGATGCTAGCAAAATTTCAAGATGGTTTTAGGAAAACTCAGTCAAGATTGTCTTTAGTGTAAGCTTGGGTTAGAATTTAGGAGAAATAGCTAAGAGTTAGTTTTCTTGACTAATTAGAAACTCGGCTGGTACCCTAAGGGAGTCTGCCTGCATTTAACTAGCCCTGAACTTAGAAGAAAAGGGTAAGAGTTAGGACGACTACCTCGAGGGTCCAACTAGGAACCCGACCGACATACGTGGAGCTTTACTCTACTAGATTAAGTTTAGACTTAGAAGAGGATGTTAAGATCAGGATGTCAGTGTTGGGGCCTAAAAAGGAACTCGGCCGACATCCCATAGCTATGTCCAGTGTGAGTTAGCATCAATTTCATTGAGCATACTAAGGTCTAAGTGTGAGAAATTTAGTCTATAAGTCATCATGTTCGGGGTCCTTAATTCCCCATCAAAAAATATTTAGATGAGCTAGTCATAAGCAATATTCATTATTTGTCACGATAGGGAAGACTAAGATAGTATACGAGTGGAGTTGATTAACCGGGAGACTCCTATTTAAGGAGCAATTAGAAGAAACTCTAATTGTCAGGTTAAGGTTAAGATCCAACTCAAAGTTTAATCTATCACCAATTCCAACGGCTAGAAACAACGAGGCCGCATGACTTTTGAAGATGATACAAAACATACATTCCAAAATGGAGGAGAGTGATAAGAAGATGGAGATGATGGCCATTGTGTCGCAAAATTGCACCAAAGAATCCCATGTGGCGAATAGTAAGCAACCCTATGACGGTAAGGCAAACGAAGTGGGGAAGAGAGAGATAGAGAATAGGAAAGAAGGAGAACCTGAGGAGTATACTTCTGAAACAAATCTACGCATAGATCAGAAAGAACAACCGCTTAAGGAGTCCTCTATGTTCAACAATTACTTTAATGACTACACAGGATTTACTTCAATCCCGAAAAGGAAGTTGCCACCACAGTTCACTATGCATGACATGAAGTTTCATGAGACTAAAAATCCTCGTCACCATGTGAGAAAGTATGTTAGCATAATGGCTCTAAAAGGAATTAATAAGGACATCTTCCACGTGAGAAAGTATGTGATGATGTGGTATGTAACGCTCCCTAATTAAGCATGTTTCACTGTTTGCAATCACAATTATGATTCTCTCAATTACAACAGATAAATCCAATGATCGGGGAGTTATTGCTGTCCAAAGGGCAAGGCTTGCAGCATGTATACTAGAGATAAAATAGTTAGGCATACCTTTAACCATACACATTCATACATGATCAAACCATATACAGTCAACTGTTAATCGACATCAGGTTTATACACCAAAGTAAAACAATTCAAGATATAATCTACACCTCCATCCGTTGAAGATTTCAAAATATAGCTTCAAAATATGCATGTACTATGTCACTGTTGATCCATCCAAATTTCCTTACTCAACTTATTTTCCTCAACTGGTTTGCTAGCATGAGGGTGATTCACTGAGCATTTACCTAAAACAAAACATGAAAAACATTTCAAACTATGAGCCAAAGCTCAGAACATGCATTCCTATATTGTTAAAGGATCTCTGCATAAATTGGTTGGGCGCCCGCTTTGCAATTCATTTTAAGCTAAAATAGTGATTAAGATGAATGTAAACTGCAACTGCTAGTTATCATCTTATAGTGAACCCCCTTGGTGTTGTTACGATCTATGGATAGGTGTACACCTGCCAAGCCGATCAAGGGACCTGGCTTAAAGCCGCACGGGTAACTGAAGGGCAATGCTCTGTAACTGATAACTGATGGGGTCACTAATTATGTGATAAATCACTGTGTAAACTGATTCATTGATGTACTTACCAAAACATGATAACTTTGATGAATATGTGCTGATTTCTAAAGATACAGGCAATGAACATACTTGAAGTTTTTAAAATGCAATCCCACTTGATAATACTTATGCACAATGGAAAACGATAGACTAGGCCCTATTTTTGCTTAAGGAATGTAGTTATAGGTAAATGCAGTTAGTAAACAACTTTCACTCCCATAATTTGTAACTTTATGGAAATTGATTAATAAAAAGGGCATCCACAATTCAAACAATTCAATATAAGATAAGTTATACCAAAATGATTTTGAAAAATAAATAAGTTAGGGTCGTTGAACTCGAAGTAAAACAAATTGAAGCAAAATAGACCAAAATTAAATAATTGAGGTGATAACGAAAGGACTTTAATGGATATAAATGGAATATGGGTTTTTGATGTTTCTGAAATGAATAATAAAAGGTTTAATGCCAAGAGGGGTGTTGTGAGGTTCATGAAAGCTCATATAACCTTAGTTTGACTCGATGGAAATCTATCTTGAGTAATTACTCTCCCCACTTCTCAATTTCATTCTCATGCCAATGTAACTCGGTTTTCCAATCTATGTGAACTTCTATACATAATTAAAGTTGTTGAACTCACTGAACTTGTAATTTCCTTGCAATATCTATAATTATATAGAAACTCCTGATAATATTTCCAAATGTCACGATTTCTTTCTTCCTTCATATTATCATTTGAACGTTTACTTTAGAAAATCCATATCTTTCACCCTCGACCTCCAATTGAGCTGTAAAGACCCAATATGAAAAGATTAAAAAGTCCCCTCAAAACCCTCATTCACAGTGTAAAACATAATTCCAACAATGGGGCTCCTAAAATTAGGTTAGACCACAACTGTGCACAGCCTCGGTCTATCCTGCACAGTCCTAGAAAAATGGCCATCACTTTTTCCACATAACTCGGATTAAAGGTGATTCAAAAAGGCATTTGAAACATAACTCACTGATCTACGTATCCACTAAAAATCATAATTTTGCAATGGGAAGAATGCTACCCGTTTATTCGCAAAGTGTCCCCTGTTTTCAGCCTGTTCATAGCCACATTGTGTTTGTTTTCCCCCTCTTCTTCACATAATTCCCCTCTAAATCCGCCCTTAATATTATTTAACAAAGTCTTGTTCCTTATCATCATGTTACAAAGCCATGTTACTCAAATTTACTCCATAATCATCTTCATCAAATTTTCAATTCTTCTCTTTTTCAAAAACACTCAAAACACATCCATAATCACACTTATTTGGACATATGAGCTAAATAGCCTATTTTAATCCATTTGAGAAATTTCTTCTAATTCAATACTTTATGGTAACTCACCTCAAGCCATTTTCCAAGTCAAACAACCTATGCAAGATTTATTTTACATCAAAGTGTATACAAATAACATGCTCAATGCCAAGAATAGTTCAAACCATGCATAATCACCAAAATCCTAACTCATGATCAACTTATTTATGTATTTAAACTCATCCAAAATCAACATAAACATCAACTAACACTTATTTCTATAAAAACAACATGATCCATGATCAAATCCAACATAAACCAAAGCTAACCAAGATTAAGTTAGGGTGTACACCTCACTTGGTGATCAAAGGGAGAGATGGAGATGGTGCTTGATATGGGAGGATGTTTGGGTGGTGGATGGTGGTTGGAGGGTGGCTGGCTGGTGGTGGCAAGGTGGCTAGAATTTGGAAGATCAGCCAAGATGGGGGGATGCCATGAATGAAGAGGAAGAAGGAGATGAGAAGGTTGCGTTGCTTTTGGTCATTACTAGCTTAACTTTTTTTGATAAGCTTGGCTGATTTTATCCACCCTAAATGTGGCTTTTTTCTAATGATAATTAGGCATAATGATGGCAATCAAGTTAATTTAATTGCACCAAAATTTTTAGACCACAATTTGAATCTATAAAATGAATTGGGCCGCAAATATGGCCCAAATGAATTGGACCAAGCTTAATGAATTTGGGGCCAAATTTTTGCATGGTTAAAAATTAAATTTTTATGACATTATGAAAAATAATTTATCACCTATTCATATTGACTGGGGCTTAATATCTATTCCCCCGAAATTATCACAGTAAATGACACTCGAATTGTAAAGTGTGGCCAAAATGGATTCTCCCAACTCGGATGATTGAATGAGATAAGTAAATATGAAAAATTAATAACATGGATTAATTAAATAAATAAACATGATTTAGGGTTGGGCTATTATAGCCTTCCCCCTTAAAGAGTTTTGTCCTTGAAACTTTTGAGCTTTGACAAAACATTCAAGTTCATCTCAAATAGATGTGTGTACTTGGCTTACATCTCATCCTCAGTTTTCCCAAGTGGCTTCTGAGGAGATATGAGTTGCCCAATGTACTTTGACTAAAGGTATATGCTTGATTCTTAGCTACTTAATCCTATGTCTAGTGTCTGGCCTAGATGCTCTTCAAATACTAGACCCTCATTGATTGTAATGGATTTGGTTAAGAGAGCGTGGTTAGGATCTGAAATGTACTGCCCGTGCTGTAAGGTAAGGAGCACATTGTACACATATTTGAGTTATAAGCAGATCTAGTCAACAAGCTATGGGATTCAATTTTTCAATAAACTTGTATGGTCCAATAGATCTTGGCCTCAATTTAGCTTGGAGTTTAACCTCCTTATACCCTTAGTTGGCGCAACTTTCTGAAAAACCTTATCATCTACCAGAAACTCCAGGAATCTCCTTCTTTTATCAGCATAGCTTTTCTATCAGTTCTAATAGTCTGTTTTCAAGAGTCTTTTGATATATATGTCACCTTATTGAATGTTAAAGAAAATCTTCATGACCCATAAGATGATTTTATCACCAATGTTTGTGTCATTTTACCCTGATGTTTCATGTAAATTTCTCTACTAGTATTTTCACAATATCAATCGCTGGAAGTTCCATGCTTTCTTCAAATACAAATATTGGTCTAAGTTACGAAGTACTATAGGCTCCAACTTAAAAGAGTTAGATCTATTGATATTTTTAGATGCTTGCCCATGTGACACCAATTGAACATCCAAGTTCTCAAGCCTTCTCAAGAGGCTCGACTTAGTAATGACTATAGTGTTAAGAGTATGTTGTGCCTTCCTTGTCAGGGCATCTACCACATTATTTGCCTTTCTTGGGTGATATTAGATCTGTAAGTCATAAACTTTAAGCAATTTTAGTCAACGCCTTTGTCTTAGATTGAGCTTCATATGAGTGAAAAATGTACTTTAAGTTTTGATGATCAGTATAGTTCTCATAAGGTACTCCATGCAAGTAATGTTTTCAAATTTTCAGTGAAAAAACCATAATCGCTAATCTTGGGTCATGGGTAGGTATATTTCTCTCATAAGGCTTGACCTATCGGGAGGTATAAGCTATCACTTTATCTTCTTGCTCACTTTGTAGTTCTTTAACAAATTGGTTAGGAAAGATGTTATCTTCGAAAAATCTTTACCAAAACTTGATAATACCTAGTTAAACTTAACAAGTTTCTGGTCTCAGTAATACTCGTGAGCCTTGGGCACTTTGTAGCTGCTTTCACCTTCTGCAAGTCGACCTTAATCCCTTCCATTGAAACAACATGTCCTAAAACACCACTTCTTCTAACCAGAACTCATGCTTCTTGTATTTGCTGTGTAATTGATGCTCCCTTAAGGTGTAGAACCCCATTTTCATGTTCATCTCTGTCTTTGGAGCAAATCAAGATATTATCTATAAATACCACCACAAACTTGTCTAAGTAGGATCTAAAAATTCTATTCATAAGATCCATAAAGGCCACAGGGGCATTGGTCAGGCCAAAAGGCATCACGGTGAATTCATAGTGACCAAATTGGGTCCTATGTGCAGTTTGGGAATGTCTTTAAGTAAATCCTAAATTGATGGTATCCTAATTTTAAATAAATCTTAATAAATACTCTTGTTACTTACAGCCGTTCAAATAAACCATCTATTCGTGGCAATGGATGTTTGTTCTTGACGATGATCTTATTCAGCTCTCTGTAATTGACACATAACCTCAAGGGTCCATCATTCTCCCTTACAAATAGAACTAGGGCACCTCTTGGTGACACACTTGGTCTGGTAAATCTCTTCTGTAATAGCTCATCTAACTAAATCTTCAAGTTTCTAAGCTCTGTTAGGGCCATACCATATGAGGCTTTAGAGATACATTGCAGCACCAGAGATTAATTCAATCTCAAAATCAATTTCTCTTTGCGGGGCAGTCTCAATAACTCTTTAGGAAAATAACTCTAAATTTTGCAAACTATTAGGATATCCTCTGCTTCTTCTTCCTGTTGTTGAGTGTCAATAGCATAACGCTAACACCTAATCTATCCTTGACATAAGAGCTCATTTGCTTTCACAACAGAATTTAAAGGATAAGGTATTTTCTCTCTTTGCCCATAAAACATATTTCTATCCTTCGTTCATCCCTTAAAATAGCCTTAGAATCCTCACAATCTATCTTGACCCCATAAGTACACAACAAGCTTATTTCCAGAATGATATAAAGGTCTGACGAGTCAAATTGAATTAAAACTCTAGGGAATACTATACCACCAATAGTAATTCGAATAAGTTTATAAGAGATAGGATACTAAATTCTAGAGTGATTGGCTAACTTGATTCTATAATTGGTTTCTGTCTCCTTATTTTCAAGGTTCAGTTCCATAGCATATCAAGTGGATGTAAATGAAAGAGTAGCAACTGAATCAATCAATACACAAAATGGATTTGAAATTAACAAGATAGTTCTAGTAAATACCGCACTAGAGGTGGTAGCTTCCTTCTTCATAAACATATATGCCCTACAGCTGGGGGCCTTGGAGCTTGGAGCCCTTGTCTAGCCTTCAATCTTCTAGGACAGGTAACAATGAGGTGTTCTGGCTACCACACCACATATATTTATTAGTTCCTACTCGACATTTAGGAGTGGTGTGGTTAGTACCTCCACATTTTCCATAGGGCTCTGTTAAGCCTGTAGGATGACTCTTTGGAAGAGCGGGAGCAGATTTCTTCTGGTTTAAACTCTCCCTCGGAGCTCCCTGTTCGGCCCACTTCCTCTTTTGATTAATCGGGTTCAAGGTCCTCAATTCGGCCACCAGTTGTTCCACTTCAGCTACTTGCTCATATAATTCTTGATAGGTCAGGATTGATTGGCTAACTAGCTAGTTGTAAATATAGAAAGCTAATCTCTCTTCAAATCTCCTTATCTTCAGTCCTTCAGATGACACAAACTCCTGAACAAACCTGGATATTTTTGTAAATTTGCTAGCGTACTGCATCACAGTCATACTACTACTTATCTTTAGTTCCATAAATTCTTTCCCCTTTTGTCGTTGAACCACAATTGGGTAGAATTTGGCTCTCAGTTCTTCTAGAAATCTATTCCAAGTGAGGTCAGGCCCTAAGAGTCTATCTTTAACATGTTCCACCTAATATCAGCTTCGGTAGTTGGATAAAACATCCCAATGTTTATTTATTTTTTTATCCTCTAGAACTTTCACTGTTGTGAAAATCTTTTCTATCCTACTAATCCATGCTTTTAGCTCCCTGGGTCATACTTCCTATAATATACTTTAGGGTTACATCGCCCACCTTATCTGCTAATGTATTGACTTTATGAAGGATTTCGAAAGGTGTTGCGATTATTTGTTTCATAAGCTCAGACACCAAGGTCTGTTAATAGTTAGAGTTCCCATATAGCTAACCAACTCAGGGTGAAATAAGGGCATTCCACTAAGGGTTAGTGGCACATTACACAAAACTTGGTCACCAGATCCCTGACCATGATCTGAATTTTCTTCTATGTGGGTTTCTGCATTGTTTTACACATATTCTGATATTCTAACCACCTATTCAACTGAGTAATTTAGTCAACCGACTATAACCAACATATAAGATACACATACACAACAGATATAACTAGCATGACCCAAGTATTATTAAAACATAACACAAAGCTTCATTATATCATTGCCGTAATTACGCACGTACATACATATATATAGTTCCATAAAGAATATCACATCCAACTGATCACCCAAGGTTAACCTTTATGCCTACCTCCTAACCAAAACACTAGTTAGCCCCAACAGACTAAATCCGCCACATGCCTAGAAGTATTCGGGACTAGTCAACATAATCAAAAAGACCTGTCTAACTATATACAATGTCATAATTTGCACCAAATTCATCTATCCAACTGGCTATACAATATACATGTGGGCTCAAACAGTAATCTATCTGAGATGTCAACATATAATATAAATTAATCTAGTGATCTCTAGATGGATCATGGTCTAGGTCAGACTCATCCCTAGGCTCCCCGCCCGAGTCAGAACTGTCGTCTGAAGCACCAATCTCTGTATTCTCATCATCATGATCAAGCTGATGCCCTTTTAATTCTGGGTCCTTTTCTAAGTCTTCCATAAGGTCACCGTCAAAGCTAAACTATAGTATATCAGGGAGATCTGTAACAATGTGGACCTCATTAAATCCATTAAATGCACGGATCCGCTTTCTAAGTTCTGATGGCTTTGGGTTGTCAGGTGGATGAGGAGTGCTTGGTGCAGGTAGTGATGGTGGGGGAGATACAAAGTGTAATGAAAATATATACTGCAGAATGTCTATATTATTCCCTCTCGAATCAAACTCCACCCTTAATAACAGCTCGATGATAATGTTAGCCCAAGCCTCGCAAAACTGAAATCTAGGTCCTTCCATCCCAAGGCCCAAGTTATCACAAAGTCATGATATCGGGTCCTAAACTCGACCCAAGAGCCAACTGTAGGTAAGGTCCACAACAACCCATGTGTATGGACCATAACATTATGGAACTTAGAAATGGGGTCTGTAGGTGAGCTACCATACCAGCATATAGTAAGCAGATGTGAATGGCCACCGAAGTACCTCACATCATATTCGATGCATATGGATCTACCTAACAAGGAGGAACACAGGTGAAGAACATGGGAGAGACAAACAGGTATTTTTACAGTCATAAATCTCTAATGATATGTTAATAACCTCCACTAACCAACCTTCTCACAGTCCCATCTCTACTCTCCACACTTCATATCTCATCAAAGAAAATTAAACTGGCTCTGATACCAAAACTATAATGCCCCGTAATTAAGCATGTTCCACTATTTGCAATCACTATTTTGATTTGTTCAATTACAATGAATAAATCTAATGATCGGGGCATTACTGCTGTCCAAAGGACAAGGCTTGCAGCATGTGTACTAGAGATAACATCATTAGGCATGTCTTCAACCATACACATTCATACATGATCAAACCATATACTGTCAATTGTTAATCAACATAAGGTTTATACAGCAAAGTAAAATAATTCACCATATAATCTACACCTTCATCCATTGAAAATTTCAAAATATAGCTTCAAAATATGCATGTAGCGTGTCACTATTGATCCATCCAAATTTCCTTGCTCAACTTATTTTCTTCAACTAGTTTGTTAGCATAAGGGCGATTCACTGAGCATTTGCCTAAAACAAAACATGAAAAATATTTCAAACTATGAGCTAAAGCTTAGTACATGCATTCCTGTATTGTTAAAGAATCTCTACATAAATTGGTTGCGCGCCTGCTTTGCAAATCATTTTAAGCTAAAACAGTAAATAAGATGAATGTAAACTGCAGTTGCTATTTATCATCTGATGGTAAACCCCCTTGATGTTGTTACAATCTATGGATATGTGTACACTTGCCAAGCCAATCGAGGCATCTGGCCTGAAGTTGCGCGGGCAATGGAAGGGCAATGCCCTATAACTAATAACTGATGGGGTCACCAATTATGTGACAAATAACTGTGTAAACTGATTCATTGATGTACTTACCAAAACATGATAACTTTGATGAATATGTGCTGATTTCTAATAATACAGGCAATAAACATACCTGAAGTTTTTAGAATGCAATCTCACTAGATAATACTTATGCACAATGGGAAACGATAGACTAGGCCCTGTTTCTGCTTAAGAAATATAGTTATAGGTAAATGTAGTTAGTAAACAACTTTCACGCTCATAATTTGTAACTTTATCGAAATTGATGAATAAAAAGGGAATCCATAATTTAAACAATTCAATATAAGATAAGTTATATTAAAATGATTTTGAAAAATAAATAAGTTAGGGTCGTTGAACTCGAAATAAAACAAATTGAAGCAAAATAGACCAAAATGAAATAATTGAGGTGATAACGAAAGAGCTTTTACAGATATAAATGGAATGTGAGTTTTTGATGTTTCTAAAATGAATAATAAAAGGTTTAATACCAAGAGGGGTGTTGTGAGGTTCATTGGCCCGATAGACACCGATCCTGAGTAATTGCTGCCCCCACTTCTCAAATTTCATTCTCACACCCATGTAACTCTGTTTTCCAAGCCGTGTGAGCTTTTATACATAATCAAAGTTGTTGAACTTACTAAACTTTGTATTTTCTTTGCAATATCCATAATTATATAGAAACTCCTGATAATATTTCAAATTGTCACGATTTCTTTCGTCCCTCATATTACTATTTGATGGTCTACGTTAAAAAATCCATATCATTCACCGCTGACCTCCAACTCAGCCATAAAATCCCAATATGAAAAGATTAAAAAGTCCTTCCAAACTCTCAGTCATAGTCTAAAACATAATTCCCATGATAGGGTTCCTAAAATTGGGTTAGAACACAATTTGCACAGCTTCGGTCTATCCTGCACAGTCCTAGAAAACTGGCCATAAGTTTTTTCCATAGAACTCGGATTAAAGGTGATTCAAAAAGGCATTTGAAAGATAACTCACTGATCTACATATCCATCAAAAATCATAATTTTTCAATGGGAATAATGTTACCAGTTTATTCGCAAAGTGTCCCCTGTGTTCAGCCTGTTCACAGCCACATTGTGTTTGTGTTCCCCCTCTTCTGCACATAATTCCCCTCTAAAATAACTCCTTAATATCATTAAAAAAGCCTTGTTCCTTATCATCATGTTATAAAACCATGTTACTCAAATTTACTTGATAATCATCTTCATCAAATTTTAAATTCTTCTCTTTTTCAAAAACACTCAAAACACATCTATAATCATATTTATTTGCACATATGAGCTAAATAACCTATTTTAATCCATTTGAGATATTTCTCATAATTCAATACTTTATGATAACTCTCCTCAAGTCATTTTCCAAGTCAAACAACATATCTAAGATTCATTTTACATCAAAGTATATGCAAATAATATGCTCGAAGCCAAGAATAATTCAAACCATGCATAATCACCAAAATCCTAACTTATGATCAACTTGTTTCTGCATTTAAACTCATTCAAAATCAATGTAAACATCAACTAAAACTTATTTCTATAAAAACAATGTGATCCATGATCAAATCCAACATAAACCAAAGCTAACCAAGATTAAGTTAGGGTGTATACCTCACTTGGTGATCAAAGGGAGAGATGGAGATGGTGCTTGATGTGGGAGGGTGTTTGGCTCGTGGATGGTGGTTGGAGGGTGGCTGGCTAGTGGTGGCAAGGTGGCCAGAAGGTGGAAGATCAGCCAAGGAGGGGGGATGCCATGAATGAAGAGGAAGTAGGAGAAGAGAAGGTTGCTTTGCTTTTGGTCATTACTAGCTTGACTTTTTTTTGATAAGCTTGGCTGATTTTATCCAATCAAAAACTGGCTTCTTGCAAATGATAATTAGTGTTAAGCCAAAGATTATGCATTGTTTTCATAATTATTTCAATTATATTATATATATTATTTCGTCTAATTTAATTTATTTTATATATTTTTCAGGTTAGGCATTAATAAAATAAAAAGGAAAAGAGAGGACGTCAAGGTTCGGGCTTACACACTTGGCTATAAAGACGGTCCAAAAATAATAATTTATGGAAAATATTATTTTCATAACTATTTAATTGGGCTAGGGTTTCAATAGTTGGAGGAAAGCTAGAAGTCTTGAGGGAAACGAAGTCTAAGAAAGAAAGGAAGAAGAGGAAAAAAAACCCTAGCTATCCCACCCCTCCTTTCCTCTCCATTATATATCATCATCATCCTAAAGCATCTACCATCACAAGCCATGGTACCTTCCTTCAAACCCATAATCTCATGACAACCCTCAATAGCCTTCAATCTCCTCCATAACACACGGCCAACTTCTTCCCCTTTATCATATGATAATCACCATCACCACCATCTTCTTTCATAACCACGGCTGCCTCACGCCTCCTTCTCCATCATCACATAAATCATCTTCTCCAAAAACCACCTTCAGCCCCTTCAATCTCCTCACACCCAACCCATCACTAAAACCATAACATCACCTTCATCACATACCTTCACGCCTAAATCATCATAAACCTTAAACCCCCTCCACGCCATCCTCACTAAGCATAACCATCATCATCATCTTTCATCACCAAGTAGTATAGCCTTATTTTTTTTTTTTCGTGTTTTATACTATATTTTAGTTTATTTTTTTTGTTGTTTAGAGTATTGTTAAATATGAATTATTTGGGTGAATTTTGTGATGTTATTTTTAATATGAGTGAGTAAGTTTTTTTTGTGCTTAGTATAATCTATTTGAAATCATGCTAAATTGATTATTTTGAAACAAGTTTTATGTTTTATTGTCTAGTTGATTTATATTCATGATTCTATAGCGATTAGTATTTATTGTTCATGATATTCATATTATATTAAGTAGAATGCATGCTAGTTAGTTAAATACGAATTCATATGATAATTTAAAGGGCTTTAATACGTAAAAATTATCGTCTTTTAAGCGTTAGTATCATCCTAATTAATCATGGATGGCTCAAACCCATCTCTTTTAATTAGGTAATCATTATAGATCTTTGTTAAATCGATTTGCTGGTAAATTGGTCGCAAAGCATTAGATGTTGTTTTTCTAGTATGTAATGCTCTAGTTTGATTACATTCTTGCACTGGTGTAAGGGGTATCAAATTTGTTGGGTTTATATTAGGGCTGGACCTAATTAAACTATCATGTAAGGAAAAACAGGGAAGATCCACTGGTGAGTGTCTTCTACAGTTTAACTCATGGATGAAATTGACTTGCGTGTTAATGATAAATATTGATTTGCATGGTGGATGTAGATTATGCTAAGCATTTTTCATAAATTTGATATCTTTTGATAATTATTTGTTGCTTTTTAGTTAATTTGTTTAGTTTGTTAATTTTTATTCTTCAATTATTAGCTTTGATATAAATACCGTTTACCCCCCCAAAAGAATAGTCTTTTAGGAGTGTCTTGGTAATTTTAGATTAGTTAGATTTTGATTTTTATAGTGATTATAATTTTCAGATTTAATTTATACTATATTTTACCGTTTAATTACCGGTTTGTTAGAAATTAGGCTAAAAACAGTTTCTTTCGTTTTTTTTTTCAAGTTCTAATCCATCCTAGGGTTTATATAGTGCTCTAATCTGTCTCTATTTAATTTTGGAATTTTTGGAAATTATTTGATAAATTTTCAAAATTATTTCGTGAATTGGATATGTGCAGGTTTTTATTTTAATAAATCTGAATATTGCATTTTTAATATCTATTTCACCTTTTTTTAGGTATTATTGAGTCCAGAAAATTATATCCTTAAATTTGGGTAATTTTGTTAATTAATTTCGTATTTATATTAGTGCAGTTTAATCTTTTTCTAATTTCTGATTTCATTTTTCGCTTTATTTTTCTACAGTAATTTTCTGTTTTAATTTTTCTGAAGTTAATTAGATATAATTCTAGAGTTACAAGCTTATAAACTTGAAGAATATTAGTTTAGGTCACTGTTTGTGATTTTTAATATTAATTTTCTATTTATTACTTTCTGTTTTCATTTTTAGTACAAGATTGAGCTATTATTCTATTTTTGTTTTTCTAGTTTATTTAGGATAGCTATTTACTGTTTTATTTCCAGCATTAAATCTAGAATATTTAAAGTAATACTAAGTATTTTTCCAGATTTTTATTGGTTGAATTTGATTTATTTTAGAATTACAAAGAGAAGAGACAACCCATTAGACTAGTAAAATTATTTAGGCTGAAATTAGTTTTTTTGACATAATCTTTCCTCGTGGATCGATCCCTACTTTCCTACGCTATAAATATTATTTAGAAATCGAAGTAGTGGTTAAATTTGTACCTCCACAGCAAGCTTTACAAATTTTAGCGCCGTTGCCGGGGAAAGAAAATAAAATTGCTAGTGGCTTCTGTTTAATTTTGCTACTTCTATTGTTTTTATTTTAATTTTTGCAGATTGCCTGTAATGTATGAGATTAAGGAGTGGTAAGGAAATTGGAGAGGACAAGGAGCAACCATTGGTAGATAAAAACAAAGAAGGTTATCCTACCTCAGTAGGCCTTAAGACTAGAGAGGGAAGAATGTCTACCCTTCTGGAACTTGCTGCCCCTAACCTAGAAACCCAACCGATGTCCATTACTTATGCTAGATTAGATAAACCTCTAAAACTGAACTCTGGATTCATCAATCTGTTACCCAAGTTTCATGGATTAGCTGAAGATGACCCATACCGTCATATTATTGAATTCCTTATTACATGCTCTGCTATGGTGCCTGAGGGGATTCCCGAAGACCAAATTAGGTTGAGAGCTTTTCCTTTTTCTTTGATTGGTAATGCTAAAGATTGGTTGTATTACATGCCTGCTGGATCGTTCTCTACATGGACTGCATTGCATAAATTATTTTTAGAGAAATTTTTTCCAGCATCCCGAATTGGATCTATTAGGGAGGAGATATGTAGAATCAAACAAATGAATGGGGAAACTTTTTGCGAGTACTAGGAAAGATTTAATAAACTGTGTGCTAATTGTCCCCAGTATCAAATAACTGAGCAGTTGTTGATTCAATATTTTTATGAGGGTTTGCTTCCTATGGATCGTAATATGGTTAATGCTGCTAGTGGGGGGCTCTAGTTAATAAAACTTCAGCAGATGCTAGAAATTTATTTAATCTAATGGCCCAAAATACTCAGCAGTTTGGTGCTAGGGAGTCACAAATTAAAAGGGTTAATGAGATTGGTTCTAGCTCATCTGTAGCGAGTCAGTTATCTCACATTATGACTATGTTGAATAAGATTGTCACTGGGGGAGTACAAAAAGCCATCATTTGTGGCATTTATTGTCTAGAGGGGCATCCTACTGATGCATGTCCCAACTTTAAGAGGAAAATGTTAATGCTGTCTATTCTAACTAAGGTCAACGGAGGTATGATCCATATTCTAACACCTATAATGAAGGATGGAGAGACCACCCTAATCTTAGGTATGGCTCTCAAACCAATCCACCTGGTTTTGACCAAACATCTCATCAACCTTCTAATCAAGACAGGACCAACTTCCTACTAGAACAAGTCCTTAAGAAGATGGATGATAGGTTCCAGATTTTGGAGACAATTCTTAAGCAGGTTCAAGAGAGACAGACTGCAACTGATATCATAGTTAGCAACTTGTAGGCTCAAATACAAAATAGGTTATCATCTCAGCCTTACTCTAACGCTAAGGAGAATGTTAGTGCCATAACACTTAGGAGTGGGAAAGAGTGAGAAGAGCCTAGGAAGAGTAGAGAGGTTGAGCCTGAGTTAGAGGTCAAAGGGGCTGAACCAGAGTTAGATACAGATTCTAATCAAACTACTAAGGAAATAAGAGAGAAGAAAAGAGAACCTTATAAGCTAATTCCACCCTTTCCTAGTAGATTTCGAAACCCTACTTCTAAGGTGAATGAGGCTAACCAAGACATCTTAGAGACATTAAAGAAGGTAGAGATCAACATACCTCTCCTTGATGCCATTAAATAGGTGCCTCGTTATGCAGAGTTCTTGAAAGAATTGTGTGCTACTAAAAGAAAGTTAGTAGGGAATGAAAAGGTAAGTATGGGGGAAAATGTGTCTGCAGTTTTTCAAAGGAAAATTCCCCCTAAGTGCAAAGACCCAGGTATATTTTTTGTTCCTTGTAAAATAGGAAACCTTTACTTTGATAAGGCTATGCTTGAGTTGGGTGCTTCCATTAATGTTATACCTAGGTCTATTTATGACAAACTAAACTTAGGAGAGTTAAAGAAAACTGGTATAGTGGTTCAGTTAGCTGATAGGAGTTGTACTCACCTAGATGGAGTGTTAGAGGATGTCTTAGTCCAAGTGAATGAACTTGTGTTTCCTGCTGATTTTTATGTGATGAACATAGGTGATGCATGTCATGATATTCCCATCTTGCTTGGCAGGCCATTTTTGAAAATAGCTAGGACTAAAATTGATGTGCGTGAAGGAACATTAACCATGGAATTTGATGGCGAAGTGATTAAATTTAATATTTTTGATACCATGAGATTCCCTACTGATGTGAATTACGTGTATGCACTTGATGTTATTGATGAGTTATCCCAAGATATTTATGACTTGTCCAATGAAGATAAATTTTTGATTGTGCTTACTAACAGTCTTGATCATGCTGAGTTTCAAAAAGTGCCCTACCAGATCAATGATGATTTAGGGAAGAAATTCAACTAGAGGATCCAGGAGTTTCATGAAGTCGAGCCAACGACTATAAACAAAGGTGCTGGTTAGGAGGCAACCCAACGTTTTTAGGGAAGTACCTATTTAATTTTGTTTTTGTTTTCATTATTTCTATCTTCTTGCATGCATTAGGGACTATGCATGAATTAAGTGTGGGGGGGTGCATCCTGCATTTAAAATCGAATTTTTTTTTTCTTTCTTATAAATAATGCATGATATGAGTTTATGCTAGGCTTGCTTGTTTAAAAATATTTTGTGTTTTTATTAGCTGTTTTTTAGTTTATTCTTCTATGAGTGAAGACGTATAAGCATTTCTAGCTATCTTTCAGAGAAATTTGAGTTGATCCTCATATATCTCTTTAATAAGTAATTATCGTGATTATCCATCTTATTTAGTCATGTATTATATCCGCTTCAGAGGCAATAAAATGACTTGATCCATCTCCTAGACTATTGAATTAGTTGAATAACTCATTAAAATTGTGACTCTTCTTGTTTGTTTTTTATCCTTAAAAAGAAAAAAGAAGAAGAAGAAGAAGAAGAGAAAATAAATACAAGGCAAGTTTAGAATCAATTCAATGAGTTATTCTATCTAGTTCAATTGTCTTTATAGCCAGACCATGCCTAAATTTTTCTATTATAAATTTTTTAAACCTCTTGATCGGTGTATGCATATTTAAAAGAGATGGATAATTATTGAACATGTTATTTCATTAAGGAAATGTTGTGAGGTTGATAAATAAACTCTCTGAGAATAGTTGGATGTCTAGAAATTATTCACTTATAGGAGGAAAAAAAACTAATTAATTTTCAATAAAACTGTTTTTAAAGCAAACCAAGGACTAGTATGAATATCATAGTTATGCATGACTTTATAAGAAAGAAAAAGGGTAAGTTTTTAGATTGAGTCTAAGATTTCTTTGCACGAGGACATCTAAAGTCTAAGTATGGGGGAATTTGTTAAGCCAAAAATCACGCATTGTTTTTATAATTATTTCGATTATATTATATATATTATTTCGTCTAATTTAATTTATTTTACATATTTTTCAGGTTAGGCATTAATGAAATAAAAGGAGAAGAGAGGATGTCGAGGTTTGGGTTTACACGCTTGGCTATAAAGACGGTCCAAAAAAAAAAATCTATGGAAAATATTATTTTCATAATTATTTAATTGAGTTAGGGTTTCAATAGTTGGAGGAAAGTTAGAAGTTTTGAGGGAGAAGAAGTCTAAGAAAGAAAGGAAGAAGAGGAAAAAAACCCTAGCTATCCCACCCCTTCTTTCCTCTCCATTATATATCATCATCATCCTAAAGCATCTATCATCACAAGCCACAGTACCCTCCTTCAAACCCGTCATCTCATGGCAGCCCTCAATAGCCTTCAATCTCCTCCATAACACACGGCCAACTTCTTCCTTTTCATCATATCATATCACCATCACCGCCATCTTCGTTCATAGCCATGGCTACCTCACACCTCCTTCTCCATCATCACATAAATCATCTTCTCCATAAATCACCTTCAGCCCCTTCAATCTCGTCACACCCCACCCATCACTAAAACCATAACATCACCCTCATCACATACCATCACGCCTAAATCATCATAAACCTTAAACCCCCTCCACGCCATCCTCACTAAGCATAACCATCATCACCATCTTTCATCACCAAGTAGTATGGCCTTGTTGTTCTTTTTTCCGCGTTTTATATTGTTTTTAGTTTTTTTTTTTGGTTGTTTAGAGTATTGTTAAACATGAATTATTTGGGTGAATTTTGTGATGTTATTTTTAATATGAGTGAGTAAGTTTTATTTATGCTTAGTATAATCTATTTAAAACCATGCTAAATTGATTATTTTGAAACAAGTTTCATGCTTTATTGTCTAGTTGATTTATATTTATGATTCTATAAGCGATTAGTATTTATCGTTCATTATATTCGTATTATATTAAGTAGAATGCATGCTAGTTAGTTTAATACGAATTCATATGATAGTTTAAAGGGCTTTAATACGTAAAAGTTATCATCTTTTAGGCGTTAGTATCATCCTCAATAATCATGGATGGCTCAAACCCATCTCATTTAATTAGATAATCATTAGGGATCTTTATTAAATCGATTTGCTGGTAAATTGGTTACAAAGTATTAGATGATGTTTTTCTGGTACGTAATGCCCTAGTTTGATTAAATTCTTGCGCCAGTGTAAGGGTTATCAAATTAGTAGGGTTTATATTAGGGCTGGACTTAATTAAAATATAATATAAGGAAAAACAGGGAAGATCCGCTGGTGAGTGTCTTCTACAGTTTAACTCATGGATGAAATTGACTTGTGTGTTAATGATAAATATTAATTTGCATGGTAGATATAGATTATGCCAAGCATTTTTCATAAATTTGATATCTTTTGATAATTATTTGTTGCTTTTAGTTAATTTGTTTAGTTTGTCAATTTTTATTCTTCAATTATTAGCTTTGATATAAATACCGTTTACCCCCCAAAAGAATAGTCTTTTAGGAGTGTCTTGATAATTTTAGATTAGTTAGATTTTGATTTTTAGAGTGATTATAATTTTCAGATTTAATTTATATTCTGTTTCGCTGTTTAATTACCGGTTTGTTAGAAATTAGGTTAAAAATAGTTTCTTTCATTTTTTTTCAAGTTCTAGTCCATCCTAGGTTTATGTAGTGTCCTAATCTGCCTGTATTTAATTTCGGAATTTTTGGAAATTATTTGAAAATTTTTCAGAATTATTTCGTGAATTGGATATGTGCAAGTTTTAATTTCAATAAATCTGAATATTGTGTTTTTAATATTTATTTCACGTTTTTTGAGGTATTATTGAGTCCAGAAAATTATATCCTTAAATTGGGTAATTTTGTTAATTAATTTCGTATTTATATTAGTGCTGTTTAATCTTTTTCTAATTTCATATTTAATTTTCTGCTTTATTTTTTTGTAGTAATTTTTTGTTTTAATTTTTCTGAAGTTAATTAGATATAATTCTGGTGTTACAAGCTTATAAACTTGAAGAATATTAGTTTAAGCCACTGTTTGTGATTTTTAATATTAATTTTCTATTTATTACTTTCTGTTTTCATTTTTAGTAGAAGATTGAGTTATTATTCTGTTTTCATTTTTCTAGTTGATTTAGGATAGCTATTTACTGTTTTATTTCCAGCATTAAATTTAGAATATTTAGGAGTAATATTAAGTATTTTTCCAGATTTTTATTTGTTAAATTTGATTTATTTTAGAATTACAAAGACAAGGGACAATCAGTTTTTTGACATAATCTTTCCTCGTGAATCGATCCCAACTTTCCTATGCTATAAATATTATTTAGAAATCGAGGTAGTGATTAAATTTATAACTCCACGATAAGCTTTACAATTAGGTATAATGATGGCAATCAAGTTAATTTAATTACACCAAAATTTTCGGGCCACAATTTGAACCCAAAAGGAATCGGGCTGGAAATCGAGCCCAAATGAATTTGGGCCCAAATATTTGCATGGTTTAAAAGTAAATTTTCATGACATTATGAAAAATAATTCATCACCTATTCATATTGACTGGGGCCTAATATCGATTCACCCTAAATCGTTACAGTAAATGAAACTCGAATTGCAAAGTGGGGCTCAAAATGAATTCTCCCAACTCGGATGATTAAATGAGATAGATAAATGTGAAAAATTAATAATATGGATTAATTAAATAAATAAACATGATTTGGGGCCGGGCTATTACATGGTACAATGCCATGGACCCCTAAAAGATCTTTGTAAGGAATTCCTGGGCCACTATTCATGCAATACTGGCGTTCCAATCCCACTCCAGGACCTAGAGATGCTCAAGCAAAATGAGGAAGGGTTCTCTGACTACCTAGCTCGATAGAGGGTGAAGGTTGCACGCATGGTGGATCGTCATCAAGTGAGACTATTCATTAGGAACCTCTAAGCCGCATATAGTCAACACCTATGTAACACCCCAAATGCACATAAACCCATTGTTTGCTTTCTCTCCATTAATATCACGAATTAGAAGTAATAACCCAAATTATTGGGGCATTATCGCCATCCAAAAAAGACAAAGCTTCGCTTATAAACAATAAAAATAGCAAAGCTAAACATCGCTTACCACTAAAAGACATTCACACAATCACAAGCCATCAAAATCATACATAAATAGTTTCTAACTTATCTAAAGGTTTACACCAAAATAAAGTAACTCTGTGTAGAGTATGTAGTTCTAACATAAGAGTATTTCATAATGCTGTGCTAAAAGCATCTTAGCACTATTACAACACTGTTCCTTTCAGACTTCATTGCTCACTTATCTCCTTCAGTCAGCCTACCAGCCTGAGGACAACTCACTGAGCCTTTGCCTAAAACAAAACATGAAAA
Organism: Carnegiea gigantea; assembly: GCA_029747015.1. Classification (NCBI taxonomy): domain Eukaryota; kingdom Viridiplantae; phylum Streptophyta; class Magnoliopsida; order Caryophyllales; family Cactaceae; genus Carnegiea; species Carnegiea gigantea. Next base: position 351,998 of record JAKOGI010000444.1, on the reverse strand, counting down.
CATTTCAAATTGTGAGCCAAAACTCAGTACATGTATTCTTGTATTGTTAAATGTTCATTGAAAAGCTAGTTGGGCCCGCATTACAATTCATTTTAATTTAAAATAGGAAATGAGATGAATATAAAACTGCATTACCAATTTTTATCTGATAGTGAACCCCTGGTAACTGTTACGATTTGAAGATAGGTGTACACCTACTATGCCGATCGGGGGACCTAGGCCGAAGCCACACGGGTAACTGAAGGGCAATATCCTGTAACTGATAACTGATGGGGTCGCTAATTATGTGACAGATCATTGATTAAACTTATTGATTGATGTACTTACGAAAGCATTATAATTTTGATACATACATGCTGATTTCTAAAGATACATTCAATGAACGTACATGGAACTTTTAATGAAATCTCATTGAGTATGATTATGCACAAAAAAGGGAGGAAATGATAGATTAGGCCCTGATTCTTTACAAAAATATCATCATAGGAACGTATAGTACTTAGCAAATGTATTTATATTCATAGTTGATAGTTTAAGTTAAAAAAAAAGTAAAGGTTTAACAGGAGCTAAAATAAATAACTCGCAACTTAATCTCCGAACCTTAGCTTGAGACCTAATTCTATAATATAGAAAGCTTAAAGAATCCCACAAAACTTTCATTTACAAAGCAAAACATGATTCCCACAATAGGGTTCCCAAAATTGAGTTAGAACACAAGGGTGCCAGTTTTGGTCTAACTTGCACAGTCCCAGTAAAACGGCCATAGCTTTTTTCACAGAACTCAGATTAAAGAGATTCAAAAGGCATTTAAAAGAACCTCACTGGTTTATCTACCCATCAAAAATCACAAATTTTTAATTAGCCACTCATTACCCGTTTAATTGCAAAGTCTCCCATGTTTTCGGCCTCCTCACAGCCACACTGCTTTTGTATTCCCCCTTCTTTTCACATACTTCCCCATCTAAATTCACTCTTTAAAATCATTCAACAAAGTCTTGGTCCTTCTCATCACCATACAAAGTCATATTACTTAATTTCACTCTATAATTATCTACATTACATTTCAAGTCTTCTCTTTCTCAAACCCACTCAAAATACGTCCATGATCTTATTTAGTTACATAAATAAGCAAAATGACCTCTTATAATCAATTGAGGAAATTCCCATAATCCACCCCTTTTTCAAGAATCACACCACATCAATTTTTTTTTCAAGTTAAAAGACACATCAAAGATTCATTTCTTAATCAAATATACACAAATAACATGCTTGATATTAAAAGAAAGCTAAACCTTGCATAGTCATTAAAACCCTAGTTTATGGCCAACTTGGACTTACCTTCAACTCATTCAAAACCACACAAACACCACCATAATCATTTATGATGCAAAAAATTGCCAAATCAAACACAAAACAATCTATAAACATCAGTTAAGCCTAAGCTTGCATGATTATGAACTATCTCAACTTCCACATACTTTCAAGCTTCAGCAACAATTAAAACACCAAAATAGCTCTTATTTCTATCAAAACAACACGTTTAACAATCAAAAATAACCAAACAAGAGTCAAAACCAAAAATCCAAAGTAAGGGTTACTCACTTTAATGCCCAGAAGAGAGGTGGAAGAAGTGGTTAATTAAGGTGGGGGTTGAAAGGTGGTAGTGGTTGAGCTATGAGTGGTGGATTGGTAGCAGTGGACTGCTTCGATGGTGGTAAATAGTAGCAGCAGGGGGCTGCCGTGGGCGTGGAGGAGAGAAGGGTGAGAGAGATGTGTGTGTGTGTGTGTGTGTGTGTGTGTTGCTTGGCTAGAATGACTTAGAAATTTACTTGGCTACACTTTAACCCCCATAATGTAGCTTTTTGCTAATGCTAATTTGGCATAATGATGATAATTAACTACGTAAAGGAAGTAGTAACTTGTTGGGCCTAAATTGGGCTTAAAGGAATTTTGGTCCGGGAAGAAAATTAAACCGTATGCGATTAAATTTTTATAGCTCAAAATTAAAATTTTCAAGATTATAAAAAAGAATAATTTAATCTCTTAAACCATAATTATCGAGGCCTACTATCAATTTTTCAAAAATTTTACGATAACAAAAAAAAAAAAAATTCGAATTGCAAAGTGAGGGCCTAATGAATTTTTTTTTCACCGAAATGATTAAATGCGATAAATACATATGAAAAAAATTATTAACATGAGATAATTAAATAAATAAATAAACATGATTTAGAATTGGGTTATTACAACCTATGGTTCACAACATGTGAAAATTTCACCACACCAAGGAATGTAGGCATGTTGGTCAGAGAAAAGTTATCCAAGGAAGCACCTGCAAGGGCAGGTAGCAACAGAAATGAAACTACCAAAATAAGGATAAAAAAGCTAACATTTCCAAGAAAGTGCGCGTGATAAATCATTTTACTGAGTATGCCACAAAGGGACCACCTACACTTAGGGTCTGGACTGATTTTAGGCTAAACGAAAATCGGTCTCTCTAAGGTCAACCAAAAACTAAGGCTCTTAGGTAGCCCAAATATTGTCATCTAGCCAAGTACTGTGAGTGTTGTGCAGGGACTAGCAAAGGCATGTGCTGTGGAAGAATTGATCACTCGAGTTTCACTTGTCCAAGATGGCACAAGGGCATAGAAAAAGGAGTTGTAAGGTGGCTAGTACCGCCACCTTAGGGAGCACTGCCCCTTAAACCTCCAACAGCAGGATGAGCTTTACATCATGAGTAAGAAGAAAGTTGTCGTTTCTGGTACGGTTGTCACTGGAACTCTCTTTTTAAATTCAAATCCATCTTGAATTTTGTTTGATTTGAGTGCTACCGATTCATTTATATCCACCCGAATTACATTGAAATTAAACTTGGAAAAAGATAAGATGTGGGCCAACTATAGAATTAGTTTGCTAAATAGGCAAGTGATATAATGTCCCATTCTTCACAAGAATGTTCCTATTGTGATTGTGGAGCATGAGTTTCCCGAAAGTTTGATCCAGTTCGAAACGTTGGAATTTGACGTAATTTTAGGGATGAACTGGTTGACTATATACAGGGCAAACATAGATTACAAGGATCTTAAGGTCACTTTAAGGGACCATGATGATCGAGAAATATGCTTTTATAGTGAAAGGAACGGTAAAGAGTATCGCATAATTTCAATTATGAAGGCAAGTAAGTTATTAAGGTAAGGTTATGTATGATATTATGTTATACCACTGAAGTTAAGAAGGAAGATGTGAAAATGGAAGATATCCATGTGGGGTGTGAGTTTCCTAATGTCTTTCCCAATGAAATTAACTCCCCAAAGGAAGATTGATTTTGAGATTGCTAATTTGGAGTGCACAACCCATTTCAAAAGTTCCATATAGGATAACCCCAATGAAGCTCAAAGAGTTAAGAACTTAGCTAAACAAATTACTGCAGAAAGGGTATATTAGGTCGAGTGTATCACCCTCAGAAGCCCTAGTTTTGTTTATGAAGAAAGAGGATGGAACTTGGTTGTGTATAGATTATAAGGTGTTAAACAAAATTGCCATTGAGAACACATACCCTTTGGCACGAACAGATGATTTGTTCGATTAGTTGCAAGGAGTTGGGGTATTTTGAATATTGATTTTAGGCCTGGTTACCACCAGCATAGGATGAAGCCAGAAGAGATTGACAAAACAACCTTCAAGACTAGATACGGTCATTATAAGTTCACAATAATGCCTTTGGGACTTACCAGTGTCCCTATTGCGTTTATGGATCTTACGAATGGAGTTTTCGAATTTTATTTGGACACATTTTTGGTGGTATTCATAGATGATTTTCTAATATACTCTGAGGATAAGGAGGAGCATGCTAGTCACTTGACGACTATGTTACAAGCCCTGAGGAACTCTAGTTACATGCTAAACTGAAAAAAAAGTGAGTTTTAGTTAACTGAAGTGACACTTTTGGGGTATGTACTTTCCAAAGAAGGGATTAAAGTTGACCCTCAAGATAAAGACAGTTGCTGAATGGCCCAGGCCCACCAATGTGATGCAAGTAAGGAGTTTTCTGGGTTTAGTGGGATACTATAGGAGATTTGTGAGGGATTTTTCAAAAATAAAATCCCTACTGACCGATCTGTTGAAGAAAACACTAAATTTAAGTGTTTAGATAGGTGCGAGGAGGCATTCAAGAATTAAAGAGGCAGTTAACCATAACCCCTGTCCTTACCTTGCCATGTAAGGGAAAGAATATACTATTTACAATGATGCTTCTAAGAGTGAGCTAGGTTGTGCGTTGATGCAAGATGACAGGGTACTAAACCATGTCTCTAGGCAACTAAAACCTTATGAAAAGAACTACCCTATTCAAAATCTAGAGCTAGCTGCAGTGCTTTTTACCTTAAAGATATGGCGACACTACTTATGTAGGGTGCTATACAAGATCTAAACCGACCATTAGATCCTAAAGTAGATCTTTACTGAAAAGGGGATCACCTAAGGCAACGACGATGGTTGGAGTTGCTTAAGGACTATAATGTGCAAATTTAATATCCTGGGAAGGCGAATACGGTAGTAGATGCACTAAGTGTGAAGGCTCAACAAAGTTGAAACATAATAATAAGTACCCAACCTAACATTGTAAGAGACCTTGGAATTATAGGTACTGAACTTATGTTACCTGGGTTCATAGATGGGATGTTGCTAGCAATAGAGGTGCAAAATTCGATAATAGAAAAGACTAAAATGAGTCAAAAGCATGATGCTAAGATAGATAGGCTTAGATAGAATGTCACATAGGGAAAGTCTTCTGGCTTTGTAATACATGAAGATGGAACCCTGAGGTTCCAAAACAAACTATTCGTACCCTATAAGGAAGGGTTAAAGAGAAAAATTTTAGGAAAAGCTCATAACACTCGTTACTCAGTGCATCCCGGAGGGGAAAAAATTGATAGAGATTTAAGGCAATTTATTGGATATGAAAATATGAAGAAAGAAATTAAAGAGTATGTGGATAGATGTCTGATGTGTGAAAGGATGAAAGCTAAACATCAACAGCCAGTAGGCTAACTAAGACCTTTAAGGGTTCCTACCTTGAAACGGGATTCAATTTCAATAGATTTCATTATGGGATTGCTCCTCAGGGCTTCGAAAAAGAATTGCATTTGGGTTATTATTGATAGACTCACCAAATCTACCAGTTTTTATACCAATTCATGACACCTGGGGTGGAGAGCGAGTGGCGCAGTTGTATGTCAAAGAAATAGTCTGATTACATGGCATACCAAAAGACATAGTATTTGATAGAGGCCAAAGATTTCAACCTCATTTTAGGTCAGTCCTATAGAAAGTCATTGGGGCCAAGCTGAATTTTAGTAGTTCATGTGATCCTAAGACTTGATGGGCAAATTGAAAGAGTGAATAAAATCCTGGAGGATATGCTGAGAGCATATGTGCTTGATTTTCAGGGAAAATAGGAAGATTATTTACTCTTAGTGGAATTTTCTTATGGTAACAGTTATCAATCTACCATTAGAATGGCTCCTTTTGAGGCGTTGTATGAGGAAGTGCAGAACACCAATGTGTTAGAGTGAGGTTGATGAAGCTTTAACCATAGGGCCTAAGTCGATTCAAGAGACCACTTAGATGATATACAGAATTAAAGAACATATTAAAGCAGCCCATAGTAGACAGAAACGTTATGTTGATAAAAGGTGGAGACATTAGAGTTTAAGGGGGAAATAAAGTGTTCTTAAAAGTATCTCCAGTTAAGGAAATGAGAAGGTTCAACATCAGAGGTAAATCGAGCAATAAGTATATTGGGCCTTATGAAATTATTAAGAAGTTAAACTCTGTGGCTCATAGGTTGGAGTTACCAGTAGAACTTAAGTATGTGCATAACATTTTCCACATTTCACTACTCAAAAAATATGTTCTAGATCCAAACTATGTCATCATAGCAGAACCTATAAAGGTCGCTAAGAATTTGGTGTATGGAGACCTTCCTTTATAAAATTAGATTACAGGGTTAAACAATCTTAGAACAAGAGCATTCCTCTGGTAAAGGTTTTGTGGACTAACCATGCTTTATCTGAAGCTACATTACAGACTGAGGAACACATCAAAAGCCAATACCCATACCTATTTGAGGTCAACCAAAGGTAAGATGCATATAAAAAGAGTGTCAGGCACAACAAATTAAAGATAAAAATTCCTTCTTAATCCATTAATTTTAACCAAGAAAATTTACCAAAAATATACAATATGTATTGAATAAAAAAAAGAGAAAAAGGAAGATTATTAGGATTTAATTTAGGGAAATCTAGATAAGCTAAATTACCGATGAAATAAAAGAAATAAAAGAAGAAAAAAAGGGATAATAAAATTCAAAATAATAAAACCAAATTCCCCCTAATACCCGTGAACCCCCTGAGCACCATTGCCTTATCATCTATCGCTGCGCAGCCACATTCTGCCATAAGCCTATCGTCCAAAAGCCGCTATGACTACCACCTTCCCCTCTTTACTGCTATTGTGTGTGCACTGAAGTGGGTCTGAAGGTGAAGTCCTCACCCCTTATTTTCATTTAGATTGTCTGATAACTGAATGAAAATAATGAGTTACATATATGTCTAATGTTGTATGAGATGTGTGTGTTGTTGCCATAAGCATAGTGGTTTTGGGTTTGGGGTTTGAGTTGGAAATCAAATGGGATTTTATTGGATTAAGGAAGTTTAAATGAATTGTAATAAGAGTTGAGTGAAATTAGTATAAAATATATGTGGGGTGTGTATGGTTATGCGTAGGCATATACATTTTTTTGGGGGGGGGGGAGCTTGTGAGTTGTAGTAAAGGAAGAATGGAGGGAAAAGAATTTATTTAAGGAGTTTAAAGATTGATTAAAAAGAATGATAATGAAGGGTAATATGACTATTTCGAGATACATAGAATGGGTTTGGGTAAAAGTTTGCATTTGGATAAGGGTTCCGAATGTCATTTTAGAATTAGTTTAAGGATTTAAACGTGTTAATTGTGTAGCCTTTGCATTAAATTGTGGTATAATTAAATCCTTTGGGAAGTCCAAGTTTTGCTTTTGGGGTCAAGTGATAAACTAATTGATTACGGGGCAGCCAATAATTATGTATGCATCTCAACTAGCAAGGGAGAATAAAACAAAGGCTTCTTGACGTTGCCCTGGAACCAAGTTCATGTCATCACCCTAAATGAAATCGCGCTTAAATAATCTAAATCCCAATAGCAGCTAATAATAATGCGACTATTAAAGAGGTGATGACAACAATAATAATGACAATAATAACAATAATAGTGATAATAAATTAATGATAATGCTAATACTAATAAGTTTAACACAATAACGATATTAGTAGATTTATAACAGTAGCTATAATGGTAATGATAATTATGTCCAAGTTAATAAAAATGACGCAAATTATGTCATCACACTATTTTAACGTAAATAAAACAAACATTAACTTACAAAGAGAAATAACAGACACAAAGAGAAGCAGAATGAAGTTAAGTGGATAATAATGGGTGAGTTGATGACTAAAAAGAAGAGCATTGGTTTTCAATTACTTATGCAACTAGAAAATTTAAAAAGGTTTCCTAAACTCACACTAACCGTGAAATTACACATTTTTGGTGCAGGACAAGACCACCTTTACTGCTTCAAGCTACCAACTAACATTTTTCATTATAAAAGGAGGAAGATTTCAAAAACTAAGAACTGACATTGCTTGTGCTCTACGAAAACTCACACATTTACCAATTACACAAATTAATGCAGTGTCCATGGAATGAATCATTTGGTGTAATGTTTTCTTAACTAAATATGAGGCCCATCAGTTATGAATCATCAGGGCCTATGCCCTTTAGTTGACTCGTGCGGCTGAAGCTCAGGCTTCCTGACGGCCTGGGAGGTGTGCACCTTGTCTGGTACTAAATTATCGTATTTTACATGCTTCTATCACCTAGTTCTAGCTCGTATAATAATATAATATTTAGGATTTTTACTTGCTCTGTTTACTTTTATAGTTAATAAGTTCAATCGAGCAAATGCTGCAAAAACAGTAAGATGACAAGAAAAGTAAGAATATCACAAAGTAAGGAGGGAAGACAGGTGATCATGGCCACCACCCCCAGCTGTCGCCACCCTATAGGGTGGCTATGGCAGGAGATGGCGATGATTGGCTATCGCCCAACCAACGGCCACCTATCGCCAAGATGACGACCATCGTCCCCCCAATGCTTTTCTCGCCCCTTTTTCTCCTAGCTCAATTTTTATTTAAATGACCTTTTAGGGAAGCCATTGGAGACTTTTTTTGAGAGGTTTGAGTTTAGGTTTAGCCACTAAAAACCCCATTACGAGGAAATAAACTAGGTAGATTAGGATTTGCTTTAGGTGGATTTTGGAATCAAGCATGTCGATTTTGATCTCCATTCAAGCAATCACTAAGTTTTCTCTCTCTTTCTGTCTCTATTTTGTATTTTGTCCTTGTTTACATTTTGTTAGTTTAGTTCGTGTGTTCGATTTCATTTAGTTTAAATGTTTAGTTTTATCGTTTATCCATGTTTAATTAGCATGTTAGATTAGATTAGTTTCATTCTCTCTCCACCTTAGTTCATGTTCAGTTGCTTGCTTGTTAGCCTAGTTGCAATTAGGTGTAATTCTATTTTTGTGATGATTAGTAACCAGTTTTTCCTAAACTCGATTATGATTAGCCCCTAGATAGCTAATTAGTCTTGGATTAAGTCTAACCACACCCCATAAATCTTTCTAACTTAGCCTTTTCTCTCATTCCCTCCAAGTGTTCGATGAAATACTTGAGAGAGGTTTCATCCATATTTTTGGGAGATTGAATTATGTCGAGAGGTAAGGTCAATGAGCTAGTGTGGGGGTGAGAATAACCCAGATTAGGATATAAAAATAGTCCTGATCCTAGCTGGTTCCAACGATTGCTAATCTTGTGGTCTAATTAGGCTAACCCCATGAAACTAGGTGGTTAGAATAATTTGGCTAGCTTATGCCCCTTGAAAGAGGGTTTGGGTGGTCTTCGATGGAGTAATCGACCATCTTCAGTTAGCAATATAGGTTAGGTAGGTTTGGACTCATCTTGATTACTTGGTTTGTTAACTGGCTAAATCATAACTCCAAGCCTCCTTTCATTTGTTTATTAGCTTAATTTAGCTGGTCTTTCTTTCCATTTCACTTAGCCTAGGTTGAGCCACTTGTGCTAATCTTGGTACTTGAAACTCAATTTCCTGTGGACGACAACCTAAGTACTCTATGATAAACCTTGCACTTGGGGTTATAAATTGAAAACATAAATACTTCCTATCAATTTTTTAGCGCTGTTGATGAGGAGTTGGCACTTTTTAATTTCGAGGTTTACTTAAGCATTCGAAACTAGGCCTTTAGAAAATTAAAAAAACAATGAAAATAAAAAATTTGAAAAAAAAAACTCAAAATGGCTATTTTCCATTTACCTCAATATGAGCATGAGCCTTTTTGGCAATATTTATCCATATTGAATGATTACCGTGCTCAATAGATACATTTCACGTATGATAAATGGGAAATGTACAATGCTATTCTCGAGCAGATAACGTATGAGACTCGAGCCACCCTTGATTACATGTGTTATAGTGGTTTGTGCTATTTAAATATTAGTGATATATGGGACTTGTTTGAATCTTTAGCTTGGTATTAATGCCAACATGAGAGTGTTAGTGAGTTTTTTGTGTGCCCTTTCCCCCTTTCCTATGGTTTGCATGCTCAATCCCCAGGTGTAGATCAATTTAGAGATTCGTTTCGTCACTATTCCTCCTACTCTCTTGTTGTGTGCTCTTATTGCATATCCTCTGAACATTATGCAAATTCCTTATCATGATATTTTTGATCAATGTTATGCAAAACTTAATACCATAACAGATATAATGAATGTGTGAGATACACACTCTGTTAGTGTGATGAGGGGGTGTCGCCTATTGCATGAGAGAGACCCTAATCTCCCTTCTTGTATACTTGAGGTTAGCCTCTATGATGATTATGAGTCTTCTTTTTCCATAGAGCCCAATTTTATGTCTCATACTTCTTTGACCAACCTAGAGGAAGTAATTGACCTTTCCTTGATCTCTTTGCCTTTTGTCGGTCCATCCTAGTCTAGCACACCTAGAGACTTTATCGTTGGTCACTTGGCCTTAATTGCCTCTTCCATCCCTTTAGCTTAGTGCACAGGGTTAGAGATGGGTAGGTTTTCTAAAGGAGATGCTAGCTTTGTTAAGGATGATTTGCTTGATTGGTCGGAAGAACCTACCTTGATTGAGCCATTTCTTAAGGAGGCCCCCTTTGTGGAGTCGCGTGGTGATTGTGCCGCTGCTAGCATTGAGCATATCGACCCCATTTGCACCGATTCACTTAGCTTAGCCCCATTTCATCCTCCTCGCTTTCCACCATCCTCTCTCATTTGCATGCATTTCACGATTCCCTAGGTGACATTAAAGGGTTAACTGCCTCTTTTGACCCTCATTGTGCGTATATAGAGGACGTGGCTAGAAAGGTCATATGGAGTACTTTTTTTATCATGCTTTTGATTTTTATATGGCATTTGATAAGTTTAAGAGGGCACTAACTATCTTTGCTATGATCTTATTAGTGTTGTCTCATTCACATCATTTTGAGATGTATGCAACACCATATGTGAAGCTCTTACGAGCTTTGACCGCATCCAAGTTGAAGACTTGAAGCTTAGGAAATGAGGATAGTGGCTGATACTTTTCAAGCCTCCATGCCACTATCTTAGAGAGGCGTAGTTCGGGTACAATCAGTACCCGACCTGGCATAATCGTTCTAACTCTTCTGCATTGTTCTTATTTTCTTTCTTTTTCTTTTTGTTTAGCTGTAGATATTCGGTTGTATTTTTATTAGTGATCAATATTGAGGTGAAACTTGGGATGTTGTGGAGCCAATTGATGGCTATGATCACCTTCATGTGCCTTTTATGCATAGTTATATTTTGTGATTGATGGCATTGTTTAATTTGTGTATATTTGTTTTTAGTGGTGTTGGTTTTGTGTATATGTGTTGTCTTGTTGTCGACTGGGTGAGGTTGTGTTTTTAGATGAGTGTGTTAGCTTATGTATATGTGTGTTCATTGGGTATTCTTGTGCATTTTGTTTTGTTTTACATGTTTTGTGGTTGGTGGTGACTTCTCGGTCCCAATGAGAACACTGTGAGATTTAGGTGTAGGGCTAGGGATGTTATGTACTCTCTCATACATGTTTTTCTGATATTTTTTCATTTTTTTTCTAATTTTCATGGAGTTTTTCTTCTTTGCTTCGGGGGCATTTTTGTGCCATTGTGATTGGTTTTTGATCTTTTATAACTTGGTTGCTAGCTTATATGTAGGTCGGATGTGCATGATGGAACATTGGTCTGCAATGTAATTTTCAATTTTTTATAATAACCCCATTTCACATTTGCGGCTTTGTGCCTACCTTGTTTACTTGGCCACTGACTTTTGGTGTTAATTGTTGAAATTTGGGTTTGGGGACATTCTACTTGGTTAACTGACAGCTTTGTCATCAGAAAGAGGGAAAAAAAGAGAAAAAAAAGAGTGTAAAATGGAGCTTAACTCTAGTATCCCTATTTAGGCTTAAATAAGTGCTCTGCATATCCCAAAAAAATCCCTAATTAGAGAAGAAGCCCAAATACATAGTATGTTATCCTCTGACAGTTCAAGTCTTGATAAACCAAGAACTACATACCCGAGCGAAGGAGCATACAGAGAAAAGCAGGGGAAAAAAAAGAAAAGAAGAAAAATAAAAAAGACCAGAAATGTGATCTAACCAAAGTGAGTCATAAGCCGAGTGGAGGTGACCTTTTGCCTAGAGTTAGCCTAGCATTAAAAGTCAATACACTTTGCACGGAGATTGAAGAGCATCATATGAGGAGTACTCTATTTCCGGACCCCCGAGTTGGAGTTCTCTTCTTTTTACGAGTGGAAGTACGAGCGTAAGCGAGTGTAGCTAAGGCCATCGTTAACTCATAATCGGATGTAGCTAATCGGATCGTTCCTCTCCGATGTAGCTAAGGCGAGCCCGGACCATATTAAGTAGCATGGAGCTAATGTCACTAAGATATCAATCAAAGGAGCTACTCCTGCTTTTGACCCAATTGTGAGACTTCGCTCCCCCGCGCTTGTCATTGTGTTGCGTGGTGTGAAAAATGAGAGCCATGATGCATTTATAGCCTATGTGTGTCTTGAATGTATGTTTTGCTTGTATATGGCTTAGTAGCCAGGTTGTTAGGGCAATAAAATTGATCTAGATGTGTACATATTTTCCCCTTTGCCATGTATATATGCTTCGCTTTTGAAAAAAATCCAAAAATATTTCAAAGCTTTTGTGGGTGTACCTTATGCAAACCCTTACCAGACCTCACTCGTCCATCTGAGGGAACCAATGGGTTTAAAGGGCTTGTTGCTTGCATTAAATGCAACAGTGATTCTTACGAAAGTGGTTTAGGTTCCTAGGTTAATTTTTCTTTTGTTTTACTCGAGGACGAGTAAAAGATAGGTGTGGTGTTATTTATTTGGTACTAAATTATTGTCTTTTACATGGCTCTATCATCTAGTTTTAGCTCATATAATAATATAATCGTTAGGATTTTTGCTTCATTTACTTTTAATGGTAATAAGTTTAATCGAGCGAATGCCGCAAAAGGAGCAAAGACGGACACGAAAAGCATGAATGTCGCAAAGCAAAAAGGGACGATTGGTGGTCATGACCGCTACCCCCAGCCATCACCACCTTGCAGGGTGGCTGTGGCACCAGGGGCTGGTGATAGCTGGCCGTTGCCCAGGCGACGACCCTTTATCCCCCATTTGCTCTTCTCGCCTCTTTTTCTCCGACTCGATTTCTATTTAAAGGACCTTTTTGGGGAGCCTTTAGAGACATTTTGGGATTTAGGTTTAGGCACTAAAAACCCCGTTGGGGGTTAGTAAACTATGTAGATTAGGATTTATTTTGGGTAGATTTTTGAATCAAGCGTGTGGATCTTGATCTCCATTTAAGCAATCACTAGGTTTTCTCTTTTCTTTCTCTGTCTATTTATTTTATTCTTGTTCAAATTTTTTTAGTTTAATTCTTGTGTTTGATTTTATTTGGTTTAAATGTTTAGTTTTTATTGTTAATCCATGTTTAATTAGCTTGTTAGAATAGATTAGTTTCATTCTCTCTCCTCCTTAGTTCATGTTTACTTACTTGGTTGTTAGCCTAGTTGTATTAGGTTTAATTGTGTTTTGTGATGATTAGAAGCTAGTTCTTATTAGATTGGATTATGATTAGCTTCTTGATGGCTAATTAGTCTTGGATTAAGTGTAACCACACCATATTTACCCTTTCAACTTAGATTTCTCTTTGTTTCCTACCAAGTGTTCGATGAAATGCTTGAGAGAGCTTTCATCCATATTCTTAGGTGATTGACTTATGCCGAGGGTTGAGGTCAATGAGTTAGTGTGGAGAAGAGAATAACTGGAATTTGAACATGAAAATAGTCCCGATCCTAGCTAGGTCCAACGATTGCTAATCTCGTGGTCTAGTTAGGCTAACCCTATGAAAATAAGTTGTTAGGCTAATTAGCCTGGCCCACGATCCTTAAGAGAGGGCTTGGGTGGTCTTCAATGGTGGAACCAACCATTTCTAGTTGTCGGTATAGGTTAATTAGGTTAAGACTCGTCTTAATTACTTGGTTCGTCAACTAGACAAATAATAACTCCAAGCCTCCTTTCGTATTTTATTAGCTTAATTTAATCTGTCTTTCTTTTCTTTTCACTTAGCTTAGCGTGAGCCACTTCTGCTATTCCCGATACTTGAAATCCAACTCTTAGTGGACAACACTCCAAGTACTCGATAATAAACCTTGCACTTGGGGTTATAAATTGAAAACTTAAATGCTTCCTATCATGTTTTTGGTATTGTTGCCTGGGAGTTAGCACTTTTCAATAACATGGTTTACTTGAGCATTTCAAGTGAGGCCTTTACAAAATCAAAAAATTTTAAAAATTGAAAATTCAAAAAAAAAAAGAAAAAACTCAAAATGGCTATTTTTGATTTACCTGAATGTGAGCATGAGCCTTTTTGGCAATATTGGTCTAGATTGAATGATTACTGTGCTTAATAGGTGCATTTAACATATGACAAATGGGAAATATGCAATGTTATTCACGATCAGATAACATATAAGACTCGAGCCACCCTTGAGTACATGTGTTATGGTGGTTTGTGCTATTTAAATGTTGATGATATGTAGGACTTATTTGAATCTTTAGCTTGGTATCAATGGCAACATAAGAGTGCTAATGAGTCTTTTGTGTGCCCTTCCCCCCTTCGCTACGGTTTGCATGCTCAATCCCCAAATGTAGATCAGTTTAGGGATTCATTTCATCACCATTCCTCCTATTCTCTTGTTGTGTGCTCGTATTGCATATCCTTTGACAATGATGCAAAATTTTGTCCCTATTATGATATTTCCAATGAATGCTATGCGAAACTTAATGCTGTAATAGAGACAATGAATGCGCGACATACGCACTTGGTTAGTGAGATGAGGGAGTGTTGCCTATTGCATGAAACAGTCGTAATCTCTCTTCTTATACACTTTAGGTTACTCTCTATAATGATTATGAGTCTTCTCTTCCCGTGGTGCCCAATTTTATGGCTTATACTGCTTTAACCGACCTAGAGGAAGTGAATGACCCTCCCTTGATTTCTTTACCCTTTATCGGTCCATGCTTGTCTAGCACACCTAGAGACTTTACTGTTGGTGACCTGACCTTACTTGCCTGTTCCTTCCGTTTAGCTCACTGCAGAGGGTTAAAGACAGGTGAGTCTTCTAAGGGAGATGCTAGTTTTGTTGAGGATGATTTGCTTAATTGGTCTGAAGAACCGTATTGATTGAGCCATTTCTTGAGGAGGCTCCCTTTATGGAGTAATGTGGTGATGGTGTGGTGATTGTGCCATTCCTAGCAGTGAGCATGTCAACCCCATTTGCACCAATTCACTTGACTTAGCCCCCCATTTCAGCCCCCTCGCTTCCCACTATACTCTCTTATTTGCATGCATTTCACAAGTCCCTAGGTGACATTGGAGGGTATACTCGCTTTTTTGACCTTAATTGGGCATACGTAGAGGACGTGCCTAGGAGGATCATGTGGAGTACTTTTTTTATCATGCTTTTGATTTTTCTATGGTATTTGATAAGTTTAAGAGGGCACTGTCTGTCTTTACCATGATCTTATTAGTGTTCGCTTATTCACATCATTTTGAGATGCATACAACAACATATGTGAAGTGCTTGCGAGCTTTGACTTCATCCAAGTTGAAGACTCGAAGCTGAAGAGATAAGGAGAATTGCTTATGCTCCTCAAGCCTCTATAACACTATCTTAGACAAGTGTAGTTCAGGTACAATTAGTACCCGACCTGGTATAATCATTCTAACCCTTCTCCGTTATTTTGTTTACTATTTTTTTTTTTTTGGTTCTTTTTGTTTAGTTGTGGATATTAGGTTGTGTTTTTGTTGTTAATCAACATTGAGGTGAAACTTGGGATGTTGTGGAGCTAATTGATAGCTATGATCACCTCTATGTGTGTTTTGTGCATAGTTATGTTTTGTGATTGGTGGCATTGTTGGCTTTATATATATTCATTATTGGTGGGGTTGGTTTTATATATATGTGTGGTCTTTTTGTCGATTGAGTGAGCTTGTGTTTTTGGGTGAGTGTGTTCACTTGTGTATATGTGTGTTCATTAAGTATTCTTCTGCATTTCGTTTTGTTTTGCCTTGTGCTTTCTGTGTTTTGTGGTTGGTGGTGACTCCTTGGCTCCCAATGTAGACATTGTGAGATTTAGGTATGGGGATGGGGATCTCATATACCCTTTTCTGCATATTTTGTGAAAATTTTTCAATTTTTTTCAATTTCCGTATAGTTTTTCTTCTTAACTTTTGGGGCACTTTTGTGCCTTTGCGATTGGTTTTTAATCTCTAATAGCTTTGTTGTGAGGTTGAATATAGATCGAATATGCATGATGGGCTCTCGTCTGCAATGTGATTTCCTATTTTTCATAATAACCCATTTCACATGTGCGGCTTCATGCCTACCTTGTACACTTGACCATTGACTTTTGGTGTCAGTTGTTAAAATTTGGGCTTGGGGACGTTCTACTTGGTTAATTGACTTCCAACTTTATCATTAAAAATGAGGGGGAAAAAAAGAGAAAACACAAGAGTGCAAAAGTGAGCTTAACTGTGCATATATATTTGTGCTTCAATAAGTGCTTTACATATCCAAATAAAATCCCTAATTAGGAAAGAAGCCCAAATACATACTACGTTGTCCTCTAGGAGTGCAAGGCCTAATAAGCCAAGGACTACATACCCGGGTGAAGGAGCACAAGGAGAATAGCGGGAAAAAAAAGAAAAGAAGAAAAAAAAGCAAAAATGTGATCTAATTAATGGGAGTCATAAGTCGAGTGGAGATGACATTTTCCCCAGTCTTAGCCTAGTATTACAAGTCAATACACTTTGCACGGCATACCAAGGTGTACCAATCGTGTCATTGTGTTGCGTAGTGTGAAAAATGAGAACTGACATGCATTTATAGGCTATGTGTATCTTGAATGTATATTTTGCTTGTATACGGCTTAGTAGCTAGGTTGTAATTAGGTCAATAAAATATTTCTAGATGTGTACGTATTTTCCTATTTGCCTTGTATATATGCTTTGCTTTTGAAAAAAATCCAAAAATATTTTAAAACTTTTGTGCGTATATCGTCTGCAAGCCCTCACGGGACCTCACTCGTGCACTTGAATGAACCAACAGGTTTAAAGGGCTTGTTGCATGTGCTAAATACAACTGTGATTCCTACAAAAGTGAGTTAGGTTATTAGGTTATTTTTTCCTTTGATTTGATTGGGGATAAGCAAAAGATAGGTGCGGGGGTATTTGTTCGGTACTAATTGTCATATTTTACATGCCTCTATCACCTAGTTTTAGATCGTATAATAATATAATCTTTAGGATTTTTAGTTGTTTGGTATACATCTGTAGGCAATAACTTCAATCGAAAAAATGCCAAAAATGGAGGAAAGACAGACAAGCAAAGCAAGAATGTCATAAAGCAAGAAGGGATGACAGGCGATCATGACGACCACCCCCAGCAGTCACTAAGTTTTCTCTTCTCTTTCTCTCTCTATTTTGTATTTTGTTCTTCTATAGATTTTGTTAGTTTGGTTCTGGTGTTTGATTTCATTTGGTTTAAATATTAAGTTTTTATCGTTAATCCTTGTTTAATTATCTTGTTAGATTAGATTAGTCTTATTCTCTCTCCTCCTTAGTTCATGTTTACTTACTTGCTTGTTAGCTTAATTGTAGTTAGGTTTAATTGTGTTTTTGTGATAATTAGGAGCTAGTGTTTTGGGCTTGGGTTGTGATTACCCTCTTGATGGCTAATTAGTCTTGGATTAAGTCTAACCACACCCTAATTATCCTTTCAACTTGGCATTTCCTCTCTTTCCCGTGAAGTGTTTGATGAAATGCTTAAGAGAGTTTTCATCCATGTTTTTCGGCAATTGACTTATGCCAAAAGATGAGGTCAATGAGCTACAGTGGGTGAGAGAATAGCCAGGATTTAGACATGAAAACAGTCCAGATCTTAGTTAGTTTTGGGGGTTGCTAATCTCATGATCTTATTAGGCTAATCCTATAAAAATAGGTGGTTACACTAATTGGGATAACTCATGACCCTTGAGAGAGGAATTGGGTAGTCTTCGTAGTGCAAACGACCATATCTAGTTGTTAGTATAGGTTAGGTAGGTTAGGACTCGTCTTGATTGCTTGGTTCGTCAATTTGCCAAATCTTAACTCCAAGTCTCTTGTCGTATGTTTATTAGCTTAATTTAATTTGTCTTTTTTTCCTTTTCACTTAACATAGCTTGAGCCACTTGAGCTCACCCTGGTACTTGAAACCCTGCTCCCAGTAGGTGACACCCCAAGTACTTAACTATAAAGCTTGCACTTGGTGTTATAAATTTAAAGCTTAAATACGTCCCATCACACCTATCTAAAGATCTCTTCAAATGTCAATAGCTATCCACTTTTAGATAATAACCCGCAAAATAGCTTAGCTCACACTTTCTCTTTTTCCTATTTTCAGACGAAACATTGTGAAATATCGATGCGAGACTAAACTGAATGCAAGGTTTAGTTTACTATATACAAATGTATGTTCTGAGCTTAGGCTCATTATTCAAACTCTATTATGGGTTTTTTTTTTTTAAAGATAAGGGAGATGTGAATAACCCTCTCACCTTGTAAGATAGAAGGTAGCAACAAGTAAGTGAGGGTTATAGTATTTTGCTTAAGGTTAGCCAGCCAGGTGCACATAATGTTTTATAGCCAACGTTTCTAAAAACATGCTACTTGTATAAACTTTTGGACAACATGTTTGCTGGAGTGATTGTCAATTCTACACTCAGCTTGCTAACTATATTATGAATTAGATCGGATGACCAATGTGTGTGTTTACTTCTAATATTTGGTGGACTTGGTGAATGTGTGAGTGATATAGAGATTCAAGCAGTTCCAGATGGCCTTCTTTCATTACAGGTCGATGATGATGCCTCCAGCCTAACAACTTCCACTATAATCATAAATAATAAGTCATGAGATTGAGATAATAAGGTTTTAGGATTGCGGTCGTTACACTTTTGAATGCTTTGCCACTTATAATAAAATTCAACATATAACTCCAAAAGAAGTAATTAAGTGATAGAACTTATGAAAATCGAACATCCATAATGGAAGATACAATACTAATAAACTTGGGGATCACTAAGTAACCCCCTATCAAAATATAGGAAAATCATGAACTCCAAATTAGCAAAAAGGCTTCATCTCACTCATATAGGATTTCATACATGCCTTTGTATGGTTGTATAAATATATGCCAAGCATAGATCGATATATTGTTTAAAATTCCTTCGTATCAAGATTCTAAGCCAGGAAACAAAAAGCCCATTGGATGAAAATAGAATATGCCTTGAAAATAAAGGAAGTGGTGAATGAACAATTTAATGCAGGGTTCATCAGGGTTACACTCTACCCTCAACAGGTAGCAAATATTGTAGCAGCCCCAAAGAAAGATGGAAGAGTAAGAATGTGTGTGGGTTTTAGGGATTTGAATACGGCAAGTACAAAATTTGACTTTCTGCTGCTAGATATAGATATTTTAGTTGATAACACTACTGGGCATGCTCTCCTTTCATTTATGGATAGGTACGCTGGTTATAACAAAGTTAAGATGTCAGTGGAGGACATAGAGAAGACTACCTTTATTACCCCTTGCAGAACTTATCTCCACATTGTCATGCAATTTCGGCTAAAGAATGCTGGGGCTATCTACCAAAGAACGGCTACCACGTTGCTATATGATTTAATGCCTAAGGAAGTAGAAATGCATGTGGATGATATGATTATAAAGTCCAACCAAAGGGACAGGCACGTTTCGACTGTTTAAAAGTTCTTTACCAGACTTGAAAAATTCAATATGCGCTTGAACTCGTAGAAGTGTTCATTTCGTGTCCCATCGGGGAAGGTGTTAGGATACATGGTTAACCTTAGGGAAATTGATGTTGACCTGTCAAAAATCAGGGCAATATAGGAAATGTTACCACCAAAGAACAAAAAACGAAACATGAGGATCTTTAGGGGCACGTAAAATACATTACTCGCTTCATAACAAAGCTCATAATGGTATACGAGCCTATCTTTAAGAAATTGAACAAAAATGGAATCAAGAGTGTGAAGATGCATTTGATAGATTAAGGAGTGACTATCGAACCTGCCAGTGTTGGTACCTGTTAGTTGCTAAATTTTCACATTTTACATGTTCCTTTCACCTAATTTTAGCTTATATAATAATATAATCTTCAGGATTTTTACTTGTTTTGTTTATTTTTGGAGGTAATAAGTTCAATCGGGCAAATACCGTAAAAGGGTGCAAACGAAACAATAAAGGCTGAAAGATCACAAGCAAGGGGTAGCGATGGCCATCGTGGCCACCACGACCACCACCAACTGTCACCAATACTATAGCAGGGCAGTGGCAGGCGATGGCTGGTGCCTACATGACAACCTGTCGTGGTGGAGATGGTCGGTGGTCGCCTTGGCGACAACCGTCGCCACCCTCTACTCCTCTTACCCCTTTTTCTCCCGACTCGATTTGTATTTAAATGACCTTTTTGGGGGTTCTTGGGGGAACTTCTTGGAGAGGTTTTATCCTAGGTTTAGCTATTAAAAACCGCATTAGGGGGTAATAAACTAGGACATGAGCATTTGAATTTTGGTTGTTTTGGATTCAAGCCTGTAGATTTTCATTAAATCCATTCAAGAATAAGTTTTCTCTTCTCTGTTTCTCTCTCTATTTCATATTTTGTTCTTGTTTAGATTTGTTAGTTTGGTTCTTACGTTCGATTTTCCTTGGTTTAAATGTTTAGTTTTTATTGTTAATCCATGTTTAATTAGCTTGTTAGAATGGATTAGCTTCATTCTCTCCCCCCTTAGTTTATGTTTATTTGTTTCTTTGTTACTCCAGTTGTAGTTAGGTTTAATTGTGTTTTGGGGTGTTTAATAGTTAGCTTTTGTTGGCTTGGATTGTGATTAGCCTTTTGATGGATAATTAGTCTTGGATTAGGCCTAACCACACCCAATTTATGCCTTGAACGTAGAATTTTCTCTCATTCCTTCTAAATGTTCCGTGAAATGGTTAAGAGAGCTTTCATCCATATTTTTAGGTGATTGGCTTATACCAAGAGGTTAGGTTAATTAGCTAGGTTAGGGAAGATGATAGCCGGGATTTTATATGAAAATAGTCTTGATCCTAGCTAGGTTCAAGGGTTGCTAATCTGTTCGTCTAATTACATTAACCCCATGAAAATAGGTGGTTAGATGAATCAAACTAGCTGATGACCCTTGAGAAAGGGGTTGGGTGGTCTTCAGAGGTGCAACCAATGATCACTAGTTGTTGGTATAGGCTAGATAGGTTAGGACTCATCTTGATCACTCCATACGTTAATTGACTAAATCATAACTCCAAAACTCTTTTCGTATGTTTATTACCCTATTTAGCTCGTCTTCCATTCCTTTTTTGTTCACATGACCTAGCTTAAAATACTTGAGCTAATCCTAATACTTGAAACTCAGCTCCCAGTGGACGACACCTTGAGTATTCGATGGTAAACCTTGTACTTGGGGTTATAAATATTAAAACTTAAATTCTCCCTATCATGTTTTTTGCACCGTTGCCAGGGTATTGGCGCTGTTCAATAATGGGGTTTACTTGAGCCTTCGACGCTAGACCTTTGGAATATCCAAAAAAATTTAAAAAATCAAAAATCTGAAAAAAATGGTTAAATGGCTATTTTCCATTTACCTTAATTTGAGCATGAGCTTTTTTGGCAATACTTGTGTAGATTGAATGACCACTATGCTTAATAGGTTCATTTCAGGTATGAAAATAGGAAACAAGCAATATTGTGCTTGAGTGGATAACACATGAGACCCAAGCTACCCTCGAGTCCATGTGTTATGGTGGTTTGTGCTCTGTAAATGCTGATGATATGTGGAACTTGTTTGAGTCTCTAGCTTGGCATTAATGGCAACATAAGAGTGCTAGAGAGTCTTTTGTGTGCCCTTTTCCCCTTCCCTATGGTTTGCACACTCGATCCTTATGTATAGATCAATTTAGGGATTCATTTCATCACCATTCTTCTTAACTTCATGTTGTGTGCTTTTATTGCCAATCTTTTCACAATGATATAAATTCTTATGCCTATTATGACATTTCTGATGAATGCTATGCTAGACTTAATGCCATGATAGAGACGTTGAATGAGTGGCATACACAATTTTTTAGTGAGATGAGGGAGTGTGGCCTATTGCATGGGATCAACGCTAATCTATCTTCCCGAATAGTTTATGTTAGTCTCTATAATGATCACGTGTCTTTTCTTCCCCTAGAGGCTGATTCTACTATTGATACACATTTAACCAGCCTAGAGGAAGTGATTAACCCTCCCTTGATCTGTTTAGCATTTATCACTTCATCCTTGTTAGCACACCTAGAGACACTATCATTAGTAACTCGACCTTGCTTGCTTCTCTCCTCCCTTTAGCTCAGTGCACAGGGTTAGATATAGGTGAGTTATCTAAGGGTGCTGCTAGTTTTGTTAAGGATGATTTGCTTGATTGGTTGAAAGAACTTACTTAGTCTGAGTCATTGCTTCTCTCCCCCTTAGCATTGAGCATATAAACCCTATTTGCGCCGAATAAATGGACTTGGCCCCTATTTAATCCCCTTTGCTTTGTACAACCCCTTCTCATTCGTTTGTATTTCATAAGTCCCTAGGTGAGGTTAGAAGGTGTATTCCCTCTTTTGACCCTTATTGTGTATACCTAGAGGACATGCCTAGGAAAATTGCATAGACCCCTTTCTTTGATCATTCTTTTGATTTTCTATGGCTTTTGATAAGTGTAAGAGGACACCGAGTGCCTTTGCTTCTTTCTTATTCATATTCTCCTACTTACCTCACTTTGAGATGCATGCCGCAGTACATGATAAGCTTTTGAGGACTTTAGCAGCATCTAAGCTGGAGACTCGAGTCTTAAGTGATGAGGAAGAGTGGCTGATGCTCCTTATAGCTCCATCGCACCATCTTTGAGAGGCATAGTTCGAGTACAATCTTTACCCAATCGGGTATAATTGTTCTAACTCTTTCCCTTATTTTTATTTTCTTTCTTTTTCTTTTTGTTTAGTTCTAGATATTAGGTTGTGTTTTTGTTGTTGATTAATATTGAGGTAAAACTTGGGATGTTATGATGCCAATTGATGGCTATGATCACCTTTGTGTATTTTTGGTGCATAGTTGTGTTTTGTTATTGATGGCGCTGTTAAATGTGTATATATTCATTATTGGTGGTGCAAGTTTGTATGTATGCATATTCTTGTTATCAATTGGGAGAGGTTGTGTTTCTGGGGGAGTGTATTAGCTTGTGTATTTGTGTGTTCGTTGAGTATTCTTATGTGTTTTGTTTTGTTTTGTTTGTGTTTTGTGTGTTTTTGTGGTTGTTGTGACACCTCGGTTGTCATTGAGGACATTGTGAGATTTAGGTGTGGGGATGGGGAAGTCATATACCCCTTTGTATAATTTTTTGTGAAATTTTTTCAATTTTTGTATAGTTTTTCTTCTGGGATTTGGGGGAATTTTGTGCCTTTTTGATTGGTTTTTATCCGTTAATAGCTTGCTTACTAGCTTGTGTATAGGGCGAACATGCATGATGGACCACTATTGGCATGATTGACTTTTAACTTTGTGGCCAAAATGAGAAAAAGAAAAAAAAAAAGAGAAAGTGCAGTTGCAAAAGTAAGCTTAACTCCGGTAACTTTGTTTGGGCTTGAATTAGTGCTTTGCACATCCAAATAGAACCGCTAAAAAGGGAAGAAGCTTAAATATGTCCTAAGTTGTTCGTCCGGGAGTTAAAGGCCTAATAAGCTAAAACCTACCCACACTGGCGAAGGATCATAAGAAGAAGAGCGGAAAAAAAGAAAAAAAAAGAGCAAAAAATGAGACCTAATAAAGGGAAGTCCATTAGCCATGTGAAAATGACCTTTGGCCCGGTTTTATCCTAGCATTAAGGGTCAATACACTTTGCACGGCGCACCAAGGTGTACATATTGTGTCATTGTGCTGTGTAGGGCGAAAAATGAGAGCCGGGATGTATTTATAGCATATGTGTGTCTTGAATGTATGTTTTGCTTGTATACGACTTAGTACCTAGGTTTTTAGGGCTAAAAAAAAATCAATCAAGCTGTGTACGTAATTTCCCCTTTACCTTGTATATTTGCTTTGCTTTTGAAAAATAATCCAAAAATATTTTAAAGGTTCTATGGGTATATCTGCTGCAAACTCTCATGAAACCTCAATCACTCACTTGGGGGAACCAAGGGATTTAAAGGGCTTGCTGCATACACTAAATGTAACCGTGATTCGTATGAAAGTGAGTTAGGTTCCTAGGTTAGTTTTTCTTTTGTTTTGCTCAAAGACGAGCAAAAGATAGGTGTGGGTTTTTATTGGTTGCTCAATTATCGCATTTTACGTGTCCTTTTCACATAATTTTAGCTAGTATAATAATATAATCTTTATGATTTTTGCTTGTATTTGTTTACTTTTATAGGTTATAGGTACAATCGGGCAAATACCACAAAAAGGAACAAAGCCGGAATAAGAAAAGCCAAAAGATCATAAGCAAGAGGTGGCGATGACCATCATGGCCACCACTACCACCCACCGTCGCCACCACCGCACCAGGATAGTGGCTTGCGATGGCTGGATGTTACCTACATGACAGCTTGTAGTGGTGGCGATGGCCAGTGGTCGTCTTGACGACAACCGTTACTACCCACTGCTCCTACCGCCCCCCCTTTTTTTGCCGACTCAATTTGTATTTAAGGGACCGTTTTGGTGGTTCTTGCAGGGACTTTTTGGAGAGGTTTTAGCTTAGTTTTATCCATTAAAGATGCCGTTAGGGGGTAATAAACTAATGGATGAGGATTTGTATTTTGATTTTTTTAGATTCAAGCTTGTAGCTTGTCGTTCAAACTATTCAAGAATAAGTTTTCTCCTCTGTCTTTCTCTCTCTACTTCATATTTTGTTCTTGTGTAGATTTTGTTAGTTTAGTTCTTATGTTTGTTTTTATTTGGTATAAATGTTTAGTTTTTCTTGTTAATCCATATTCAATTAGCTTGTTAGATTAGATTAGTTTCATTCTCTCTCCTCCTTAATTTATGTTTATTTGCTCATTTGTTAGCATTGTTGTAGTTAGGTTTAATTGTATTTTGCGATGATTAGTAATTACTTTTTGCTTGCTTGGATTGTGATCAGTCTTTTAATGGCTAATTAGTGTTGGGCTGGGCCTAATCACACCCAACTTATGTCTTGAACTTAGAGTTTTCTCTCATGCCCGCTAAGTGTTCGATGAAATATTTGAGAGAGCTTTCATCCCATATTATTGGACGATTGACTTATGCCGAGAGGTAAGGTTAATTAGCTAGTGTGGGTGAGAGGATAGCAGAGATATTGACATGAAAATAGTCTTGATCCTAGGTAGGTTCAAGGGTTGCTAATCTCATGGTCTAATTAGGTTAACCCCATGAAAATAGGTGGATAGATAAATCAAACTAGCTCATGGTCCTTGACAGAGGGTTTGGGTAGTCTTCAATTGGGCAACCGACCATCCATAGTTATTGGTATTGGCTAGGTAGGTTAGGACTTGTCTTGATTACTTGGTACGTGAATTAGCCAAATCATAAATCCAAGCATATTTTCGTATGTTTATAGCTTAGTTTAGCTTGTCTTTCATTCCTTTTGTTTTTTCACTTGGCTGAGCTTAAAATACCTGAGCTAATTCCGGTACTTGAAACGCAACTCCTAGTGGACGACACCTCAAGTACTTGACGATAAACCTTGCACTCGGGGTTATAAATATTAAAACTTAAATTCTTCCTATCAGTACCTCCACAACTCGGCATTCCTTGCTTATTCAATCTCACAACAATAGACAAGCCAAAATGAGGTCATGTTAGTCTAAAAGATAGAACAGGAAGAAAGGGCCATCTATTATGTGAGTAAAATGTTGGTTGAATATTAAATCCACTACATACCCTTAGAGAAAACCTCCTTGGCCTTAGCCTTGGCAACCAAACGGCTTAGTGTTGCAGGTTAACTCATGCGGTGCACGTAGTAGCGCTGATGGACACTAAAGGATACTCACTGTGGCAACCAGTGATTACTGGCAAGGTCAACATATGGAAAGTAATGTTATCGAAATTTTACTTACATTATATCCCTCACAAATCCATTGGGGGAGGAGTCTTGTTTGACTTCTTAGAAAATTTACGAACTGAAGATTAGAGGGTAGAAACTTTTGATTTCCTTAATGATGAAGTTCTCCAAGTGGAAAAAGATGTGTGGACAATGTACTTCAATGACGATTCAAATAAAAAAGGATTTGGGGTAGGCATTCTTTTAATATCTCTAGAAGGGGCATATACCCTTCTTTCAGTAAAATTGGATTTTGAGGTTAATAAAATTGTGGCTAAGTACAAAGCCTGTACTATCAGGTCATAAGCTACTGTAGAAATAGGAGTAAAGAATCTGCGGGTATATTGAGGCTCCAACTTGATAATTAGTTAAGTCTTGCAAAAATGGAAAGTGAGAAGTGAAGCCTTGGCACCATAAAAAGCTCACCTGATGCAGCTTACTAAGAACACACTTATGCTTGTCTCCCTCGCAAAGGCAACTAGTATGTAGATGCCCTGGCAATGTTAGCTTCAATAAGGAACATCTCTAGTCGAATCCATTCGATGCTATTGATAGACGAAAATAAGCGATCACATTATTATACCATGGAAGTATGTAGTGTCGATCTCACTATTTAGAATTATGACATTTACCAATTCTTAGCAAAGAAAGAATACTCACTAGACCCCCCCCAAAAGCTCAGCGAGCGTTAAGAGCGCTAGCCTCACAATACTTTGATGATGATGGAAAGCTTTATAAGAAATAGATATGGGCATAAAGTTAATCTACGTAATGCAAGACAAAGCACACGAAATTTTGATGGAAGTCCATGGGGGAGGATGTGGGCCATACATGAATGTCTTTTTGCTGGCCATCAAGGTTAAAATGATGGGTAGTCCTTGTCCACAATGGTAGCAGAGTCCTCTGTATATGTGACAAGATGCCGTAAATGTCAAGTACTTGCCAATTTATATGATCAGCCTCCCTTCTTTCTCTGAACTGCTTAGCCCTTTTCGTTCTGGAAAATAGACATTATCGAAAACATAACAAGGAAGGCGATGGGTGGACATGAATTCGTGCTTATAGCAATTAACTACTTCATAAAATGGTTAGAATCCACCTCCTATGCTAAAATCACTTCCAAGGATGTGGCAAAGTTCCACATCAATAACATTATTTGTAGATACGGCATACCAGATCAACTAATAAGTGATGAGGGGAGACATTTTAGGACTAAGGTGGCAACCCTACTTGATAAATATAAAACATTTAGCATCACAAGTCATCTCCTTATCGTCACCAAACAAATGGATCAATAAAGCAACAATTACATATATTTGTAGTATAATTAGGAAAATGGGTGAGAATTACAAAGACTAGCTCGACAACCTCCCATTTGCACTATGGGGATACAAAATCTTCGATTCGTACTTCAATGGGAGTGACATTATACTCCTTAATATAGGGAATGGAAGCAATACATCCAACTAAAATAGGAATATCCTCACTTAGGGTAATTGTGTAAAGTAAATCTCAGAGCTAGAGTGGGTAAAGGCGCGATATGAAGAATTGGTAATATTAGATGAAAGGTGATTGAGGGCATTACCCCATGTCCAAATTTAACAAGCTTGGATTTAGGGCTTTTAATAAGAAAGTTAAGCCTGAAGACCTCTAGGAGGTTGATCTAGTCTTAAAAAAGGTAAGGCTCCCAATAAATGACCGAAGGGACTCCCAATAAATGACCGAAGGGAAAAGTTCAAACCCAACTGGTTGGTCCTACATATCATAAAAACCATCTCACCATTCAGAGTAGTAAAACTTATCGATATGAATGAAGAGGACTCCACTCAATACACTAATCTTAATGAGTTGACAAATCATGCCTGTTAGGTTGACCCTTCCTTATAGCCCATAATAGGGTTAAAAAGGAAAAAGGAGTTTTGGCCTTTCCCTTTAGTCGGTCCAATGACAGACTCGGAAGGCACATAACATGCCCCTATAATAAAATAATAATAACACATAATGAACTACGAAGGCTTGATTCCACATTCTCGATACGGAAGAAACCCTAACGACCTGGCTCCATCACTCATCATTAACTGCATGTACATCCCTTAAAAAAAGAGAAGCAAGCTAAGCAAACTGCCAAAGTCCAAACAAGAAGTCCCAATGGGTCACTCATAGAAAAACAGTCCGGGCTCCATGAGGAAGTTCGGTCGACTTCTCGGTGAGCACAGATCAGGCTTCCCTAAGATGAATTAGCTTAGTCGCTAAGATGGAGAGGGTTATGCAATAAGGAAAAGTTAAACCAATTTAAGGACTTATAATAATGGTAATAAGAGCAAAGTCTCAATACTTTATTACCATATGAAATTCTAAAGGCATACAACTTAAAACAAAAGCCCTAATAGCATACTACTATGAAAGCATAAGACTATGAAAATGCATTAAATCTTTATTCTAAAACAATAGGCAAAGCTGAATTCCTAGACCTTCTTTAACATTTGTGTTATGACTAAAGGTGCTGTCTTTTGCAGGTAGGATACTTGGCTCTCTTTTTCCAACTTTGAGACTAATCCGACTTAGGCATTTCTTACTTGGTGGCATTCTCTTAACTATAAAGAATATTCGTTGCCTCAGCGTCAAGTTTGCTCATCCACTATAGATTATGCTGAGACACATACGTCTGTTATGGCATAAGTGACATGCCAATGGTAGGATGATGAAACCAGTAGTCCACTTATGAGTTAATTAGAAGGGATCACTCCAGTAGCTCCCAGGGGTAGTGCAATGTAATGCAGGGAAAGAAACCAATCTAATTCTTTGTAGATTGGTCCCTGAATAATCTGTTTGTTTCGTAGAATTATAGAGCAAGGTATGTATCCATATTCCTTAGAGGATCAATCAATCTCAGCAACTCTAGTAGCCAAATCTATCCATAAATAGAAATTAAAAAAGGTTTTAGCCAAGCCTGGCAGATACTGGTTGGGTTCTCATAGCCCATGTGGAAAAAGAGAGAGGCTAACCAGAGTAGTGAAATAAGTTTAAAAAAAAAAGTTGAATAGAGAGCTGATCGAGGGGGAAATCCTGGTCGGGCGCCCAACCCAATGGGCATAAAATACTACCTATAGTAGTAAAGGGCTCCTTGGGAAGAACTTGCCCAGGTTATGATGAATATTACCGAGGCAGAGGATACTCTAAGCAATGAGAAAGGGCATTAGTGTTTGATCATGGTGCTGTACCTCTACTATAGTCAAAAGAATGGTTAGTCCTCTATTTTCAAAACCACTTAAAAATAAGAAGGCCTCAAGGACACAAAGAAGAATAGCGCTACATCTGTGCACACCCTCAAAAGCTTGCTTGGACCTCTTTAGAAAATAAGAAGCCAAAGCTATAAAATCTACCTTATCTCTGATGAGTATGGTGGTCACGTCCTTCATGCTTACCCCAAAGATACGACTATACTAATAGGGCATACCTACTGGGACATATGGCCGTATGCAACAAAGTAGGAAGCCTATATTGGCACTAATTCCGTAGTTAACGAGCATAATCCACGTCTCCCGAAATGGGAGACGCGAAGTTCAGGGTCTGAGAAAGTAGTAGTGGCCCTAAGGGACTCCCAAGATATCTTGAATTGGTACAGACTAATAAGGCTGCTCAAGTAGAGGCTCTTAAGTTCATGCTTATATGTGACATCAAGGGAAAGGAGCTGAGAAGTCAGAATCTTTTCCAAAGACACTCTAATTTTTAGAACTTATAATATTCCTCTACCATTTGATGAGGCCTAAAGAACAAACAACTTTAATTTATAACTGCAGAAAATGGACAATCCAAGTAGGCCAACCTCTAAGTCCATATTGGACTAGGAAGAATGCCAAGTCTAAGGTAGACTCGATAAACCTAGCCTAGTAGAGAACCTGGTCGGGTCCCCTCATAGGCCACTTTCTTTTGTTTTCATTTTAGTTATTATTATTATCCCGTTTGATATTTTAACTCTAATTATGTGAAATTTTGAAGTTATTCAATAAAAGCCTAAAATGATTACTAAGGACCATAGAGCTCTCAAGTACTTACTATGCCTTTTTTTTTTTTGCCTTTCTGAGGAGAGGGAATGGGTCCTAATTTGCATTAGAGTCATAATAGGCACGCATCAAATTTGTGTGAAGTTAACATTGTATAAAAGTATACTTACATTACAACATTATAGTGAAAGCATCATACATAGGCCTAATAGGTTGCCCTTACTTGTCATCTGGAAATCCACTACTACTTCGACTAAAGAAGTATACTTATATTACAGCAACAAAACTACTTGTTATAAATAACATCTTCTTTAAATTCTGTGGGTGGTGTAGCTACCAAAATCAATGCAGTTAATTATGTCTCTCCTAGAAGTTAGGTACTTCTCATTTTGTTCTAGGATTCTTCCTATTTGTAAGTCATTTGTAGCATGCGGGAAGGGCTCATGCAGCATAGCCAGAGTCAATTGAAGCATGATTTGTGCCTATGTTAGTTCAGGGCTGCTGTTAGGAGCCCAAGAATGGCGTGGATGATTGTCATGTACCACTCCAAAAGAAGAATCACCGTATAAAATGGGGGTACATACGATTCCCCAAAAAAGATTCACCATATAAAATGTAGGGTACTTGAAGTGGCTTTACCTCTAATAGAGAATCCGGATGTGGACTCCTTTCTTGTGCATGAGAAGACTCAAATATATATGATGCTCTTACAAGCGAACATCGTCTAGAGCAAGGGGCATGAGACCTTCGTGGTTTGATGCTATCTCCAGGTCCCTTTTTATGAGTAAACAAAGGGAAGTAGCATGCAAAATCACCATATATTTTAAAAGTGAAGAATAACCTAGTTTGTTTAAGGTTATCAACAAGCAAAAAGATTCGCAAAGGCTCTCCTCACAAAGGGGAAATGGCACATTATCAATCCAGATTGTTAACTACTGTACTGAAAGGAACAACAGTTAAGAGGTTGTGGCTTAACTCATGATAAAAAGATCAGCAGTGTACTTATGCTAATAAAACTGGGAGGAATAAAAGCTCATGGCATTCCCATCTAGGAACGAATGGAACCTCCACATAGGTAGCCTGCTCTCCTTCTCCAGCCATGTGAACGTTCAAGCTTGGTATAGGATCATCAGTAGTTTTTCCCTATAAAAGGATTCTCAAGAATTAGCATCATAAAATTGCTAATAAAGAGGAAAAGCATGGAAGAAAACTAATAACTGGAGTCATGACTCAGTAAGGATGACTGGTATAACTACTATGGTGGTCAACACAGGCTACAAAGTGGATGACCCTCTTCATCTTTGCTATATCATTAAGAGTAAGAGTCCTAACATCAGACAACGATCAATGAGGATCCGCAGGGACAAAAGGAGGCCACTATTTAGTAATATGGACAACAACCAGCCCACCTAAGTACTAGACAAAGTTGTATAGTCCTTCCATAAGGTCTTGTTATTTGGTGTAAAACTTGGCGACTTCAACTTTAAGAGTTGGGACACAACTTTCCCATATCATGAAAATTAGCATGAAAAAGGAGAAGGAGTTAGGAATATAAACCACCTTTGTTGAGCTAAATTCAAAGAAGATAGCATTACCATTTCCAAGGAGTTGATTGTTGCACTAAGACACTAAAGATCTCCTGACTTGAACCATTACTGAATCTATTTTTGCTTAGTTCATAAGACCATGGCTGGGAAACGTGTAGGTGCCCTTGACCTTGGTCAAAGGTTAGGAAGCCTTCATAGAGCCTTCATTGTAAACAGAAAACAGCTAGTGAGAGATGCGGTAAAATACAGAAAAGGAAAATAAAGGGGGAAAATTTTATTACCTCAATAACTCTTCCTAAAACTCTAAGGGGTATAATAGTACGTTGCCCTTAATGAGTTGGCCTAGTTTTTTGCACCCCTTGTTGCATCCCATTAATGAGGATGGAATATGCTGGAACTCCGCAGTTAACGTTTTCCACTTTATTTAGATCGAGTGGGTTAACCAAATAATGAAAATGATAGTGATAACCAAGGTTAGTATACCCCACACCTAAGTTTTGCTCGTCCTCGAGTAAAACAAATTAAAGAATACTAGAAAAAGGAAAATAAAATCCTAACTTATTTTCATAGGAATCACGGTTGCACTTAGCACGTGCAGCAAGCCCTTTAACTGCCTAGGTCCCCCTAGTGGACGAGTAAGGTCTCGCGAGGGTTTATAGAAGATATACCCATAAAATTCAGAAACAAAAATGAAAAAGGAAAAGAGACACAAATAGAAAAACAGTTTGAATTACAAACATAAATATACACGGGAGGAGACTATGCACATTCTAACTAACCAAATCACCCATGTAGCAAAGCTATTGGCCTACATATAAACAAAATGTACTCATCAAGGCTCTCTTCCCCATGGATGACATCAAACCACTAACTTTTCACCCCACTATACATCAAAACTTTGAATCCATCCCAGTGGTCGTGTGCGAGTGCATCATCATCCTAAGGCTTAGGTTTACCAGAATCAAACTCAATCCCACTTGACTGACACAAACTACATTATTGACTTATGAACATAGGAAGCACGCTTTCCCCGTAGCAGTATTGCCTCAAATGATAACACCCAGTAACACATGCCTCAAAGGGATACCTGTCATTCCAAATTGTATTTCATTTCCTTTTTTTTGGTTTCTTTCTCTTTCATTTCCATTTTTTCTTTTTGTTTTTTTGAACGTAAACAAAAAACCAAAGTAACCGTGTTAAAGACAAGTGAGAGAGCCAATCACGGATGACTAAGACCATAAAATAATGATGATGGTATAAATAGGGGTTGGATTGCACATCAATAATGAACAATTGGGGTTAGAATTAGGGCTTAGAATGATACACTGAGGACGGAGATCTATCATGTACATCATGCTTACATACAAGCTAAAATCAAAGTACAGGGGATTTAAGCTTATCAGAATAGTACGAAGCCTCCCAAAAAGAAAACAAAAATCTTTTTGGATTTTCAAAATTTTTAAATTTTTTAAATTTTTTAATTTTAGAGTTTTTTCTTTTTTGTATGTTTCCCCACCCCCACACCTTGATCTCGCAATGTCCTCATTGGGAGTGAAAAGAAAAATAAAAACCCAAAATAAAAAAATGTATATGCAAAAGAAAACATGGCTTAAAAGGAAAGGAAAATGACAAGACTCTAAACTCAAAAAGAAAATAATAAAAATAAAATAAGGCAACAAATATATACAAAACAAAACAAAATAGAAAGAGAAGAAAAAGAGGAATATTTATACCAGGTCAGGTGCAAAAGTACACCTAAGGTATGGCCTTCCTAACAATCAAGGAATTTATGGAGCATTAGCCACTCCATATCAAGCTGAAAAGTGCTACTCAACTCAAATCCCATTAGCGCACGAAGTAGCTTATCAAATACAGAAGACCAACTCTCCATAAAATAGAAACAATAAAAAGCAGAGAGTTGGAGCCAAAGAGAGCACATCCATCACATCAATGAAGCGCAAGTAAGGGCCCGCTTCAATTTATCAAATTTATGGGGCCAAACATCAAACAGGCAGACGTATTTAAAGTTAGCAAGCACGTGGGCCATTGGCCTAGAAATTAGGTTATCATGAATGAGCACTCTAGGCAAAATAGTGGGTGTAAAGTTCAGAAGTCTGTTAAGTCCAATATGCATGTGAGTTAGATCTAAATAAAAATTCTCAATGACAATATTTTCAGACTTGACAATTTCAAACTTACAATATTAAAAAAGGAGGTCAGCTTGGACAGGGTCAAAAGAAAAAGATTTATATTCACCACAGAAACCCTCATCAAAACTTTCATTGTCATTAAACCTACCTGCAAAACATTCATATTCTGTAGAAAGAATATCATCATCAAAATCCAATTTAGTGGGTTTAATTACCTCTATAGATGTTGCCTGTAAAATAGCTTCTTCTGACTCATCTATCACATGATGCTCAATGTCAGATGCAATGCTCATATCTAAATCAGCAGTGCCAAATTGTTTACCCACCTTAGAATAACAAGAGTCATTAAAAGGGGCGGGTGGGGCGGCATAAGCTAGGACATCTTCAGTGGCATCCTTAGGAGAGGTAGCGTTGGGTGCAAGATCAGGTGATAAAGATATAGGGAGGTCACTCTCTTGTTCTAAACCAGGCAAAGGTATGTCATCATTCAAGTCAGACCTAGCAACATAAGAGGGATCAAAATCATCATAAAGACTAACTTCAGGTTTAGGAGATCCTAAACTAGAGACAGATTTTGGCAAAATAGTATCCTCCATACTATGACTGAAACAGTGAGAGTATTCAGCAATCCTGCTTTTCATGTTCTTTATCATTTTATCAGTCATATCATTGATCTTCTTTTCAACACTTGCACAGGTAGCATCAACCTATCACTATATGGGCAATTACAAGCATCATGATAAGAAGACTCACAATATTTGTATAAAACGGGAGACATATAAAACTAAAACGGTTCATATGATCTCCTATAGTGATCCTGACGGTAAGGATTAGCATGACAAACAGACTCGCCATAAGTTGGGTATCCAAAATTCTTTCTAGCTTGTTCGAACTCATAAGTATCCCAAGCTAATTTTTTAAAGAAATCCCAAACCTCATCTTCAGTTTTAGTTAATAACCCTAGTACGCCTCAAGGAGAAATAGACTCAATATAACCCCAAGATGCAAAATTCAAACCCACAGCGTAGACCTCACAAATTTTCCATTTTTTAAAATTTTGAGTCAATTGAGCACGATAATCATTAAGTCTTGATAAATAACTTCCGAAAGGTTCATGCTCAAATCATGGGAAATTAAAAGCTGGCATGCTTGAATCTCTTTTTTCAACTTTAAGAACTTTCCAATTTTTTTTTTTGTGATTTTCAATTTTTTTCCTTTTTTTTCTGAATGTTGTTTTCCTACTAATGAAAGAAAAAGTAAAAGGAAAAACAATGACTCTAAAAACTAATGACTAAAACTAAAATAAGATACCTAAATAATTCAGTTAACAAAATAAACTAACAAAAAGAAGACGATATGAACAAAAGAAAAGAAAGACCAAAAACACTTAAACATCAAAAAGTAACCTAATACAAAAAATAGAAAAGAAGCACACACACAAGGCATGTACACCATTTTCGTTTTATGATCTTATTTTTGGGATTTTTTTTTAGATTTTTTTATTTCTTTCCTTTTCTTTTAAACCACAAAACAAAATAAACAAAGTGAATCAAACCTAAAAACAATATACAAACATGAAATGACCAAATCTAGAAGAAGAACACAAACACAAACAAACTAAAAGAAAATTAGAAAATAAACTACACCTAAACAACCCAATTCTAAAAATAAAATTAAAATTGAAAATAAGACTCTTAAAATTAGAACTAAATATGCAAAAAA
The DNA here is from genome assembly GCA_029747015.1 of Carnegiea gigantea. Lineage (NCBI taxonomy): Eukaryota > Viridiplantae > Streptophyta > Magnoliopsida > Caryophyllales > Cactaceae > Carnegiea > Carnegiea gigantea. Next base: position 316,637 of record JAKOGI010000444.1, on the reverse strand, counting down.
ATTCTACACAATAACAAAGGACATAAATATAATTTTTTCTCGAATTTTTTTTGTCCCTAAACTGTGCAGAAAAATCCAAACAAAAAATTAATTCCAAAAATCAAAAAAATTCTAGATAGTCCCAAAAAATGCCAGAACAATTCACAGAAACTCTAAACATTATGATGAATCTAGGAAAAATATCAGCACAGCAAAAATCAGACCAAAACTACTCCAAACAATTCAAATAGAATGTGAAATTGATGAAAAATCTGCACTGGTCTGATTTTTTTCTAAATCAGTTCTGCCTTGTATCTTTTTGCTGCACTAAACCAAACTGATTAGTACTATTTTTTTCCCAGCGACAAATAACCTCTAAAACTAATCCCAACAAAAGTCAAAGTCAAAATCAAAATACTAGCTTAATTCAAAATCAAAAATAAACTAAACTAAATAACAACTTAGCTAAAACTAAAATTTACAACTTAAAACGAAAATGACTCTAATGACACGAATAATTAAACTACGACTTCATGCGACCAGATTTCACAAACCATTCCCAGTGACGGCGCCAAAAACTTGTTGTGAATTCCGCAAGCATACAGTTTTATCGTTGTAACACTTATGGGTATCATCCTCAGGATGGTTGTGAACTTTGGTTACCAAAAATTCTAAACTAATTTAAAACTAAATGCTAATTAACCAACTCCAAAGCCAAATTGTTCTACCAATTATTAGACCAAGTGAACAATATTAATTCATGGAATTGTAAGCTCTAACTTGCAAAAACCTTAAATCAAATTAAGAATGAAGCACCAAACTGTAAATAAATTGAACCCACCAATACTTAGCTGTAATGATTTGTTTTCATTCATTAGCCGTGGATGGAAGCAAAGTAAATGAAAGTCTCCAAAACAAATGACCAAGGGGTTCATTCGAATGTGTGTTCCAATCCAAAGCAGGGTAGAGAACCATCGTACCTAATCAAAATCAACAAAGCTTAATCAATTACTCTAATGTCTGAAACCTAAAAGAACAAATTTGAAGTTCGAATAACGAAGAAAACAGTGAAGCAATTTGAAAATAAGAACTACCCTTAATTGAATTTGAAGTTGGAAATTTTGAATGAAGAACATAAGCTATCAAAATTCTAACTCTGATCTACTACCCTAATCTACTCTACTTCATTGCTCTGTCATTCAAACCCCATAAAAACGCTACACCTTACCACTTCAGCACACCTCTCTTCATCTTGTAAATGATGCTTTTATAATGCTGATGATGATGGTTAATGAAGGAGAATCGCCGCCATGTTTCTAGCTTTTCGGGTTCTCTGTGCTACGTGTGAAATGAAGAAGAAGAAGAAGAGGTGGATGGGGGAGGGCAAAAACGTGAGTTACTAGAGGCAATGAAGAGGAGAGAGAAAATGGGAAGGGAAAAATGAGGGTGGATTTCATGCGTGTTTTGACTAGGGAAAAGTAAGGAGAGAGAAAGTGAAAATTGAAAGGGGGCTTTGGACTGACATGGGTTGGGTTCAGTTGGGGTGCTGCTAGACCAGACGAAATCAGGCTGACTTCTTTTCCTTTTTCTCAATTTGATCCAAAGAATTTAATTCAACCCCCTTTTTTCATAAGATTTATTCATCTTCTCGAATTCCTGCAAAATAAACAAAAACATATTAAAGTCCTAATTTAATAATTTATTTTGAACAAATATTAGACAATAAAAGGGTATAAAATATCATAAAATCTGGTTGAACAATCAACAAAGATGGTCATGCTAAGAAGAAGAGCTAACTGATACAAGATTATTGCTTAAGTGATTTTTGTGCCCACTACTCATCTTCATTTACCAAGTCAACAAGAATGCCATAAGAAAAGCAGTCCTCCTGAGGAATAGACTCCATGATGGGACCAAATGATAAAAAAGCTCATCATTACGAGTAATGAAAATCTTCTTGATGCACTAAGGGCTCCTTACAAATCCAAAACCAATTAGCATAAAAAAATCATGGGGGTTAATGGACATTTCCCTAAATGGGAGGTAGAAGGTGTCAGTGTTATCCCAAAACCTCTCAACCACACCACTGATATCATAACGATCGGTTAAATCAGGGGCCTCGTTGAGTGCCGAGTAAACACCAAACCCCGTATGCTCTAACACCCATCAAATCTAAACTTTTTGCGGTCTTGGGTCCCTCAAAAGTTTCCTTGGGTTACCTACACCACTGATTCGATCATCTTAAAAAACATGAAAACATTGAGTTCATATTCTTACCGAATTAAAGCAAGGAGAAGGAAGGAAAAAGTGGAAGAACACTTACTGGATTCATGGCAGCATGACTAGATGCATGGCAATCGACATCTAATAAAAGGTCATGGCCATCCCAAGCATCAATGGGTTTCCATTCCCTCTCGATGAAGGGATCTCGAAGGCACCTTTCCTGGCTACAAGGTGGATGACCTCTTCTTGCACTCATCATTTTTTGAATGCAACTATAAGGATCTTAATGAAGAAGCAAAAAATGGACAGAGTGAGAGGAGATATGAAAACTCAAATCGGAGGTAAGAAGTTAGTATGATTTATGCAAAGCGAAAGGGGCTATATATAGAAGAAGAAAGCAGGCAAAGGGAGGTGAAAACTGGTTGGGTTGTACTTAATGAATACTTTGCCAAAAGCCCTAGCACAAATCACACAAAATCAGGAGAAATAAAGCAAAAGAAAGTGCCAAAATCAAAGGGGGGACCCGACAGGTATCTAGGTAGGCAACAAAAGGTAACTCATAGCTTAGGGATCCAACCAATACCAATCCCTATCATGCAATCTTGGAAAGACCAATCAAAAAGCAAAAAACAAGCACGAAAAGAAGAGGTAGTGACTAGAGGACCTGGTCAGTTCCCTAGGGGAAATTACCTCACATTCATGCCTTGTCAAAAGAACAAAAAACATGGAAAGGAGGATTAAAAACTTCTTTTGGATTTTACATTCAGTTTTAAAATCCTTTTGTCTTGCAGGTGCACAAGATCTACTGTGCACTAGCAAGTATAGAGGCTGTAGGGACATGCTCGTGCCGTGAGGCATAATGGGCTGATAGGAGAGTGAATTGATGATGTCTAGTGTTGTCCACAAACGTAGAATGGAGCAGGCCTAGGCAAGAAAAAATAAGACGAGGATCAGAGAGAGCTGGATGAGTATAGAATTGGATCGTGTAGCAGGCCCACATGGAGAGGGAGTAAGGAGAGGAAGGGAACTTTCTTGGGTTGGGCATCTGGTGACTAGGCCACAGAACAGCCCATTTTGGTTGGAGAAGAGAAAGACAAAAAAGAACGAGCTCTTTACTGTTGGGCCACAGGTAAGGCCTCACTGAATGACTAAGGACGGGCCTATTTTGAGCTCAGAGGAGGAAGACAATCCCACACTATTCTGGGTAAAATTCTTGGGTCTTTAAGCATTGAACTACAATTGTGATTTGTTTGAATTATTCGATTCTATTCCTAAATTCAACGCTTCTTTTTGCACTCGAAAATCATATAAAATATGCATTATTCTTCTATAAAGATATGTTTCAAGGACTAAAAAGTAGGTAAAATGGAGAAGAAATTCACATATAAAATATGAGTTATCAACTTTTACATACCAAAACTTTGCTATTCCTTAAGCAAAGAATAACAATTATGCATATACTCATTCAACTCGTCAAGCTGAAGAAGATCAATAATAAACCAAGTATTCAACTTCACTTACCCACAATCATATGGATTAATTCACTACCAACCTACATCCCATCATTAAACATTTCTAATTTCAACTAAGTGAATAGGCCAAGAATCAAGTAAATTTAGCACACAATGATACCACGTAGCAAACTGTAAGCAGAAAACTTCACCTCACATAACGAAAATCACAAAAGCATCTTTAAAATTAAGTCCCCAATGCTAATTTATTAGTCCTTGATTTTTTTAAAAAAAAATTTCAAAAGTTATCTGACTCCATGTGCTTTCTGGAGTGGATAACATCAATAAAGGTAACACTAAGAGAAGCCCTTAGCACATGTTTAGCTAATTAAAAATATGAATAGAGTAGAGCCTGAACTTTGGTATCGGAATTAAAAATTAATTAATTCATTATATTTTATTTATTGACTGAAAAGTTAATGGAGAACTTAATACTCATTAAGTACCCATAATGAGATTGAAAATTGGGTTACATTTCAAGCTCAAAATCGATTACATAGTGACATTAGCAAAGAAAATTTTTTTGCCTTTAGCTAGTTAAAACTTAAAATAATCTCTTCTGAGCATGTGTTACATGAATCCAATCCACATAATAAGAGTAGAGCATGTATAATCAAAATACTTAAGCTCTTCCTAGAATCAAAATCATCCAAAGATTTTCAAGTTTAATTTTCCTCAAAACTTTCAATTTGCATTCCCCCCACACCTAAATCTTACATTATCCTTGATTTAAAAGATAATAATAAAGAGAGAAATGGAGAAAAGAGCAACACAACCTAACAAGACTAGGAAATCATCTGTATAAAAGCCTAACAAACTCTGAAAGTTTCACAAGCATAGTAGCTAAAAACCAAGTGAACCATCACACTCAAAAACATAAGTGCACCAAAAAGAAAACAAAAGCAAAAGACTCAAACACTCCTAAAAAGATTAGTTGCCTCCCAACAAGTGCTAAATTTTCTATCTTCAGCCAGACAAGGTCTCATCTACTAATCATAATAACTTGGGTCTCTTAGATGGATGGGTTCAATTAAAGCAGGTTCAATGTCATTAGCCACAACAGGTTTCAAACATTGACCATTGACCATAACACCTAGGCCATCTTGTGGAATTAAAATTTGGACCACCCTAGAGGGAAACACTTGTTGGATGGCAAAAGGAAAACCCATGTAGATCCCAACTTTCCAAGAAACAGCTTAAGCTTAGAGTTAAAAAGCTAGGCCATCTGATTAGGTTTAAAAGATTTATGAGAAGTCATTTTATCAAGAAAAGATTTACCTTCTGATTAGGTTTAAAAAATCTACTAGAAATCATTTTATTAAGAAAATATTTGGTTTTGGCTCTATAAATCTTACCATTTTTATAGGCTTCATTATGCAATTCATCCAATTCAGTAAATTGAAGCCTGCGGTTAAAACCCACTTGTTTCATATCAAAATTAAATGCTCTAGTAGCCCAAAAGGAACAGTGTTTTAATTCAACGGGCATATGACAAGCCTTATCAAAAAGAAGTCGGTAAGGAGACATTCCAATTGGAGTTTTAAAAGTAGTAGGATAGGCCCATAGAGGATCATGCAATCTCAAAGACTAGCCTTTCTTGTCGAGTCCAACTACTTTCTCTTGTATGGACTTGATCTCATGATTAGACACCTTGACTTAACCACTTAAGGGATAGCTACTTTGTGAGTCACGGAGTACTTTCTAAGCAAAGCCTAAAAGTTCGATGATAAAAGTGACTACCTCTATCACTAATAGGAGCTCTAAGGGTCCCATAACGACAAAAAATGTACTCATCCATAAACTTAACCACAACTTTGTCATCATTGCTAGAGCTTTCACCCACTTTGACACATAATCGATAACAACCAATATGCACACAAGGCCAAAGATGGGGGAAAGGGACCTATGAAATCAATGCCTGACACATCGAATATCTCCACAATCAGAATAGGGAAAAATGGCATCATATCAAGAGGGGACGTGGCACCCATACACTGACAACGCTTGTTTGGTTCTCAACTGAGCAAAGTTTCGACCTTCATTAGATTAGAGATTAACTCACAAATAACCTCTAAATTTGCTAGTTAATAGTGTTTTATGTTTTTTAGGAATAAATGAGAGAAAAGTCCAACTCAGAGCAAAGACCAACCCATCTTGAAGCCTAGCTAAGAGGGAGTGCCAAGATTCAACAAAGGCATTCCATGAAACATGGTGTAGAAGAAAAGCAAGGGCAGAGATCTGGTACAGGGCAACGTGCCGTACGACACGATCATGCCCCCTACTGCTTTGTTGTTTATTAAAAATGATGATGTAAAGGCTTCAAAAAGAGGGAGTTTTGCTCTTATAGCTTAGTTTTGTAAACTCTTTCACCTCCATTAATGAAAGCCTAGAAGTCTTTAGCCTTTGATTGAATTTATTATAGTTTTCTTATTTTCTCCTTTCATTGTTGCAAATTCACATTTTCTTTCTACTAAATCCCCCCAAAAACTTTCCCTTTGAGCGACCTCAATACACCTAAATATGGGTTTTCTGTATTAAGGGTTGTAAGGAAACTTATGTTTTAATCCCAAAGGATTTGAGACTAAAATCCACCTCTTAAAACTCAAACATCCCGTCTTTTGATTTTCCTTCCTTTATATTGATCATCAACACCACTAAGTTAGACTTAGTTCTTGCAAACTTGAAGAACCATTGCTGGAGGAGATACTAAAGACTTGATGATGGCATTTAGGGATTTTTACTTGATCATCATTGGATGCAAAAATAGGGATAATTTTCTCTCTTTTACTTTTTTATTGCATTATTTAGGGTTAAGAATCTTAGGTTAGTTTTGCACTTTTTGGTGTGATGTTTTGAGGAATGTTGGTGCTATGTTGGTCACCATGTCGTGCCACAGGCCATGTAAGCCCTGATCTTACCATTTTTATGTGCTATGTGTTTCTAAATGTGCTTAGTGACCAATACTTAGGTTAGTTTGGTGTTCATTATTATCATTAGCTTCAGATCCTCATTAGTGGAAAAAGTAGATTAAATTTTCATGTTAGAGTAGTTTATTGTATTTAAATTGAAACCCCAATCTCTCAATTGAATCAATCTTAAGCTAACTACAAATCATCCATAAGGACGACTTTTTACCTTTCTCACCACCTAAAACCACTATCAACAAATTGGCTTCGTTGCTAGGGATGATGGCGTTAGATTTTCTTTTGACTTAGTTGTTGCAAATAGATTACTATTGGTCATTTTAAAGAAATTCAAGAAAAAGGAAAAGAAAAAAAAAGAAAAATGAGATTGAACGAACGCTTGGACATAGTCTCCTAGTAGTGGGAGGTTAATTCGTGTTGAAAGTTCACCATCACACATCGAGGCTACCCCAACCTTAGCACTTGGTTGTAAAGAAATAGTAGAGGAACAAGCTCAAGAGCCTCCCTTCCTTCTCCTCTGGCTTTGAAGAGCTTAAACCAAATTTTCTACCCACCAAGGTCAACTAATCGCTCTTATTTCCAAATCACAAAACTTGGTGCGGATGTCCAATTCCCTTTTAGTCCTCAATACACGACCCAAATTCAATGGGGATGTTAATGCTTTCCTATTCTTCAGTGAATTTAAGGAAGTATACTAATGATGTTGTTCCTTAACGTGCTCCTAAGAGATTGTTAGGTTGTGTCTCATTCCTTTTACATTAAAAGACTTGGCTAAAAAGTGGATGCATAGCCCCCCGACAAACTCCATTTCCACATGGGATAGGTTTATGAGTGTTTTCATAGGAATGTATTTCTTGAACAGTAAAACCATAAAAGTAAGGAATGAAATCAACCACTTTGTACAACTTGAGAAATAGTCCTTTTGGTAGTGCTTTGAAAGGTTTAAGCTCTTGCTTGCTCAATGTCCACACCATAGTCTAGAACTTTAGCATTTATTCCAAATAATTTGCAAGGGCCATGATCAAGCAATAAGGACCATGGTAGAGTCTATGTGCCAAGGTGGCTTCTTGAACAAGAGTGAGACTGAAGCATAGAATTTCCTAGAATAATTATCCAAAAAGACCTTACAATAGGAAACCACTAGGGATGATAGTTTAGGTTCTAAAATTAGTAACCACAAGGGATAGATTTATGCAGTACTGGATACCACATATATTGATGCTAGATTTTCCGCCCTAGAAAATATGTTGAAGGGGTTTGCATTGTCTCAAGCATCAACTAACTTTCCCCTTCCCAAATGATCTCATGTTCTTAATGGCAATCCACCGATCACTCCCTAAGTCTATGTCCCCTCTTTACTCAACAATTAACTCCAAGGCAAAAGCAAGGTCAAGTGAATGTAGCCCAACAATCATGTAGCTCATGGGCTAAACACCCCAATTGCTCATGGGCTGGGCCTATTGCTTTCATACCCAACAATCAAGGTGGCGGTTTTCAAGGAAAGTCCTCATCTTCTACATATTAAAAGCCACCCTTCAAAGAGGCATACCATGCGCCTAGGGGACCTCCTCCTCAATAACTTGTGGCTCACTCATATCCCCTTCCTAGTTATAATGAATTGGATAAAGTGAATAAGAAAGTCAATGACATAGAGAGGATGATTAGAGAACTTAAGGAGTCGAATGAGATAAAGATGAAGACAACAAGTGAACAATTTGCATAATTAGCCATGCCTAATAGGGAGAAGGGGTTTTTCCTAGTCAATTAGGGTTGAACCCAAGAGTGGGATCCTCCTCTTCATTTGACCTTAATGATGTTTGAAAAGTGAATGCTCCAATTTCTTTGCGGTCGCGCAAAAAGGTTGACACCCATTTCGGTGAGCAAAATGAGAATGATTCTCTTGACCTATGATCTTCTCTCCCTACCCCTCAAAGTCGTGATTTGCTTCCTTCCCCAGTTGCTTCAACTCCATCTAAGGAGGTAGATGAACCCAAGGAGAGAGAGTCATTGATGATTCCATCTCTCCTAAAGATGCTCCTACTCCTTCCCCTTATGCTTCTAGGCCCCTTCCTCCTTTCCCTAACTGATTAAAGGGGAAGAGGTGCAATCATATGTTGATAAAATTAGAGCGACTTTCTTCCAAGTCAAAATCAACATCTCTCTACTTGATGCAACACAACAAATGTCACTAATGTCCCCAAAAGCGCATTTTTCGCCTCCAATGTAAGCACAATTATTTCAAACCAACTGCCTCTTAACTATAAGGACTCGAGGTGCCCCACAATCTCAATTGTGACTGGCAATCACAATTTTCATTGGACCCTTCTTTATTTAGGTGCTGGTGTTAACCTTATACCTTTTATAGTCTATGAAAGGGAGGCTTAGGGGAGCCAAAACCTATAATTATGGTCCTTTAATTGGCTAATTATTCCAGTAGGCTCCCTAGAGGGATGGTTGCAGAAGTGATGAGCCCCAAAAATAAAATTCCGGTCATCTACGGTTGACCATTCCTTACTACATCTAATGCTCTCATTAATTGTCGGGATGGAAAAATAAAGTTCACATTTTAAAATATGACAATAGAATTGAATGTATTTAACCTCCAAAAGCAACCAATAGGGTTTGATGATGTTAAGTGCCATAACATTAATTGGGGGTGACTTTTCATTGGGGGGAGTAGAGTTCGATCTTGAGGAGATGTTAATGTCATGTGCATATAAGTCATTTTGAGTGTCGTGTGAACCCAAATTTGACACATTTACATTTGAGGAATAATGTGGTGACTCATTAAATGCATCAATCCTTGCATCCCTCTCTTCTGTGCCTTCTCCATCTGATGAGGCACCTCCTGATGTGCCTTCATCCTCTTCTTTTGAACCCCACACACTTAAATATGCATTCTTGCATCCGAATGAACTTTTCCTATGGTAATTACTAATGATATGAATTTGAATTAAGAGACTCAATTCCTAGACTTGAAAACAGAAAACCAAGAGGCTCTAGGGTGGAGCTTCAGATATATTAGAAGCATGAGTCCTAGATTAGTGCAGCACCGAATTCAGCTTGAGGATCATGCCAAGCCCTACCGGGATAAACAAAGAAGGTGGAACCCACCCTTCAAGAAGTGGTAAAGAAAGAAACCCTAAAGTGGTTGGATCACGATACTATACACCCCATCTTGGATAGTGAGTGGGTGGGTTCCATCCAAGTCGTTCCCAAAAGGACTGGTATCATCGTGGTTAAGAATAATAAGGATGATCTTATTCCCACAAGAATCCAATTCGAGTGGAGGGAATACATTGATTATAGGAAATGGAACTCCGCCACTAGAAAGGATCACTTTCCCTTGCCCTTGTTGAACCAAATGTTGGAGAGATTAGCAAGATAGGCTTTTTATTGCTTTCTTGATGGGTACTTCGACTACACCCAGTCTCCTATATCCCATGAAAACACAAGAAAAGACTACATTTACATACCCTTTTGACACTGATGCTTTTAAGAAGATTCCCTTTGGTATTTCTAATGCTCCGACTACCGTTCAAATGATCTCGATATTTTCCAATTTAGTTAAGCAATGCGTTGAGATTTTCATGTATGATTTCTCCGTGCGTGGAGACTCTTTTGAGGACCGCTTAATAAATTTAGGAAAAGTTATAAGAAGGTGTCGGGATAAGTATTTGGTTCATAATTGGAAGAAGTGTCATTTCATAGTGAAGAGGGGGATAGTGTTCGGCCACATTATCTCCAATGAGGGGATAGAGGTCGATAAGGCCAAAGTGGATTTGATTACAAACCTTCCCTCCCCCTTGTGCAAAGGGCATAAGATCTTTTCTTTGACATGTCAGTTTCTACCAGAGATTTATCAATCACTTTAGCAAGGTTGCCAAGCCCTTATCATCACTCCTATTGAAGGACACGCTATTCCACTTCTCGAAGGACTATGGATTCATGTTTACGATGCTTAAGGAGGCATTGACCATGATTCCCATCTTGCATCGTCTTGTTCGGGGAGAGTCATTTGAACTTATGTGTAATGCATTAGACTATAAGGTTGTGGTTGTTCTGTGACAAAGGATTAATAAGAAACCACATGTAATTTACTATGTGAGTCATACCTTGGATAAAGTGCAAGTAAACTACATTGTGGCTAAAAAGAAGCTTCCATAGGTGGTTTTTCAGTTTGAAAAGTTTAAATACTATCTCGTAGGGTTTCATGTCATTGTTTTCACTGACCACATTGCCTTAAAACATCTTGTTGAGAAGATAGATGCAAAGCCTTAGTTAATTAGATGGATTATGCTCCTTTAAGAATTCGATTGCGAGATTAAGGATAGGAAGGGTTTCGAGAACCTGGTAACAAACCATCTTTATAGGATACTGACTAACGATGCAAGTGAGTCCCCTATTTGTGATCGTTTCCCCGATGAGCAACTATTTAGGGCTCATCACGAGCCATGGTTTTCCAACATAATGAATTATTTGGTTATCGAGGAGATGCTTAAGGGTTGGAACAAAGATGATAAGGCCCATTTTCTTTCAATGGTTCGATTCTTTATGTGGGATGACCCTTACTTGTTTAAATACTATCTAGGCCAAATCATGGAAGATGCGTCCTTGATGATCAAATCCATACTGTCCTCTCTTTTTATCGCAATCAAAATCTTGCAGAGGGCATTTTAATAGGAGAAAAATCATTGTAAAAATTCTTCAAAGTGGATTTTATTTACCTACCCTATTTGAAGATGCTCATGATTATAACGATAGGTGCCTGTGTTGCCAACAATTGGGCAAGATAGGTAGAAAAGACAAGATGTCACTCACTCTGATCATGGTTGTTAACATATTTAATGTATGGGGCATTGATTTTACGTGTCCATTCCTAAATTCATTTGGGAATGAGTACATCCTTCTTTGTGTAGACTGTGCATTTAAGTGGGTGAAAGTAATTCCCAGATGAACAAACAAGTATATGGTCATCATACGACTTCTAAGGGAGAATGTTTTTGCTTATGTATAGGATACCTAGAGCAATCATTAGTGATTAATGGATTTATTTGGATAATAGGTCCTTTGATGTACTATTCAAAAGGTATTTCATCCTTCAGTACCTTACAACCCCTTACCATCCCCAAATGTAAGGTCAAGTAGAGGTGTCCAATAGACATATTAAATAAATCCTTAAAAAACTGTAAACAAGCATATGAAGGATTGGGCGGACAAGTTGATAGATGCATTGTGGGCCTAGTGCATGACCTTTAAGACCCTCATAGGCATGTGGCCTTTTAGGATGGTCTACGAGGGAATGTGTCATCTACTCATTGAGCTCGAGCATTGGGCGATTAGGACGCTCCACTTTGACTTAAATGTCACCAGTGACGAAAGAAAATAGAGCTTGATTTAGCTTGAAAAAAATTAGGAGAGAGATTTATGATAACACCCGGTTAAGCAAATAGAGAGCCAAGCTCTTCCAAGGTTAGCTCATCCATGTGAAAGAATTCTCCCTCGGGAAAAAATTCCTCTTGTATGACTCCCGCCTTCATCTATTACTATCAACACTTAGGTCCAGGTGGACCGGTTCCTACATTCTGGTGAAAGTGCTCCCTCATAGCGAAATCAAAGTCAAAGGCCCCCAAAGACTATGTATTCAAAGTTAATGGGCATAGATTGAAGCCCTTTTTAGAGTTGCAAGGCATGGAGGATGTGGAGTGAACATATGTGTGGTGAGAAAATGACAACAATGAGAAAATCAGAAAAATAGAGAAAATGACAAAAAAATAAGAAAAATCAAGAGAAAAATGAACAAACATGATTGGGAGAGGAAACAAGAGAAAAGAAGAACCAAAAGAAACAAAAGGGAGTGCTACGAGAAGAGGCAAAACCAAGAAAAGAAGAAGCAAAGAAAAGAAAAAATTTTAGGAGAATAGTGCTTTAGCGCGGTGCATCCTTGCCAAGAGACATACTCGAGCCAAATCAAAGCTTCCAGGTTACTGGCCAGGGATTTGGCATGGGGCCTCCATGCTGGGTGGCGCAACCATGGCACCTCTTGGCAACTCTAAAACCGGCCTTCTGACCCTCTTTCTTAATTTCTTCTTCGCCTCCTCTCCAATTTCTCTCCCTACACTACGTACTCTCTCACTAAGCCTCACTTCCCATCTCACTCTTCATTCAAATCATTCCCAAATCTTCAAATTTTTTATAAATTTGACAAATTTCATCCATAATATTCCCTTTCCCACCATAATCTCTCTCAAATTCATCCTTTTTTTTTATCTCCTCCACCCACTCACTTTCTCTTTCTAAAATACTAACCTCCATTATTGAGGTTAAAGGCTGTAGAGAATGAAAGACTTCCTCTTGTCTTCATTTTTGCACTTACGAAGGCTGTTAAAGCAAGTGAAGGTTGATTTTACTCTAATTTCCATAATGGGCAAGAAGAGAGTTAGTGAATTCTCCCAAGCTCTATCTTTAACCAAGAAATCCCCAAGGGCTTCTTCCTCCTTTACTGCACCTTCAAGGACCAAAAATACTAAGGCTGCTTACCCTTTGATTCTCCCTCCTATCACTAGAAGTTTAGTATTTGTGAATGAGCAACAAAGGTTAAAGCATGAAAGTTTAAGTGCTAGAAAAACTAGTGCGCAAAAGTTTTGGCATTTTGACTCTTTGAAAACTTTGGGAGTGCTTGATGACATGATCACTTTGCTTTGCAACTTAGGGTGGATTAACTATGTAGAGATGAATTGTGCCTCATATCACCGGCTTATACATGAATTTTTAAACTCTTTGCATGTTGATTGGGTTGGGTTATATATGGCTAACACCATATTTAGGCATAATGATAGCCAAATATGTCAAAAAGCGAAGTTGTTTCCTCTTTGGTTTGCCGTATGGGTGCTCATGTAGATACCAGGGCATTCAATATTTGCCACTTAGTTGAGGTAGGTAAGACAGCCTATAAGAAAGTGATCGGTGTGAAGGCACCATCACCGTAATTTCCCAAGCTTTGGGTCATAGTGGGAAGCTTAGCATTAAGCCTCACTTTTTGGGTGGGAACCTTGATATTGTCACCATAGGCCACATGACTATAATGGACACAAAATGAGGCATCAACAAATGTTCCCCACCACAAACCATTTTTATTCACTTTCCTCGATGTGGCCCGAAGGACCATTTCCAACAAAACAAATTGAAATTATGATAGTGGCATTGTGAGGGTAGTGGTGTTGCTAATAGATTGGGATGAGGGTGATGAGGGAAATGAGGAGAATAGTGGGACCAATGAAAGTGAACATAAGGAAGATAAGGAAGAGAGTCATGATGCGTAGTTATCCGGTGTCACTTAAGCTGAGCATGCACTACTGCAACAACCCCAATCTCAATTGCAATGTCAACAACCACCCTACTTTGACATGAGGGGATGATCTTCTATAATGCCATTTCACTCTAGCTTCCTCCAATCTTTCTCTAGCCTCTAAGTGGAGGTAGCCAGTCTATCAGAGGGGTACAACAAGGTACGCTACGACCTTCATTGTATGATTAGATGAATGGAATCCGTTAAGGAGGAGATGACTTATTTTAGGGGTTTCTGGACCATTAGCAGCAAAGCAAAATGTGGCAAGGGCAACGAGAAGAGAAGCGAGCCATGAGAGAGTCTCGAGAGTATGAGGGGCGGAGAAGGATGAACAGCCCATATAATAATAGTTCAAGGCCATCTGATGGAGCAACGATTCCATCCTTTCTTAGGTGATCAAGGGAGCTCGTCATCATTCTCGCCATTTTATTTTTGGCCACCACCTAGGTCGAATGGGGCCTAGTGACTATGAGTTATATCTCCCACCTCTCCCTTACTTTTCATTGGATATTATATTTTGCGGGGGGTTATTGAATATGATTATTTGGGGGGGTTTATCTCATATAGACTACATGTGCATCTCTTCTTTCCCTTCCCCTCTTGTTGAGATATTACGATTATTGATGGCCATTTGAGGTGCAATTTGGTTGTGATTAGCCTTGTGATTTGAGGATGAATTTGGGTATTATGAATGTGCAATCCACATGTGGTGGGTTAGAATTCAATGGGCTCTAAAGAGCATAGACAATTTACATAATTGCATTTACCGTAGTCTTGCATTTTTAGAGCATCCATGTGCTTGCATTTGCATTTGCATCCATGCATAGGGATCTTCGTCCTTATTCCCAGGTACTTTTTCTGTTTTGTCTTATGTATAATTTTTACTTTTCCGTGCTCCTTTTCCCTTCCTCCTTTCTTACATTTTTAGAGCTCTTGTTCCAACAATGCATACATTATCATGAGGAGCCCTTATATTATGATTTTTGGAAAAGAAAGAAAAAGAGAGAAAATTTTTTCAAAAATTCAAAACTATTTTCCATTTTCTTGTAAATAGAACATTTTAGGGGAAAAATGTGACTTTTGTTGGGAATGATCTCTTTTTGCTTTGGATTTAAATAGCACATAGTTAGGGTGTATATGATGGATAGGAGGCCTACGTTCTTAACAACACATGCTTAGTTTCACCTAATTGATGAGAGTAGGCATGGTAAGTAAACTCGTGAGGTTTTGAGCCTTATCAAATCTCTTCATCACTTACGGCCATCTGTTTCCTTTCATGAGATGCTCAATAAAAATTATCACACTCTAGAATTTGCTCTAACTCTCTTTGAAATCGTATATTACATTTGCATAATTGATGAGAGAAAAAGGCATTCTTTATTCTTAATTGTATCCCTTGTTACCATGTTTGAGCCTTAACTATTGATTTTCTGTGTGGCCCACTTTATTAGCCTTGGACCTTGAATATTGCCCTTACCTAAGCCAAGACTAACGAGTATCACTAAGATGACGGGGTTGGAAAATGATGTGAGAGAGTGTGTATTTGGTGCGGTATAAGAAGAAAGAAAGATGAAGTAAGGGGATGGACTTGAGTCCATGCAAAATTGAGAATGAGTATTTGGATGAAACTCTTCTTGCTAGGTTTATTTAGTAATGAAAGAAAAAAAAAGAGGAAAAAATGATGAAGAAAAGCAAAATAAAAACCGGAAAAAATGAAAATAAAAAGAGAAAAGATGAACAGAAAATAAAAGTCTTGCGAGTGATGGTTTATGTAATACTATAATACTCAAGTCATCGTCTCATGTTTTTAGATATGGTGTGATTGTGAGGGATATGTATTGATGGTGGTGAATGTGATTGCTCATTAATATGGCTAGTTAGCTTCTCATTCCTAAAATGTGATCTTTTTCTCAACCCCTAACCAAACCCCATTATAACCTTCAAAAAGTCCTCTTGATCATCAAATCGCATATCTATCCTAATAGTAGAGAATAAGAACTAGTCCAAACTTATGGTAGACTGCGTTTTTTGTATTAAGCATGAGTGCATCCATATCATTATTTCAAACACTTAAGGGGAGAGTTACGCAAAACTTAACTTACTCATCATCAAATAGGGGTTAGAATGAAAGCATGGTTGTCATTTAGGAGGACCAACAACCTTGATTGTGCACCATATGCATGTGTTTTATGACTATTGGTGATTAAGGTGAGTTGTTGATTTAAGGAATGCATGCCTTTGATATTGATTTGTAAAAATTTGTGAAAAAAACCAAAAAGATTTTTCCCTTTCCTTTCTGTTTTCCTTTTTCTTCTTCAAAGACTTGTGAGTTGGTCATACTTATACTCTCATGAGACCGCACTCATCCACTTAGGTGACCAAGGGGTTTAAAGGGTTTGTTGCGTATGCTAAATGCAACCATCATACCTAGAAAAGGTGATTTCCTCATATTTTACATGAGGACAAGCAAAGTCTAAGTGTGGGGATATTTGTTCAGTTCTCAACCGAACAAAGTTTGACCTTCATTACATTAGATTTTACCTCATAAATAACCTCCAAAATAGCTAACTACTATTGTTTTATGTTTTATAGATATAAATGAGAGAAAAAGTCTAATTTGGAGCAAAGCCCAACCCATCTTGAAGCTTAGCTAAGAGGAAGTAGCAAATCTAGTAAGGAAGTGCCAAATCTAGTAAGGGAATACCAAGATTCAATAAGGGCGTACCACGAAATAGGGTGTAGAAGAAAAGTTAGGTTAGAGATCTGGCATAAGGGCTCTGTGCCACATAGCATGACCATGCTCCTTGTGCTCTATCGCTCTATAAAACGATGATGTAAAGGTTTAAAACATGGGTTTTTGGCTCTTTTAACTTAGGTATTAGCAGCTATTTTCTCTCTCTAGTTAGTTTTGTGAACTCTTTCAACTCCCTTAATGAAAACACAGAAAGTTTGAGCTTTTCATTGAATTTATTGCAATTTTCTTATTTCTTCGTTTGGTTGTTACATAATCTCATTTTCTCTCCCCTAAATCCCTCCAAAAACATTATTTTTAAGCACCCTAAGTCCACCCCAAACATGGGTTTGATGTGTTGAGTTGTGTAGAGATCTAGGTTTTAATCCTAAAGGATTTGAAACCAAAATGCACCTCTGAAAACTCAAACATGCATTTTTTTGATTCCCTTTCTCCTATTTTGATTTTCAGTACCTCTAGGTCAGATTAAGTTCTTGCAAATTTGCAGAATCATTGCTTGAGGAGCTAATCAAGACTTCATGATGGTGTTTCACAATTGACCTTGATCCTCAATGGATTCAAAGTTAGGGGTAATCTTTGCTCTTTTACTTTTTGATGCATTGTTTAGGGTTAATAGAAGCTTCGATTAGTTTCTCTCTTTTTGGGGTGATCTTAACTAGGCATAGTGAAGTCATAATCAGAATTAAAAACACTAAAAACCATCATGTTTCCTTAAAAACCTTAGAAAATAACAAAATCAGAAGTATTGCCCATTTTTGGGATAATTCTAGAAAACATTGGGCCGAAAAAATAAACATTTCCCTCTGGAAATCATTTCACCCAAACACTTGTACAGTAAAAATATTTTTCTAAACTTATAGGTCTCGTAAATTAATACAAAAAATCTCAGTGGACTAGAATGCAATTTTTTGGCATGGCCAGTGCGTTAGAAGCTCTTGCTAAAAATGGTTATTGGGTGTCCAGCAAGCATTCCCGTCTTGGAGAGTTATATGCTCTGGTGCAATATGAAATTAGAATTCAAACCTCCCTAAAAAACCCAAAGACCTCGACGAGCAAATGTGTAGCCGAAACATGAGCGGTGCCAATGATGGTGTAGACCTAGTGGGGATTCGACTTGAGGGTGCACCCAAAAAAAAAAAAAAATTGTTCTCACCTTTTCTTTCAACCCTTTTTACACGAAGAAATCAGAATACAAACCACAAACCCGAGGCCCATGGCTAATAATGCTAAACTGTGGAAGCCATAAATTCCTCACTATTTTAGCTTAGGCACATCTCGAATTATCAAGAATGGAACCTCCTTAAGGGAATATATAAGAACCTTCTTTCTAAATGTTTTGGTACAACAACGCTAAATGTATAGCACCTGAAGTAATTGCCATAACCTACAAATCAAATGGGACCTCTGCTTTCCCTACAACACTCAATTCTGTATCTAAATTTCACAAAGCATAGGCACAGAAGAACCAAACCAAAAAGAATAGTTTCAAACCACAATAGCATACAAAAAATTAAACTAGCAAAACAACCAGCCAACTACAACATGTCCTTGTCTACTCGTCGTTTGCAATTAGTAAAAGCCTAGAATATTTCCTTGTCTAGTATGTCCTCAGTTTAACTAAGAAGAACTAAATTACAAGAGCAACACCAATCAAGAACCTTGTGCACTCAGTAACACCAAGCAACACTGAACAAAAACCATGGGTATTACGTAACAACCAAGATAAACCACAACCTAATAAGATCCAAATAACAAGAGCAACATCAAGCAACCCCAACAACCATTCCTACCATGAAAAAACAAAGAGCACATTCTTATGAGGTTAATTAAAAGTAGCAAACAACATATCCCAAAGGATCCTGGCCAGTATATCCTTATCTACCTTCATTTACACTTAGTAAAACCCTAAAATAAGAGATCTTTTATGTTTAGATTTAGTAACCCAAAACAAATAACCAATTAAACCATAAAATTAATAAAATATAAGCTAAGTTCTCTGCACCATGCCACCCAAAAACAAATGACAAATTTTCTTATCTTTGAAACCCTAAAACTTTTTATCATGTCTAAGTTTTTCTCAATCACTTTATCGACTAACTTCTGAATCATAGCAAGATCAAGCTAAATAGTTTCTGAAACTAATTGGGATTATTTAAGTAAAAAACATTGAAACCACACTGAAACAAGAGCGAAAATTTAGGAGTATGACGTCATTTGTACCTTTTAAAAATTAGTTACTTGATTTATTGCAGTTTAATTTGGTTTATATTGTATCGTATCTACTTTCTTTTTTAGCAAATTGATACCTTATAGAAAATTAGAACAATTTATTTCTTTGCTCGTTTGTGCAATAACTGAGTTGATTGCCTGTTGAGAAAGTGCACTTCCTACAAGTGTACGACATCCATCTCTAGCACTCCATCTTTAGTAGACCCAGATTTAGCTTGAGTTCTCTTGGTGTTTGCAAGGCTATGAGGCATGCAATGTATTTCCTCATTTGAGAAGAGGCCATCTTTCTTCATATCACCCTTAAATTCGTAATAGTAGGGAAATAAGTCAGGCAATGTATATTACAATTTAAAACATTTGATATTGGGAAGAAGATGATCGCGCTTGGATCGTCACATACATCGTTTGTTGTCCTGATTGCCCACGTCTTCCTGAAGGGTTGATCCCTCCAGAGTGATTGGGTTCCCTTTATAGTAGTGAAGGCATTGGTGTAAAGTTAGGACCCTTGTTAATTCCTTGGATACAATTCAGCCAAATGAAAATAATTATCAAATAACATATACTAAATTGTACCAATGAATGGCAAATAGGATGCTTATAATTGAAAAAAGAATAACCAGATGGTCTGATGAAATACCATTGTTGCATGCTTTCCTTGGTCACGATTAAGCTTTGAACCGATGTCTAGCTGCTTTGAGCAACCTGTAACATTTGTCTTCTCCCTGACACATGTTCTTTCATTACCCACCTACATAGAATTACAATATGAGAAAAAAGTTAAAACCTAAAAGTTAATTAAGAAAGGCACTTACATTTGACCATAGTGATATGCATATGAAGAATTAGAACTTACTGATTCACGAAGTGGGCCATTTGTGGCTTGTTAACATTTTCGGTTGCACCTTCATCACCAGTATCATAAAATTCTCCTACTTCTTTGTCATAGTGGTATGTGTCTTGCTTATTTGACTTTTACAAGACTTCTTAGGTGACCAACACTGCCGCAAGCATACGGGTGCTCGTAATATAGATAAAAGATATCGTTCCTCAGGGACGAAAGTAATCTATCGAGCCTAGTCTTACAGAATATGCTAAGAAAAACTCTATTTCAAATGGATTTGATTAACTACTGCCAATAAACTTGTCTAAATCAAGAGAAAAACGTCTATGAATTTTCGCAGTTATGGAAGAGAATTGGATCAAAATGAATAAAGATATGCTATTCTCTAATTGGTTAATTTCGAGAAATTGTAATCTTGTCAAGAAACTTGATCTATTCTTTCAAAATCAATCAAATTTATCTAAACTAAGCGAACGTCGTTCTTTCAAACTAATTTGACTTAATCCAAGTTTAATATATTCGATTACTTACTAGCCCTCGTAGCATATAAATATCTCTTTCGAGACGAAGTTATGCTAACTTTATTCAAGCAGTCCAACAACCAAATGTCATCTTTTGAATGTTCACTTGATTCTTTCAAGTGTGCAAGTATATTTTGGCCAAAAATCAACTCACAACATATCAAACACTTAATAGAACAAAATCAAACCAATAATGAAAATAAGCACAATTCTTTAAATCAAAACATGATCCAATAACAATTCCACAAACTACTAAATTCCTAGACTAAGAAAACTACTCAGACATGATAAAAGATAAACTAACCAAAACAATCGGTGAAATCTTGAGCGGAAGGGACTTGACTGAGATGGCCTTCACCAAGGGCTTCAGAACCGCCTTAGGATCAAAACTCTCACACTCAAAACTCACACAAAACTAAGCAAAGAACAAAATTTGAGGGAAACTAAACTAAACTAAACTAGGCTAATTCTACTTGCTTGCTTGCTTTGAATGCTTTGGAGTGCTCTTCCTTCACTACTGAACTCACTATTTATAGAAAATTCCAGTTGATCTCAGCCACACAGCTGAGGGAAAATGAAGAGGCAACAGTTACAGACATACGACGTTCCGTGGGGTTCACCATGGTCTGACCGTGGTCTGCGCTGGATCCCGATTTTTGCTCTTTCTTTACTCTACGGTCGTGCCATAACATGAATGATCATGGGGGAGGTCAAAACACAGCCATTAAATGGTAAATGCAAGGTAAAAAGACTAAAAATCCTTCAAAACACATAAAACAACCACACCCAGTCATAAATCGAGAATAAGAGAGTAAAAAGCATCATTAAGCACAAAATTCTCCTAAAAAGGAGGTAAAATAGCCCTAAAAAGATGTACATATAAAGAACTTATCAAACTCCCCATGCTTAAACTGTTACTTGTCCTTAAGCAATGCAATGATCAAAGATATACACAACCTCCTCAGGATAGACATAGATAACATTCAAATGGCAAGGATGATCCAAAGGTAGCCCAAAAAATGCAAAAATATCATTGACAAATAGAATAGGGAATAAAATTTTAAAAACTTTTTATAGACCATAATGTAAAACTTGAACCAATTGTCCTCAAAATTGTCAAATACGATCATTCTAGCATGTGAAATGAGCAAGACTAGCAAGGCTGGTAGAACCTCACTTTAGTTATGTGGCACTCAGTAGTCATCTGTTTGACAATATATATATATATATATATATATATATATATATATATATATATGAAGGTTCTCTCAATTATCATTCCTTAGACACAAATCTACCATAGGCTTGACAAGATTCTCAAATTCACCACCACTAAAATGCAAATATACTAAACAATCATGAGGACTTTCATAAGGATGTAACGTGGCTTAGAGTAAAGGTAAAAGGGGAACAAATGTTTTTTGGAAATCAGTAGCTAAAAGCCATAGACTAAGAGCTGAAACAATTCCAATACATTATACTACATCCGTCTCGAACCATATCAACTCATCAACAAAATAAATCCCAAATGAAAGAGATAGAGTCGAAATCACAAATACCTTACATTCCCACCAAGGCTAATCACTTTCGCCGAAATTTTTTTTCTTTTTCTTCCTCTTTTTTTTTTGGTTCAATTCTCTTTTTTTTAATTTTCGTTTTTTTACAAAGAGGAATAGCCAAAGAAATTCAATAACAAACTTTAAAATCGACCTCTCCTATGAAATTTACACAATAAAACAAGGGATTTATCAAATGTTTGCATCTCTGCACCAAACAGCCAAAGTTCACTAAAGAGAATAACAATCCACCTTACTAATACCCCATCAAACTTGATGCAAAAGAATGTAACGGTCCTCTAACCTTGCCTTAAGAGTAAGACAAGCATTTGGCCGTGGGCTAAAAGTAGGCGGTTCAGATTAAGAAAATTAGTTGTAGGCTCAAAAGGGCTAACAAGGGATACAATACACAATAAGGGTGGCTATTTGGCCGTGGGTTTCAAATAAATAAAAGAAAGAAAAATGCCTCAATCATATTGCCTAAATGTATATGCAAAATGTGATCTTGAATAAGAATCAAGGCAAGTCCTACAGAAATGACGTCAAGGAAGAGTCACACATGAAAGAAAATATGAGACTAATAATGATAAATAGTCTCACGAGACTCAAAGTCTCACGAGACATCTACCACAATCAAAACTAGCTTACTAGCATACACATGCCAAAATTTGATGTAAAGACTCATGGAGAAAAATCAATTCGCATTCAACATGTGGTCAAAATATGGAATTCATTTCGAAAACTCATTCGCAAACTTTTATGCACAATCTGGGCAAATCAAAGAATCAAACTAAACTAAAGAAAGCCATCAAATCTATAGAGATCATAATCGGAGGATTTTTTTGTATTTTTTTTGTTTTTTTTGTTTTTTTGTTTGTACTCCTACAAACAATGCAAACTAAAATGCAAAAGAAACTAACAAAAGGAAGAAACTAAAATGCAACCTAGAAGAAAACTAAATGCACTATTAAGAACTAAAACAAAAAACTACAAAAACTAAAACTAGAAATATATACAAAGCAAAAAGCCGAAAACAAACACTCCAAACAAAAATACGCATCAGACGCCAAATATAATAATTAACTCCCCCATGCTTGAATCAAACATTGCCCTCAATGTGGGCACATCATAATAAAAAGAAAGGGGAATAGCAGAAATCAAAATCAGAGAGGAAGAGGTGGAGGGGGATAGGGTGGTTGTCCATAGGAGATATGCCAATCTCATCAGGTCTCTAGACATGCCCTATAGTCTTGGAAATATTGGATCTGGGAAGCAAGCAACCCATGGAGCTCATCATGGTGCTCTTGGATAAAGTCTTAAGAGTGGCGATCTCTGAAGCTACAAAGGCTCGGAGGGAAACTTGATTCTCTTGAATGGACCTAAGGGTGTCTTGGAGGTCAGAATAGTCAGGTGGGGGCAGTTGAGAGGAAGAACTAGGTCCTGCTTGACTAGAGTGAGAAGCAGGTTGGTGAGGTATGGGTCGAACAACCTTGTCATCACCAGGGACCTAGTAAAGGTTATCTCGGTGAAGCAAAGTAGTATGAACGACATTGGAAAACAGCAAAAGTCAGCCCTCAGGGTAAATCCAACACAAACGGCCAGCCCCAACTTTGTTAAAGTTTATAATCTCAAAAGCAGCTTGATCAAGCCGCTCAGACCTGGAAACTCTATCCTTAGGATTGGGTTCAACACCCAAGAATCTAGCAATAGTAGTTATTATCCCACCAATGACTATCCTAGCTTTAGTGTTAACAGCAGCACTATGCAATTACCTAGCTAAGAATGAACCTGGGTCAAGTTGGACACCATCAAGCATACAAGACAGAAAATACAACTTAGAAAGTCTCGTGACATTCAAACTATCGTCCCGAGCAAACAGAGAACAAGCAAGGATACACTGAGCTACTCTAACGCAGGGGTTCCTAATTTACGTACATTTCGATGAACTGGTACTGTACCTAACACTCCCCCGAAAGTTCACCCCAAAATGCATTGGGGTTGAATTCGCAGGGGACTTGGTAATTGGTAAATCCATGCTAGGTGGAAAATCGAAAATGCTATTGACGGTATCTAAGTTCAGTTCATACAATTGACCCTGCAAATAAAACAATATATATCCAGCTTGACATTGAAGCTCTCTAGTGACCTCAACATGGAGTGCACTTAGAAATTCTAAGGCCAGGTCCCTATATGTGTGTTCTTTGAGTTCTAAAAAGTGGCTCATACTACCTTTAGTAAACAACCAACGAATATTATCTAACATTTCCAATCAGGCTAACAAGTCTTCATCATAGTATCTAGTTGCTACTACTACATGTTCATTCAAATAATTATATCTAGCAACATGATCAGGATGAGTCAAACCAAGAGGGTGAAGAATGTTACCTCTGGCATGCGTATTGGTTGACATTCTGGATGTCCTTTGAGGTCAGGGTGGTGCCTGACTTGATGGACCAACCTCCTTGGTGCTCCTTTGCCTTTTGTTTGGGGCCAAGGTTATAAAACCTAACCAAAAACAAAACTAAAACCAAAAATAGGAACAAAAACCTAGAAAATTGAAGAAAATAAGTGAAAGTGTGAAGAATTCGAGAGAGAAAAGGATGGGTATGGTGGATGAATGAGGGTGAAATGAATTTTGAAGAAGAAGAAGAAAAGAGATGAGAATTTGTGGAAGAAATGAGGAGATTAAGTGAAAGGAAGGAATTTGGTGTGAAAATAAAGAAAATTAGAGAAGATTTGAAGGAGATTAAAGGTGTTGATTATGGAGGTTTTAGAGAGAGAAGGGACAAAGAGAGAGAAACTATCGCGTGGAGAAGATAAAATGAGGGGAAAGAGAAACGGCACCACGGTCAAAAACCTAGACCGCAGCCCGTAGTAGCCTGCCACAGATCGTGGGGCTCACCATGGACGGTTCGTGGTGTCTGCTGCTACTCAATTGTTTTTTATTTTTTCAGGGTTGGCACCCCACAGTCATATTACTGGTTTTCCTGACCGTGGTGCCAACATTTTATTCATATATTTATATACTTTTTTTTCTCTCTTTTTTTCTTTTTTTTTCTATGACAACTGAAATTAATAAAATCAAAACTATAAAAAGGAAAGAGAAAGAAAGCTTAGGTTGCCTCCTAAGAAGCACTCTTTTAAGGTTAAGAGCTTAACCCTTGTTCTAGGCTGGGTCCGGATCAGCCTTATCACGAACCACAAAGTCGAACTTCTTCAGTTAAAGGTACCATGTTAACAATTCTGGCTGCAGGTCCTTCGTCTTCGTGACTTGGTGCCACAACGCACCATCCACATACAAAACAAATTGTTCTCTTAGCCCATCAGACGGGTTATTATCTACTTGCTCAACCCCTACATCAAAATCGACATCGAAACCTTCCAAAGGGGGCATAGAGTGAACAACTCGTGCAAACCTGTAATACTCACTAATCGAAGAATCATTAGAAATAGGGGCCTTAACCTCGGGCTTGTTAGGTGGCATAGGACCAGAAAATTCCACCCTAATATACCCTTGGTCAGGGTCCACATATGAAATCCATTCAGAATCAGGAGGATCTTCATCATTCAAGACATCCTCCATATCATGCTAAAGGGAAAGGGGTAATGCATCAAATATAGAAGAATGAGGAGAAACCGCATCCTCTTCCTATAAGTAAACATAGCAAACCTCCCCTCTACCTCAAAAGAAATGCGACCCTCTCTCACATCAATGAGGCAGCCAGCTGTTGCCAAAAAGGGCCTACCTAGGATAATTTGGGCATCATCAGTTTCAGGCATATTGACTACAATGAAGTCTTCTAACACCCAAATATCTCCTATATTGACTGGCACATCTTTTAACCTGCATATGGGCTGTGTTACAGAACCATCAGCCAACTGTAGTGAAAAAAGGGCGACTAGTAGCGGTCCTCGGTGCAGCTTATGAAACAAAGAGTAGGGCATTATGCTGACACTTGCACCTAAATCACATGGCCCACTCTTGATTTCTACCATTCCTACAACGCATGGGATAGAAAAACCACCTGGGTCAGGAAGTTCAGGGGGAAAAGGTTGGGGATCTCAATAGAATCATTCTCTACAAATGTGGCAGTCTTGCCACCATAGTTGCTCTCCTTACTACCAGCCATAATTATCTCTCTACCCTCTTCCTTTGATACTTCCTCAGAGTCAGTTAAGCCCTCTTCATCCTTTTTTATGGTGACACAGTTACAATGCTCACGAGGGTTAGGTTCAGGCTTACTGGGAAGTCTATCTGAGGGTGCAGATGAAAAAGTAGCTTTTTGGGCAATATGGGCCTCTAGCATCCTAATATAAGTTGTAAGCACATGAACCTTTGAGGCTAATTAGTTAATGTACTCATCTTATTTCTGCTGTACCATAAGCATGTTTTCCATCATTAGCTCTAAATATAACTTTTGGGGCATCTGAGAGGGGAACTGGGGTCTTTGAAAACTAGAGGGTACTCTAGCATTCGTAGGGGGCATATCCATAGTGTTTGGATTCGACCTATAAGAGAGATTCGAATGATTCTTCCAACCTGGATTATAGGTATTAGAGTAAGGGTCATTGGTTAGTCTCAGGTTGAAATTTTGAACATAATTAACTTTATTAGGGTCCTGGGTAAAAGGACTCCCAACTTGACAGTTCAAAGATATATGCTTAATTGAACCACAAATCTCACAAGGGGAAGGGGCACCAGAGTTTACATCATTGACATTCAGTTGGTCCACTTTTTTAGTCATAGCATCTACTTTAGCAGAAAGTAAAGCAAAAGCATCAACTTCAAGTTTACCGCTAACCTGCCTAGGATCGGCTCATTCAGTGGACCATTGAAAGTTATTCAGCACCATCTCCTCAATAAGGTTATAGGATTCATCCTCGGTGTTGCTCATTAAAGTTCCTCCTGCCCCCGTATCAATAGTAGACCTCATAGCTTGGGTCACACCATTATAAAAGGCCTGGATAATCATTCAGCGGTGAAGAACATGATGGGGGGCACAAACGCAGTAAATCTTTAAAATGCTCCCAGGCTTCATAGAGCATCTTATCCTCTTTTTGCAGAAAGTTGGTGATTTGATTTCTCAGGCTCGCTGTCTTGCTTGGAGGGAAGAATTTGGTGAGGAAAGCTCTTGTCAAATCATCCCAAGGAGTTGTACAACCAGACAGCAAAGAGTGCAACCAAGCCCTCGCTTTATCCCCCAGTGAGAAAGGGAATAAGCGCAGGCGAATCGCATCACCGGAGACTCTGTTTAACTTTAGCGTGTCCCACACCTATAAAAAGACCGAGAGGTGTAGATTCAGGTCTTCCAAAGGGGTTTCGCCGAACTGAGATTGTCGCACCATGGAAATAAGTGCTGACTTGAGTTCGAAGTTGTTGGCATTGATTACAGCAGGCCGAGCTATGCTTGAGGTGATCCCTTGGACTTCAGGAGTAACGAAATCATGAAGGGTCCTTCTTTCTTCCCCCGCCATGTTTGGATTCCTTCTTGCCTCATGCTTTTGTTCTTTGATCCTTTGCTTTTTCCTTCCTAAGCGAAAAGTCCTCTCAATCTCTGGATTGGGCTCGTACAAAATCAGATTTCTTATAAACTAGGAAAAATTCCAGCAAGCACTTTCACCAACACTACTAGCGCAATTAAACAGGAAAAAGATAAAACAAAACAAAATAATAAAAATGCTTAGTCATGTTCGTAAGACAATACTCAATAGTTAGCAATATATTCCCTGGTAACAACGCCAAAAACTTGACCAACATTATCGTAAGCGCACGGGTGTTTGTAGTATAGATAAAAGATATCGGTCCTGAGGGACTAAAGTAATCTATCGAACCTAGTCTTGCCATAATATGCTAAGCGAAACTCTATTTCAAATGGATTCGATTAACTATTGCAAATAAACATGTCCAAATCAATAAGAGAAAAAAGTCTAGGAATTTTAACAGTTATAGAAGAGAATTGGATCAAAATGAATAAACATGTGCTATTCTATAATTGGTTAATTTCGAGTAATTGTAATCTTGTTAAGAAACTTAATCTATTCTTTCGAAATCAATCAAATTTGCCTAAACTAAGAAAACGTCGTTCTTTCAAACTAATTTGACTTAATCCAAGTTTAATATGTTAGATTACTTACTAGCCCTCCTAACATATAAATCTCTCTTTCGAGACAAAGTAATGCTAAGTCTATCCAGGCAGTCCAACAATCAAATGTCGTCTTTCGAATGTTCACTTGATTGTTTCAAGTGTGCAAGTAAATTTTGGCCGAAAATCAACTCACAACATATCAAACACTTGATAGAACGAAATCAAATCAATCATGAAAATAAGCATAATTCTTTAAATCAAAACAGGATCCAATAATAATTCCACAAACTACTAAATTCCTAGACTAAGAAAACTACTCAGACTTGATAAAAGATAAACTAATCAAAAAAATCAGCGAAATCTTAAGCGGAAGGGACCTGACTGAGATGGCCTCCACCAAGGGCTTCAGAACCACCTCAGGATCAAAACTCTTACACTCAGAACTCACACAAAACTAAGCAAAGAACAAAATTTGAGAGAAACTAAACTAAACTAAACTAGGCTAATTCTACTTGCTTGCTTGCTTGGAATGCTTTGGAGTGCTCTTCCGTCATTGTTGAACGTCACTATTTATAGAAAATTTTGATTGATCTCAGCCACATAGTCAATGGAAGACGAAGAGGCAACAGTTACAGACATACCACATGCCATGGGGTTCACCACGGTCTGACCGTGGTCAACGCTGGATCTGGATTTTTACTCTTTCTTTGCTCTACGGTCGTGGGATAACATGAATGACCATGGGGGAGGTCAAAACACAACCATTAAAGGGAAAATGCTGAGTAAAAAGACTAAAAATCCTGCAAAACACATAAAACAACCACACCCAAGCATAAATCGAGAATAGCATAGTAAATAACATCATTAAGCACAAAATTCTCCTAAAAAGGAGGCAAAATAGCCCTAAAAAGATATACACATAAAGCACTTATCAGCAGGCCCTGTTCGCCAAAATTCGTCGTTTAGGTAGCGGATAGCGGTTCTGGTGGCGGATAGCTGTTTAAATAGCAGATAGCGTTTTCAATTTAGCCGTTAGAGGATAGCCGTTTAGATTACCGGTTGAAACAAATGCTCGGTAAATTTAGCTGTTATGTTAGCTGAATAATGTAAATTGACATAAAAGGATATAGATAATTTCCAAACGTCAAATTTTTAAAGGATATTTTTTGGCTAAAAAATTTGAAGCGCTACTTTTAAATGTCAAACGCCAATACTATTAGCTTTTCAAAAACGTTACTTAAAACACTAAACATTACTTGAAATGCTGGTCGAAACACTAGTTTACTGAACACTAAACATTAACTAATTAATGTATTAACCTGGTCAAAATGCTAAACGCTACCTGTCGACTCTAAGAGTGACATGTCGACTCTAAGAGTGACATGTCGATTTTGATGATAACAAATAATATGAAGAGCAACTATATATTAAATAGTAGTTTATTAAATATTTATATTGTTTGTCTATTTCATATACAATTTTCATCGGTGCATTTTATTAAATTGGCTACATATTTTTGGACGTACATATATTATTTGATGTAACATTTTTAAGGAGATAATTACATGTCCTAAATGAATTTAAATTTCTGAGATTTAAAATTTGAATTTAAAATCTCTTTATTTTAAGATAAGATTTTGAACATATTCTCCTTGTTATTCTATGGACAATTATGGGTTTTATATGATCTTATAATTTGGCAATGTCATCTCAATATTAGAAAAACATTAAGTTGCCAAGTGGAGAGGATTTTATTTTGTTCCCAAATAGCTAATCTTCCGTGTCTTGCAATGATATCTCAATATTAGAAAAACGTGTAGATGCACAAGGAAAGGATATGTGTGATTTTATTTGATTGATTAATTGCAAACCAATTAAGGAAAGATATGATATGATCCATGATTCTAGAGTAAATCACTGTGATGTTTTGGAAAGATTTTTATGCAGCTTCATATCAATCCAAATCGTGGCAGAAATGACAAGACAATCAAAATAGAAGCTGTTGACCAAAAATCAAGGGCTGGAAATGCTATTTTAGCTTACCGTGGGCAGAACTTCCTTTCTCGGGGCATGACCATCGATGCTTATAAATAGCAGCCAAACTAAGCACATACTTCAAACTATGGTACTGAGAATTATTTTGTGATCAAAAGTTGTGAGTGTATTAAGAAATTCGTTATTAAGGAGTGAACTTAGGAGTTGGTGTGAGGTCACAACTCCCCCATACTTAAATCAAGAGGTTGATTTATGTACTTGGGATCCCTAGAGTGAGGTAGCTCTGAGGAATTGTGAGAGTTTATCTTAATAAGAGAAGTAGAGTGTTGAATCCTAGAGTTGGATAACTCTAGGTGGGGACTTAAGCCTAATTGAGGCCTAACATCGTTAAAATATCCTTGAGTATTGTCTCATTTTAATTTTTGTTCTTGCTTTCAATTTTATTTTTTTAAATTTCTGTGATCACTCTATTCATTCCCCTCTAGGGCAATCTGGATCTTCAATTGGTATCAGAGCTAGTGCTATTATCTTTAGACTTAAACGACTAATAGCTTCGATCCCATGGATAGTTATAACCTCGATTATGATTGTCTCCCTCTTTTTATGGGTACTAATTATTTTTTGTGGTGGGAAATCATAGAGCTTTATGTTAAGCACAAAAATATTGATCGTTGGGAGATTATCAAGAAAGGTCCCATTGTCATTGAAAAATCAAAGGATGAGTTTACTAACGATGATTACAAGATCATGTCCAAAAACTCTAAACCCATTAATGTACTATGTTGTGGTCTAACAATTAAAATTTGTGAATCAATTTTTCATTATAAGAGTGCCAAAGAAATTTGGAATTATCTTTATTGTCATTATGGATCTAACGAAGAGATTTCAGATCTTGATACAATTACAAACGAGGAGACAATTGAGATCACTAAATTTAAAACTCAACAGGTTGGTGACAGAAATAGCCCAGATGAAAAGTGTGATGATGAGAATGGTGATGACAAAAGAGAGCCTCATACAGAGTTAGTGAAAAAGCAAGACCAAGAAGAGTGTGAGTTCAAAAAGAATATTCAAGACTTATCAACTCCAAAAAGTAAGGAAAATGAGGTAAAAATTTTCATTGATAATTCTTATCTATCTTGCCTTGACTTTATTGATTTAAATACTGCAATTGGTAATATTTTTTTAAAGCTTTATATAAGTAGTATTAAATCTAAAAAGTGGGACAAAAGTGAGAAGAAAACTTTAGCTACCTCAAGATTCTCTTTTATTTCTAATCCTTGTGGACCCAAGAAAAAAGGTTGTCCTAAATATTCTATTTTACGGAACTCTATGAAGAATGGACAAATTCTTGTAAAATTATTTGCCCATAATTTTGAAACATTTAAAAAGTCCCCACGAGCATCTAAATTTCTAAAAGGCTCAAGGGAGAGAATAAAATGTGGGGCTTCTCAAAATCAGAATAAAAAATTGGTAAGTGTTGGGCTACCTAAGGTAAAAATAAGGTAAGCTTTTAATTTTTTCCCTTCTATTATTTTTTCATGATTTGCAGAGGGAGGGGAGACAAATTAGGTATGCTTAGCAACTACATATTGGTTTTATTTTTTACAGATGTCAATTATTTAGGTAAGGGGGATATTGTATATCTTATTTGTGAATAAGTGTTCTCTTGCATGGATGTTTAATATCATTATTCATTTCAATGTTAAAATCATGTTTGCTGTATGTCATTCAAATTTTGTGTCACATCACTCATTTACTGCATGAAACTTACATTAAAATTTGACTATCATTCTATATATGCTTGTTTTATTGAATTGAGCTCTATGTCCAAAAAATTTGGTATCTACCCCAATTATGTGAATAGGAGACTTAGCTTGATATGGAGTATTAATATTCAATATTTATATGCTATTATCTCCATGACTATGCATGCTTTTTAAATTTTCAGTACCATATAACTCATTAATTATTCTTTAAGTGAACAAATGGCATGTTTTTAGTGGGTAGCACTTTTATATGTGGATATATTAACTCATGCTTATTCTCTTGAGTAATTAATTGGAATTGTTGTCATCCTCAAGATTGATATTGTATCTTCAATTACTTTGATAAGGGGAAGGAAGCATAAACTCTAATGCACTTAGTCATTTGATATGCTAAGTAATATTACTCATACTACTCTCCTGCAATAATTAATGGGGCAGAGATAAATTTGGATTGTGAATGTCCATGCTCTATGTGCTGTCATACCCGGAAGAATTATGTGCGTATGAATTTTATTTTTTTTATAATTCTACATCTCATAAATTGAGAGGGAATGCTTTCTTACTATTGATGATGAAATAAAGAGTTTTATGGATGATTATATTCCTCACATGAAAGGAAGTCAGGTGCACGAAAAGAATTGACTTTGCAATCGAGATGCCTTGAATTTCAACATCCTAAAAGAAGGTTACTTTGATTGCTTACACGAGAATCCCAAAATATAAGGTTTATATTGGAATATCCAAAACTTGAAAATGGATCAGAATGTTAAATTGCGTCTTTGGGTTCAAAATGGGTAAAATTTACAAATATTGAGCATTAGACTTAATTCTTAGAATTATATTGTTTAGATTATTCTCTCAAAATGGGAGAGATAAAACATGCTCTTTGTTTTCTATATCTTATGTATGCATGAGAAGACTCATCCAGTGAGTCTTGGTACATGCAATTGATTTTGATGATTTACTATAACTTAGCTTATTGACGTAAAACCCCATATTCATTTTACGAAAGTCATTTTGAGGGGGATATAACCTGATTGTTGTATAATCTATGTTATCATATCTCCAACGTTATTGTTCAAAGCAAGAAGCTGCACGTGATACTTTTTATTTCTTATATGCCCCTATAACCACATGGTTATTCTGTTAATAAAATATATTAAAGGGAAGATAATTCTTACATGAACTTATTATTATATATCTAGAGCTGATCTTGTGACATTTGTTTTTAACAGGAGTAATTAAGTGTTCCAAATGGTCAATTATATTTTAATATATAATAATCTATCTCTGTGAGTAATCTTACTTTAGTTAATTTAAGGGACAGATATGTTGGTTAATGTGTTATACTATGTATATGTTATCATCTATATAGGTGTACATTCTCGAAGTTGCTATACCAAGATTTTTAATATGATTTGCTTTCCATTAATTCTAGCTTGAATTATCAGCTTTGCACTGACACATTATGCTGGAGTGATTATTTTTGAAAGGACGATCGATAATTTGATTCTTGGTATGTAATATATCACCTACATGATATTCAGTCAAGCCTTGATCATATATGATACAATATCACATGGTTCAATCATTTTTGAATGGGGGAGACATGAAGAGTTTTGAATTGTTGACGTTTTAATATATTAGTGTCTCCAATGATAATCCGCTCTTATGTTATTTCATGAGAAAGTGAAGTCCTGAATGTCATTGATTTTGGTGTTAACATATAACCCCATTTTCTTATTAGTGAGTGCTATATTAAGGGGGAGTCATGCTATTAATCTATACTGATATCTTGCATCCCTTTTTAATGATGACAAAGGGGGAGAAGGATACCTACAGTGATCGAACATGTGCAAGAATCAAGGTATGTTTTTCAATACTATCTCACCCTAGCAATAAATTGTTTGTCATCATCAAAAGGGGGGAGATTGTTGACTCTAATGTAATATTTGATTAGATACAATCAATCTTGTAATGCAAACAAGTTTGTAATTATATTTTCATAGCCTTGTTTGGTTGAATAAGAGTATTGCAATAAAAAAACTATCTTGTAATTATGATTACCACAAACTAAGTAATCAGAATTGCATTATAAAGTTGATTGCATTGCATTGTCATTATATTACATTCAACCAAACATCACATAAGAGTCACATGTCGATTTTGATGATAACAAACAATATGAAGAGTAACTATATATGAAATAGTTGTTTATTAAATATTTATATTATTCGTCTATTTCATATATATATATATATATATATATATTTTCATCAGTCCATTTTATTAAATTGGCTAAATATTTTTGGACGTACATATATTATTTGGTGTAGCATTTTTTAGGAGATAATTACATGTCCTACATCAATTTAAATTTTCGAGACTTAAATTTCGAATTTAAAATCTCTTTATTTTGAGATACGATTTTGAGCATATTCTCCTTGTTATTCTGTGAACAACTATAGCTTTTATATGATCGTATAATTTGGCAATGTCAACTCAATATAGGAAAAACATTAAGTTGCCAAGTGGCGAGGATTTTATTTTGTTTCCAAATAGCTAATCTTCCTTGTCGGCAATGATATCTCAATATTAGAAAAACGTGTAGATGCACAAGGAAAGATATGTGTGATTTTATTTGATTGATTAATTGCAAGCCAAGCAACGAAAGATATGATATGATCCGTTAATTCCAGAGTAAAAGATTTTTGTGCAGCTTCATATCAATCCAAATCATGGCAGAAATGGCAAGACAATCAAAACAGAAGCTGCTGACTAAAAATCAAGAGCCTGAAATACTATTTCAGTATATGCTGGGCAGAACTTCCTTTCTTGGAGTATGACCACTGTTGCTTATAAATAGCAGCCAAATTAAGGAAGCAAACACACAGAAGCAATGAACGAAAAATAGCACTGAGCGCAGACTTCAAACAATTGTATTGAGAATTATTTTGTAATCAAAACTTGTGAGTGAATTGAGGAATTCTTTATTAAGGAGTGAACTTAGGAGTTGGTGTGAGGTCACACCTACCCCATACTTAAATCAAGAGGTTGATTTAAATACTTGGGATCTCTAGAGTGAGGTAACTCTAAGAGATTATGAAAGTTGATCTTAATAAGAGAAGGTGAGTGCTGAATCCTGGAGTTGGATAACTCTAGGCCGGGACCTAAATCTGATTGAGGCCCAACCTCATTAAAATATCCTTTAGTATTGTCTCATGTTAATTTATATTCTTGCTTTCAATGTTGTTTTTTTAAAATTTTTGTGATCACTGTATTCACCCCCTCTAGGCTATCTGAATCTTCACTACCCAAAACGTTGTTGCCGAACATGACCTTAATTTCTTACATAGTAACGACAGACCTCTAATTTTATGCGGAGACATCTTTAGTAAGTAAATTTCTTTAGTAGTTCTCAATTATTGTTCGTAATGGAAGACCTCTTATTCATCTTATTCCCTTATTTCAAGCGGAGACCTTTTGTGTACAGAGGAACTAATTCTGCACTCATGTTGTTTGTGATAGTCGTTCACGAACTATCCAACTACAAACTTTATTTCAAACAGCTAATGAACCATAGGGGGCCTTATTTCAAATAGCTATTGGCAAATTCATGTATCATGATATTTAGTGGTTCTGGAGAAATATTGAGTTGCTTTTTGTGTTGACATATGGGATTTCGAGCATAGCAAATAATAGTAAATATGAAAATCAAGAAAAGAGAATTAAATGTTTTATATATATACAACTACACATCCTCTTTATCTCCCCCGTTAATTCCTAGTTGACCTACCTATAAAACTCATTAAATGCGATCTTATAATGTAAAATAAGTAAAATAATGAAATAGGTTCCGCACTTGATAAGAAATAATATGAAATAAACCAGTCTAAAATTAATTCAATCTATAAGAAATGTCGAGCAGCTAGGATTAGTTTTTGTGCTGTGATTTGCAAGACTTAATGCATTGGAAACAATAGGAAATATGAAAATAAAGAAAAAAGGAATAGGTTTTTTCTTTACACTTGCACATTCTCTGTACCTCCCCCATTCTTCTTGGCTAACCCAGTTGGAAGGCACTTGTGTAACGTTTGGTTAGATGTAATCAACTTTGTAATGCGAACAAGTTTGTAACTGTGTTTTCATTACCATGTATAGTTGTATGAGAGTATTGTAATATAAGAACTATCTTGTAAGTGTGAGTACTATAAACTAAGTAATCATGATTGCATTGTACAGTTGATTATATTACATTACCATTACATTGCATCCAACCAAACATCACATTAAAATGAGATTTTGTAATGCAAAGAAAGCATAAGAATGAAATTGGTTTTGCACTTAATAACTGTTGCTTTTGTATACACAATCATACATGAGAGGAATATTAGAGAATTCAACTTAATACACGAAGATATTAAAGTTGTCATTAGTGATGCTAGGACAAAAAAGTCTACAATCAATGTTATTTTATTAAAACATAGCAGAAGAAAATCAAGGCAGAGAGATAAATTTATGTAATTAGAGGCTAGGATTAAGTTAATCCTCCATCTTTCAGCATACGAGATGAACTTTTGGTGATAGAATCTTATTGTTTGCAGCTTTAGGAAAACGAAAGCACATTACGTTTAATGGATGCCCATTTACTTGACTCACAAATTGAGGCATCCTGGATGTGTGTGGACTTTGTCTATTATCTTCTAACACAGTGTTAATTCCTTTTCAATTGCATCCCTGACATCATTCTCAACAAATGTAGACATGGTTACCTGAGTGTCTCCCAAATGTTCACTATCTAAAATTATGTTAGTCCTCTTGTCTTCTTAAAAATCAACACTCTAATCACAAATCAAGTAAAAAACATTAGCATTTGCCTTAGAAAAATTTCTTCTATGCAAATATAAAAAATAATAAAGAGATCATAGAATAAATAAAAAAATCCTGAGATAGAACATGCGCATCATCACTTCATTGAAACTTTAAGTAAGTGATCTCTTAGTGCAGGGACCGTACCTCTTATGGTAATATGCTAAATAGGGTAGATTTTGAAGTGTCAGGCTTTGTTTAACAATTGCATGTGGCTTCAAGTTGATTAGAGGTCCGTCAAGACCCAACTCCTCTAACTATCCAACTACTTTCAGGCCCCATTAGCGTTTGATAAGAAAAAGACTCGACTAGCATCATTTCTTTAGGAGCACCCTTTTGGAGCACCAATCTTTTGTTCACTACTAGAAAACGTCAAATTACCAACAAAATTTCTAACTGTTTTTTGCCAATTAACGGTCGGTAATTACATTTCCAACTATTTTACCTTCCATTTTTTGTAGTTGGAAAAAGGTTGGTCTGAAAAAGTTTCCACCTACAAACTTAAAAATCCGTTGGTAATTTCCGGCCACATTACCTACCATATTAACTGGTTGCAGTTCCAACCATTAAAAAGCGATCGCACTTCCAACTATTTTTACCATTGTTTTAAGAATAGTTGGAAAATTTTCCAACTGTTCCACCCACCATGCTTCATCCACTTTTACCAACTGATTTTTAAAGTGGTTGCTAATGTTTCCAACTGGTTATAAAACAGTAGGTAAACCTACGAAAGTCAATTTCCCACTAACTTTGAAACAGTTGGTAAATCTGCGAAAGACAATTTCCCACCACTTTATCAAACGGTTGGTATTTTGCATATTCTCAACCATAATAGCATTTAATAGTTGCAATCCCAAATATTGTACCTGATTTTTACAAACTGCAGATATTATACCTGTTTAATCTAATAGAGTGCAACACACCAAAAAATATAGCATTCTCGTTCATATATTAACGTAATTATTATAAAATAAGGTATCCAAAATACATAACATGTTTATAATTTTGCAAATAAAGTGCAATACACTACTCATAGCAAGATCCACAAATTAAGTGTGACATACAAACTGAATTTGACATAGTACTAAGATCACTTATCTTCATCATCATCAGAGTCATTATCTCCAAGTGGAGCCATGTTGAACTTCTCAAAGAGGATGTTTACCTTTTGCTTCAAGCTCTTGTTCTCCTTCTTAAGTCTCTCCATCTCTTTTTCCTTTTCCTCATTTGCTTTTTGTACCTCCTCTAATTTTGAAGCCACTTCAGCAATAGCAGCTTTAAACTCTGGTGTGTCTACAACAGGAAGACTCTTTTGATGAGATGTATCTGTAGATTTTTGATTGCCAAAAGAAGAGTCCTTAAAAGTAGATCCATAAAGTCAAAGCCCGTAGATTTTTCCTTTTTTGTCATGCCAATGGATTCCTTCCATATTTCCACCTCCTTTATTGCTTCCGTTGGTTGTTCTTCCACTTCAACTTCTTCTGGAGTACATCCTGCAGATTCACCTTCAGTTGAGGTATTAGGCAACTTCAACTCATCCTTTCTTTTTTTGAACTTCTCCTACATATTAAAAGTAAATAAATCATAATTAAGATATTTGACAACAATAACATTCGTACACCAATATTAACTTAATAAGAACCACAATTACAACAAAGAGTGTTACAGTTACACGAATATTATAAATTTGGGGTAAAGGGAGTTTGTGAAATTTCAACATGTTGTTTGTGAAATTTCAACTTATTTGCTTGGATGCTACATAGGTTCCACTCTATACATTAATTCTATAACACTAGGCTCAAGTCCCCTCGATTTGAAAGGTGTTGATACCACATCAGAAAACCAAAACAATGAAAAGTTTAAGCAGGTATCTGGATTACATTTACAGGCTTTTATGTTACACAGATTCTTAGGCTACATTGCCAATGATATTACTTTATTGAACTGAGCAAGATAAGGTTTTTGCCAAATAATGCACATGAGCATAAATATCTTTCATTTTCTTTCTTTTTTTGTTTCAAAGTGCTCAAAAGAAAACAAGACTGATGCTGGGCTTTGAATTTTCATCATCAAGAAGAAAGACCAAAGGAACAAGAGAAAGGAACAAGGAACAATGTAAAAACAAGACAGAACAATGTAAAAAAAAGACTGATGCACTATGATATTAAATCCATTGTGCTTTTTGATTTATGATGTCACATTGAAATTCTTTCACTTATTTTAGAGAACCCCTTATTGCTTTGTTGATTGAAGACTTTAGATTTCAATGCACTGCGATTACTGATCTGGGATTCAATGTAACTACGCTTGAGTGCTGAGTTTTGATCTTTCCTTGTTTGTTATATTTTGGGGATATTGTATTTGAATTTGAACATGTTGCATAGACCGATAGTTTGTATGTTCTGGCATTTCATGTCCACAAACTCGAGGAAATGTGAGAGTGAATGACCTTTCTTAGTTCTGATCAATTGTGACTTTTAGTGATCTTTACATGATTTTTGTTAGAAGTTTTAGGTTTAGCTTATTTGAACGTGTTGCGTCTAATGCAGATTAATTTAACATCCCACATTGTGTGCATCACCTCGTCTGTGAAGATGGCCCACTTAATTCCTCCTTTTGATTATAATCTCTTCTTCTCTTTCATTTGTTTCATTCCATGCGCAAAACTTTCAACTTATAGGGATTATCAAGTTGCTTGAACTCTGTTTGTAATTTTTGTTGCGTGGTTGTGTGCTTCAATTGAATTTAAGTGACACGACATGACAGTAACATATCATATGCAGGACTGATGCAAGGCTTTGAATTTCTTTGTTTGTCAACATAATTTTATACACATTTTGTGACTTAAAAACCTCGTTACCATGTTTTATTGAATCCAGTCTCAATGAGATTACATACCTAGTGACTAACAGCTAGTTCAAGAACTCTAACCAGAACACTAAGTTGAGTTTCATGGTAGAGAAGACACCAATATTCTTCGAGGAGGCAGCGATCATGTGGCCCATACTTGATAATTCATCTTGGTACTTAAGAACGATGGAAAGATATTTGTCGGCAGTACACATGTATGGCCAAGTTCGAGTAAAGTTGCCAGGAAAACTACTTAGAAAATTTAGACAGGACCATAGTTAACTACTTGCTACAAAAATCTAGCCTGATTTGGACTTTGGATCACTTAGGCCTGGCATATAAATCATAGGGATAATCTAAATGTAAACACTTTACTCAAACTTCTTCCTTTTAACATGCACTTGACTTTTTAAGATGGAGATTAGAAGTCTCTATCAACAAATTTAGCCAACGGAAAATGAGCAAACGTTTCTTTCTTCTTCCTTTCTTGTGCAATTTGTTGTCTTCATTTACTTCCATGCCATCACCACCTCATTTACTTCTAACCTCCAACTGCCAACTTGGCAAGTTTAAACAGGTGGTTCCACTGGTTTCTTCACAAACACTTTTTTGGGTAGTTGTTTAAAGTAATGAAAGGGCGAGAAGAAACAAAATGCTCCTTGTTTAGGTGTTGGGCCACTCATATTTATACTACCATTTTCTTCTCTTTTTTATGTGCTTTGCAAAAGTTCAAACGAAATTATCCTAAATTACAGTCAATAAGATGACAGTCTAGAGCATTGTAGAACTAAAAAATGCTATCAATCCTCTTGTCTTTTCCTTTTTCTTTTACTTTTTTGAATGGACTCTAAACTGTAGCATTAGTACAGTATTAGATTATCTGGCCCGATATTGTGATTACTTATTTTATGGCCGAAGCAAGCAAGGGCATTATATGTTAACAAGCCTAAGTAAGATTGCGACAATTGGACCATAACAGTGACACAAATCTAAGGAAGATAGATGAGACCTACAATTTTCATTAACTATTAAGACACAATACACACATATTAAGTACTTGCATGTAAAGCACATAGCAATGGTCCAATGAAGGAAATAAATGTTCCTTGTTGGCGGACATTTCATGTCCTTGTGGTTGACCAGAGAGGAGGTTGGCAGGTTCTACCTCACTGTGCTCAAGTATAAATAATTCCTTTTTTCATCATTATTGTAACTTATGTTTTCAACTAAACTAGGAGATGTATTGCATGTTAGCATAAAATTAATCTAACCTACTATCGACTAACAAAGCACAAACAAATAACACATAGTACATAAAAAAGGGTGATCAGGGCTCGACAGAGCCCATGGCTCGACATGGCCACCAACACAATTCCAACAATCCTCAATCGATCACCCATAAAAATGAAATCTAGCCTAAACAACAATCCATCTAATTTACGTACAAGATGTAAATAATTACATATGCATCTTCAGACCTTTTGTCAACAAATGCTTCACCTGATATTTCACCCAGTTCCTTTTTCGTATGGGTAAACAGGAATTCATCGATGGTTTGCTCTCTTCTAAGGGATTTTCACTAATGCAAGTCATATATGACAAAGAAAGATTAGTTAAGGTAAAGTAGCATATTATTGAAAATTGAAAAGAACAAAAATAAGTCCATTACCAAACGCCGTCAGGCCTCTGTAAAAGGAATGGAGCTACAAGTGTGCAGAGATGAACCAAGACCACTACAATCAGATGCATGATTTATTTTGTTTCCTTCCACTTTTGCTTTAAATTCAGAAGTGCCCCAATAATTGCAACGTCCTTTCCAATCTTCCAAACTCATCCATTGTGGCTTTGTGCTCTTCTAATGTGCATCAGATAGTACTTTCAATCTTACAGCCCCTTTTTTCTCAAAATTCTTTCTAATGGCATTATTATGTTTATGATGCCACCAATAGCGCCACTATAAAAAAAACGCTAAATACAAAAATCTTAATCTTTGTCATTGTTGGTTATAATAAAATAAAACCAAAAAATGATGAAATAATGAACTTGCCTCGAATTCACCAAACCACAATCACGAATGTTCATTGGTACTTTCTTCCAATTTAGCCAAGGCTCATCAAACTTGCTTTTAAATATATTCAGAACGCTATGTGTAACCTGAGTTGGATTTGGATGGAAACTATGGTAGAACATTTAGTAAACAAACAATCAAAAGGATCAAATAATTATTAAAACAAAATATGTAACTTACCCATCACCCTCTAGCTCCACATACACCTTTAATGTGTGCGATGCTTGCGAAGTGATTTGACTTGAACTAGATTCTGTGCGAGGGACAACTGATTGCTGGGCAGATTGCGTGTTTGGTGGTTGTTGAGGAATGATAGGATATTGGGCTATAGAATTATTCATTGGAGTTTCATGCGCTGGAAATTGATACTGAATATGAGGGAACATGCTTGGTTGAAGAGCATAGCTAGTAGTGTAAGCCAAGCCTTCTGAAAATGGGGGAGGACCAGGGATTACAACAGATGAGTAGGTGGAGTAGAGGTAGGATTGCTAGCAGAAGTTGATGGACGCCGATGCTTATGGCCCCCTAGTACCAGATCTTCCGCCATGGGGACCTGTTATCTCTGAAATAACAACAGAAAACAATTAATATGTGAACACCATTGGTTAGAGATTACGATCTTAAATTCAAACAAAGAAACAATTATTAAATGACTAAGATAAGCTAATAATCAAGGTTGTCTAATTCATATAATAAACGATTAATAAGGGAATAAAATATGTAACAACAATCATTTTAAATTCAAGCAATCTGGCTTTATTTAATACACTAAATTAAATTTCAAGTATAATCCTCTAGTAATCATCATCATCATTATCTTCGTACTTGAAACGAATCTCATCCTCGTCCTCATTGTCCT
This sequence comes from Carnegiea gigantea, assembly GCA_029747015.1. Classification (NCBI taxonomy): domain Eukaryota; kingdom Viridiplantae; phylum Streptophyta; class Magnoliopsida; order Caryophyllales; family Cactaceae; genus Carnegiea; species Carnegiea gigantea. Next base: position 274,257 of record JAKOGI010000444.1, on the reverse strand, counting down.
CATCAACCTCCTCTTCCTTTTCCTCTTCCTCTTCCTCTTCAATGTTATCCTTCGTATCTTCTGGGTGTGCTTGTTCATTTGTTACAGTAATATCGAAATCAACTTCTTCAATATCTCGATCCTCATCTCTCATATTTTCAAGTGGTACATCATCATATGTAACATTCACATAAGACATTACTTTATCCTGGTAGGCAAGCTCTAACGTGCAAGAGTTATCCACCATTGCCCTTGGTTTGGTCTTTATCACGACTTGCCAATCTATTTATCCCTTATCTTCCTTGGATAAGGGACATAAAAAACTTGTGCCGCTGTTTTAGTAAATTCAAAAGGGTCATACTTTTCATACTTTCGACTCCAATAAACATCAACAATCCAAACTCTTAATGCACTCTAATTCCACGATTTATAGTTGTATCAAACCAGTCACAACTAAACAGCACAGATTTCTTAGTTGGCTCATTTGGATATACCAACTCAACCACTTTGTTATGAATACCATAGTAATCATCCACAATGTCGCCTTCTCTAGCTCGCATAACACATAATCCACTATTAAAAGTCTTCAGGCCCTTACTTCTATCTTCTATGTGAAATTTATATCCATTCACATAGTGGATGGGCGAGGTTCTGACGACATCAACTGGACCCAATGATACTTGACAAAGATACTTGTGGTGATACCCTCAACAAGCTGATATTTGTGCAACTATGTCAATGGTAAGTTTTTATTAGAAGGAATCTCATAAATACTCATTACTACCTAATATCTACATAATCATCTTGCATTATGTTTGGACCAATCGAAAAATTCTGATTCAATCATGACATCAACATCTTCGTCACGAAGATGTTGGTTTTGTGCTTGCTTCTCTTCCTTAAATACGCCGTAAAAAGGGATGTCATTAATTTACTACATGTATTATTATTATGTAGATTGTGTCTATTATGATACTCACTTCAAATATGGTTGAACCTTAGTACAATTGAGAAGAACATGCAAGTGGGCAGCTTTAACCCCTTTTAGAGTGAGATATCGCTTTCCCTCCTTGCCGTTGGACAACCTTGTAAGTTAAAAATGGATAATGTTGTATGCAACGCTTTATTTGCCACTTGATACTCATTCTGCCTAGAACAAGTTCTCATTAAACGAACATGGGATCCAAAAGTAATATGCAACAAAATGAGAAGTTTCTAAACCCAAGTATGCTTCACAAATAGACCCTTCAGGTTGAGCTTTATTCTTCACCATCTGTTTCAATTTACCAAGAAACCTATTATCCACCAAACAGATTACTTAGCACTAGATTTTTTAAAAAAGCAAAGCATCAAACAATAATGATGATTACCTCTCAAAAGGATACATCCAACGATATTGGACTGGCCCCCCTAATATTGCTTCATATGCTAAATAGATCGGCAAATGTTCCACGCAATTAAAGAAACTCGGGGGGATATATCTCCAACTTACAAAGAATAATAGGAATACTTACATCCATTTGTAACAACTTATGTGTTTGTAACACTGATGAGCACAGGCTTTAAAAAATTTACTTATCTTAGTAAGAGGCTTCCAGACTTGTTCAGGCAGTGCATCAAATGCAATTGGACCTCTATAAACACATGGTAGTTATGACTCTTCGAATTCAAACTTTCTTAATTCAACTTCCATAAATCAAATTCAAGCTCAACTATTCATAATGTGTAACCTCCCTAAACATAATAAAAATTGTGTTCTAGTATTCACTTTGATCATAAGAGCATAAATCAATAATAAAACAATCATCTAAATCAAAAATAAATCAAGATCAAGTTAGGGCTTACCTCACTTCAAGTTTGAAAGAGATAAGTATAGGTGGTGTTTGGTGCTTGTGGGGGAGGTGAGTGGTGGCTGGTAGTGCTGATTGGTGGGGCTGGTGGCCAGTGGTAGCCTGATCAGTAGCAGTAGCAGTACTGTTGATGACAGTAGCAGAACACAGCAGGGGGTGGCCGTGGGTGAGGAGAAAGAGAGAGAGGAGAAATTGGCATTTACTTTCTCCACATACTTTTATTTATCTTATCTTGCTAATTGGTTGAATTTAATAGATACATAAAGTAGCCTTTTGCTAAGAATAATTTGATACAAATAACGATAATTAGCTTAATAAACAAAACCACAACTTTTTGGGCCATCAATTTAGGCGCAAATGAATTGGGCTTGGAAAAAGGGCCTAAATGAATTAGTACAGTATCAAAAACATAACTTTTGGATATGGAATTGGGTATTTCTCTTAGGATACGGTGAGGACCTCATAGGTATCCCAAATATGCTCTAAGTAGATAGGTGAAGAGCCATACTCCTTAATAGGGTATATATATATAACCACAAAGGGGACAAAGGGACATTAACACAGAAAATAGATTCCATCAAGGTGGCTACACCATAAATATGGCTATTCCAGAAAGGGCCTAAACGAACCACCTTAGTTCATCTAGGTATAACACATAAATTGATAACCAGGTCTAAATCTGATTTCTTCCATGTGTAACTAAACTGAAAGGGGACAAAATGGTGAAGGACATCGCATGGACGTTCTTTTGCTTTATTTTCGTATAGTTAACTTACTCTCTAATACACCTTAAGAACCAGCATGGAAGACCGGCCTTTTATGGAGAGAGTAATAACCCCGTAACAAGTGCTATCAGAGCCAACCCGGAACCCACTTAGATGTCTCGCCAAGGGCTCCGACGGGCGAGGTAGGCAGGGGACCCATATGTGACAAGGGTGTCACAGGATTGGGTGGCGGAGAATGTCACAGATAAGAGTCTCACATCCAAAAAGTGATGGGATGGTCCTCGGCTTACAAACAGTAACGCTGCACACTCTATTAGACTGGCCTTTTGGGGAGAGAGTAGTGGCCCTGTGACAAGTGGTATCAAAGCCAACCCAGACCCGACTTTGATGTCTCGTCAAGCACTCTGATAGGAGGGGCAAGTAGGGGCCCCCATCTATGACGAGGGCGTTACAGGATTGGGTCGGGGAGAGTGTCACGGATAAGAGTTCCCACATCAAAAAAGTGAGGGGAGGGTCTTGGGCTTATAAGCAATGGCACTGCAAACCCCATTGGACCGGCCTTTTGGGAAAAGGATAATGGCCTCATGACGAATAGACTACACCTTGATGACTACACCTTGAGAGGGTAATGGCCTGGATAGTATGGCACTGTAGTCCATTATTCATGCCTCGGGACAACGTCCACCTGTTGTCCAGTCAAGGAATCCACCTTGACATTGCCCCACGTGACGCCGCCATAACCAAGGGTGATGTATTCTCGCTTCACGAACACAAATAGCCAAGGAAACAAAGAAAAAGACTGGTAAATATTGCTACTGCCCAGGCAGAATGCGTGTAAGTTAAACCAAATAAGATAAGCAAGTGAGTTAGCAAGGGATAATATGAAGAGCACCCTTGAATACAGTTGGGTAATCTCTTTAGATCAATTAGGTTGCAGAATTTAATTAGTCCCTAATTGAGATAAAAGAAAACCTAGAGACCCACTTGAGTTGCCAAACTTAGGATACAACACTAGGATTTGAAAGAGAGAGTTCTACTAACTCAATTTTGCATTCATTCCAATATGCTCTAGAAAGGGTTTTGAGGCTGGCTTTATAAGGACCATACCGGCCATTCAAACCTTCAAAATTAGGTAAGGGGACCAAGAGTATAGTTAGGGAAGAGGGGAAGATCAAATAGTTATCCTAAGTACACTAAACAATCTAATTTTGCAGTAGCTACCTCCTTAGGACTAATGATTCAACAAACTGAGGCTAACTTTTGGAACTAATGTAGGCTACCACAGCTAGTAGCTAACCATACCCAAGGATTTCAGGACTAGAATACCACAGGAGTCAGAATTAATATGTGAAGGATATCTACTGTTCAGTAACTATACCCAAGCAGTTCAGGAGTAATTCATTTATGCCCTTTTACAAATAGGTTTCTGAACTCATTAGTTTGCAAGAGTTATTTGTATCAAATAGGTAACTGGGTCATTTGTGGAACGGCAGCCTGATCAGATGTGCCCAAGCTTGAGCCTATCCCCTTGCTTAAATAAAACTGTTCAAGAATGAACTAGCTAAGGGCGAAAAACCCAGTAGGTATCACCTTAAGTAATTATAAGCAACAAAATAATTTTGCTTTGAAATTACTATCAGTTTAAGAACGGAGACTACCCACCTTGATTTCGAGCAAGTTGGTTTGGGTGAATTTGGGTTGGGTTTCTGAACTCCTTCTTCCCCTTGAGTCTCACGCCTAAATCTTCTTCTCCTTTCCTCTTCCCTTTTTACCTCCTTATCCCTTCTTCTTTTTCTACTACTTCATTCCCCTCCTTCCTCTCTCTGTCTCCCTTTTTTTCTCTTTCTCTCTCTACTGCATGAGTTTGTCATTAATTGGTGTGTGTGATGGAGGGGGTGTGTGTGACTGACTTCCTAGAGGACTCAGACCTTTTTTTTGTCGACCCACTCCTTTTCCCCTACATTGTAGTAACCTAGTAGCCCACACTTTTTGTTTGTTTTTTTGGCTCACTAATTAGGCTAAGAACTTGGGAAGAGGGAAATAACTTAAAATAAATAAAATTCAGAGGGACATATTTTATTAGCACCTCTTCTATTATGAAGGGCCAATATTGTGATTAGTAACCATCTGGATTAATTAGCCATGACACTGAATTGTACCATTAGTATAGTATCATATTATCTGGTCCAATATTATGATTGCCTATTTTATGCCCCAAGCGAGTAAAGGGATTATATGTAAACAAGCCTAAGTAAGATTGTGACAATTACACCATAAAAGTGACACAAATCTAAGGAAGATAGATGGGACCTGCATTTTTCATTAACTATTAAGACTGAAAACACACATATTAAGCACTTACATGTAAATCATTTAGCAATGGTCCAATGAAGGAAAGAGATGTTCCTCGTTGGCATAGATTTCACGTCTTTATGGTCGACTAGAGAGGAGGTTGGCATGTTTTGCCTCACTGTGCTCAAGTACAAATAATTCCTTTTTTCACCATTCTAGTGACTTATGTTTTCAACTAAAGTAGGAGATGTATTGCATGTTAGCACAAAATTAATCTAATCTAACTATCAACTAACGAAGCACAAACGAATAACATGTATCACATAAAAAAGGGTTATTAGGGCTCGACACGGCCCGTGGCTCCACATGGCCACCAACATAATCCCAACAATCCTCAATAGATCACTCATAAAAAGGAAATCTAGCCTAAAGCATAATCCATAGAATTTAAGTACAAGATGCAAATACTTATATATGCATCTTCAGACCTTTTGTCAATAAATTTTTCACTCGACATTTCACTCGATCCCTTTTTTGTATGGGTAAACAGGAAGATTTCATTGATGGTTGGCTCTCTTCTAAGGATTTTCAACAAAAAAAAACTAGTTAAAGTAAAGTAGCACATTATCTAAAATTGAAAAGGACAAAAATAAGCCCATTACCAAACGCCTTCAGGCCTCTATAAAATGAATGGAACCACAAGTGTCCAGAGACGAACCTAGACCGCCATAATCAGATGCGCGATTTCTTTTGTTTCTTTTTGCTCTTACTTTAAATTCAAGAGTGTCCCAATAATTGCAAATCCCTTTCCAAACTTCCTTACTCATCCATTGTGGCTTTGTGCTATTCTCACGTACATCAGATAGAACATCCTTCAATCTGACAGCCCCTTTTTTCTCCAAATTCTTTCTAATTGCATTATTATGTTCAGGATGGCACCAATAGTGCCTTTATAAAACAAAACAAAAAAACCAAAAATCTTAATCTTTGTCGTTACTAGTTATGATAAAATAAAACAAAAATAAAGATGAAATAATGAAATTGCCTTGAATTCATCAAACCATAAATCACAAATGTTCATTGGTACTTTCTTCCAATTTGACCAAGGGTCATCAAACTTGCTTTCAAATATATCCGTAATGCTATGTGTAACCATAGTTGTATTCAAGTAGAAACATTTGTAGAACATTTAGTAAACAAGCAATCAAAAGAATCAAAGAATTATTAAAACAAAGTAAGCAACTTACCCACCACCCTCTCACTCCATATACACCTCTGAGGTGTGCAATGCTTGCGAAGTGACTTTACTTAAATTAGATTCAGAACGAGGGGCCACTGATTGGGGGTAGATTGTGTGTTTGATGGTTGTTGAGGAACGATAGGATCTTAGGCTATAGAATTATTGATTGGAGTTTCATGGGCTTGAAATTGGTACTGAATATGAGGGAACATGTTCGGCTGAAGACCATAGCTACTAGTGTAAGCGAAGCCTTCTGGAAATGGGGGAGGACTAGGGACTACAAAAGGACAAGTAGATGGAGTAGAGGTAGGAATGTCAGCAGAAGTTGATGGACACCTATGCTTGTGGCCCCCCTAGTACCAGATCTTCCTTCACGGGGACATGTCACCTCCAAAATAACAACAAAAAACAATTAATAAGTGAACAACATTGGCTAAAGACTAGGATTTTAAATTCAAACAAAGATATAATTATTAAATGACTAAGATAAGCTAATAATCAAGGCTGCCAAACTCAAATAGTGAACAATTAATAAGGGAACAAAATATGCAACAACAATCATTTTAAGTTCAAATAATCTAGCTTTATTTAGTGCACCAAACTAAATTCCAAGTATAATCCTCTAATAATCATCATCATCATCATCTTCGTCTTCACACCTGAAACCAATCTCATTGTCCTCTTCTTTCTCCTCGTCCTCGTTGTCCTGGTCAACCTCTTTTTCTTCTTCCTCTTAAATGTCCTCCTCCATATCTTTTGGGTATGCTTGTTCATTTGTTGTAGTAATATCAAAATAAACTTCTTCAAGATCTCAATCCTCATCCCTCATATTTTTAAGAAGTACAGCATCATATGTAAAATTCACATCAGACATCATTTCCTCTTAGTCAACAAGCTCTAATGCGTAAGAGTTATCCACCCCTGCTCTTGGTTTAGTCTTTGTCACGACTCACCAATCTATTTTATCCTTTGTCTTCCTTGGATAAGGAACATAAAAAACTTGTGTCGCTGTTTCAACAAATATGAAAGGATCATACTTTCCATACTTTCGACTCTAATGAACATCAACAAATCCAAACTCTTTGTGCATTCTCATTTCATGATTTATAGTTGGATCAAACCAGCCACAACTAAATAACACACATTTCTTTGTTGGCTCATTTGGCTATACCAACTCAACCACTTCCTTAAGAATACCATAGTAATCATCCATAATGTCGCCTTTTCTAGTCCCTGTAACACATACTCCCCCACCAAAGGTCTTCAGGCCCTTGCTTCCATCTTTTATGTGAAATTTATATCCACTTACGAAGTAGATGGGCCAACTTCTGATGACATAAAGTGAAACCAATGAAATTTAACAAAGATACTTGTGGTGATCCGCGTCAACAAGTTGATATTTGTGCACCTATGTCATTGGCAAGTTCTTATTAAAAGGAATCTCATAAATACTCATAACTATCTAATATGTACACATTCAACTTACATTATGTTTGAACCAATCAGAAAATTCTGATTCAATCATGACATTAAGATCTTCGTCACGAAGATATTGGTTTTGTGCTCGCTTCTCTTCCTTAAATACATTGCAAAAAGGAATGCCATTAATTTACTATACGTATTATTGTTATATAGATTGTGTCTATTATGATACTCACTCCAAATATGGTTGAACCTCAATACAATTGCAAAGAACATGCAAGTGGGCAACTTTAACCTCTTTTGGAGTGAGATATCGCTTTCCCTCCTTGCCAGCTGCACAACCTTGTAAGTTAAAAACAGGTAATGTTTGTTGCAATGCTTCGTTTTCCACTTCATACGCATTCCACTGGGAATGAGTTCTCATTGAAGGAACAAGGGATCCAAAGTAATATGTAACAAAATGAGAGGTCTCTAGATCCAAGTATGCTTCACAAATAGACCCTTCAGGTTAAGCTTTATTCTTCACCATACTTTTCAATTTACCAAGAAGCCTATTATCCACCAAACAAATTACTTAGCAGTAGAAGTTTTTCAAAAAGCAAAGGATTAAACAATAATGATCATTACCTCTCAAAAAGTATACATCCAATGATATTAGACTGGCCCCCCTAATATTGCTTCATATGCCAAATGGATGGGCAAAAGTTCCATGCAATTAAGGGAAGTCGGGGAGAATATTCTCTCTAACTTACAAAGAATAATAGGAATATTTCCATCCATTTGTAACAACTTATATGTTTACAGCACTGATAAACACAAGGCTTTCAAAAATTGACTTATCTTAGTAAGAGGCTTCTAAATTTGTTCCGGTAGTGCATCAAATGAAATTGAAAGTAAGCTCTCCATAAGGACATGGTAGTCATGACTCTTTAAGTTAGATAACTTTGATCTATCAACATCTACACAATTAGTTGTAAACGATGAGTAGCCATCTGGCATCCTCAACTTCGAAGCCCATTCACATATCTCTCTTCTTTGCTTCATATTGATAGTAAATTTAGCTTTAGGCTTCACAACTTTACCATTATGTAGGCATTGAAGATATAATTCCTTCCGATTACAAAGTGTCTCCATGTCCAATCGGGCCTTTGCATCATCTTTGGTCTTGCCCTTTACATCCATAATAGTGTTGAGCACATTGTCAAATAGATTTTTTTCAATATGCATAACATCGAGATTGTGGCATAACAATTTTATCTTCCAGTATGGCAATGCCTATAAGATGCTCTGATTTGTCCAATTGTGGCCTCTCCAAAACAAAAAATCTTAAAAGATGCCATCTCAATCACCTTAGGAAGGTTGGACATTAACTACTCTATTTGGTCGCCCATAAATCTCACTGGAGGTGGATCGTGCCCCACCTTATTTTTTCAAAAAGATTGTTTATTTCTTCTGAATGGATGATCTAGTGACAAAAACTGATGATGACAGTCAAACTAAGTTGCTTTTTCCTGTTCTTCAACCAAAAAGACGTTGTTTGATGCGTACAAATTGGACATGCTAATGTGTCATGGGCGCTCCACCCAAGAGCATACCATATGCAGGAAAATCATTAATAGTCGAAATCGATGCTGCCCTCATTGAGAAGTTTTCCTTTCGAGAGATATCGTAAGTTAAAACACCAAGCCAAAGTGTGTTCAAGTCATCTATCAACAGTTATAAGTATACATCTGTCTTGGACTTAGGATTATTAAGGCCTGGAACTATGCATGTTAAGAACATATAAGGAGTAGTGATGCACATTTTAAGCGGAAGATTATATGGGGTAAGGATGACTGGCCAACATGAATAACTTTTAGAAGACGAAGATATGGAGTGAAGCCGTTAGCACACAAGTCGAGTCTAACATTACGTGGCTCTGATGCAAAATTAGAGTGTGCTCCATTATTACGTGGCTCTCCGATTCATTTTCTCTTCCTTGGTTTTGGTTTGCATTCGTTTTATCTATAAACCTTTTTCAAAAATGGTTTTGCGGGTCTTAAGGAATCGACCTCTCTATAGGTAGAAATACCGGTAGGGGTAAGGTCGCCTACAGCTGGATCTCCCCAGACCCCGTGAAAGCGGGACCCACACTGGGAGTTGTTGTTGTTGTTGTTGCTCCATTAAAATGTTTCCAGGGTTCTCCATCTGATGGATGACATAGCATACCAGGTTGTCATAGAGTTTCATGGTGCCATCTCATATATTCAGCAGAACTACATGAAGCAAACAACCTCTTAAGTCAGAGAATGATGGGAAGATAATGCATCCTCGCTTATGAACCTCTTTCCCCTTTGCCTTTTTTGGCCTCTTTGTTTTGTATCTTGGATGGTGACATAACTTGCACTCAAGAAGACCTAGGTCATCCTCATCGTATAACATGTAGCCATTAGGACAGCAATCAATCTTTTCAGCAGTAAGCCCAAGCTTCCCCACAATTTTCTTCAGCTCTAAGAATTTACTAGGAAAAGCATTCCCAGGTGGGCAAGCCTCTTTCATTAATCCAACAAACTCATTAAAACACCTATGAAAAATGTTGTAATTAGATTTAATGCTCATCAATCTCATTGCAGCCTCCAACTCACTCATGTGACTGCCAAGCCATACTAGTCTTTGTGCAACATCTAACACGTTATAAAACCTCTGAGCTTCAGTATTTGGAGGTTCATTTGCATTATGATATGGAGGTTCATTCACATTAGGATCTATGTTTGCACTTCTACATTCACATCTATGATTATGCCCAAAGGCATCTTCCACCATGGTTTTATAAGTGTTCATAGATTGGTGATCGTCATCTGCATCCATATTGTTTGACAAACCATGATACATGTTAGTAGTATCATTGTCCTGAGGCTTAGTTTCCCCATGAGACGTCCAATGCCAGTATCCTTGTAAGAAACCTATTCTATAAAGATGGGTTTTTATAGGATCTACGGAAAGGAACTTCTTATCTTTACACATAGCACAAGGGCATCGGTATACACCTTGAAGTGTAAACACACTTTGACTCTTAGCAAATGCATTAAACTCCTTTACCCCGCTAATAAATTCTTGAGTAGGCTATCCTCGACCATGGTGTTGCCTTTTAACCATCTAATGTTGATGCTTTGGTGGTTCCGTTTAGATTGCAAGAGATCCCACTAAGATACTGGAAAGACTTGGCAAAGAGTGATGTATTCTACATCAGGGGTACAAGCTAAACATGAGAATCAACAATGGTCCAAGCGTATAAAAGTACTAACTTTAGGTCATCTAATCAAAAGCTTCAAGAAGGCAATTCATTTTCAAGTCTTGAAATAAAAGTACTAGCATCTTATATATATGTATATATCTAATCAGAAGCTTCAATAAGGAAATTCATTTTTAAATCATAAAGTGAAGGAACTAACATCTTGTACATTGTAGGTATGCATGTGTGACGGTACAAATGAACAACTTTTTTCAAGGTCTGCAACAAATTATTCCTTTTGAATGCAATAGATTGCTATTTACGGACAATAATATCAAACAATCAAGTTAAATTCAATTGGGAAGAATCAAGAAATTAGCTTTGAACAAAATGAAAATGACTTATGATTAAGACAACAGAAATTGGGAAACCGCAATAGTCAAGCAAATAATCGTAATCAAGTGCTAAATCCTAAGCGTTGTCATCAAAAGAAGCTATACTCTCCATTTTTCCCTCCAATACGAATTCAGAAACTCATCCACAAAAAAGCAAAAATTGAAGATTGCATTCGTTCACCACAATTAGGGTTAGTGTAGAACCGAGATAAGAGAGAAAAAGGGGGACGGAGGGATGAATAAGATAGAGCCAAATAATCTACAAACCTCGCAGTTAAATAATTGAAACAAATTGACTAAATCGATTAGATATTTTATAACGCCACAATACGTAAAATCCCTATGTATAGGGTAATCCGGCGAGAGCACTGTGAGAATGCTACCTTGGTGGAATCCAACATTTCGGTGACAACAATAACAAATAGGGCAGAATTCATACCTGCGTAGGAAACCGGCTTGACGGCTACCTCGGTGGAATTTGCAACGGTGCAGGTGAGAGAGGAGAAGAAAAAAACCCAGTGATGCAAGGAGCAGACGGCCTGATGCAAGGAGAAGAGTAGGAGATGCAAGGAAAAGAGGAGGAGATGCGAGATGCAGACGGGGTTTGAGTAGGGGTGTGCAAAAAAATCCGAAACCGAGAACCGAACCGAAAAACCGAAAAAACCGAACTGCAAAACCGGTTAACCGAACAAATTTTTCGAAAAAGTCAGTTCGGTTAACCGAACCGAAAATTTTTTTCGGTTTTCGGTTCGGTTATAGTTCGGATTATTTGAAAATTCGGTTAACCGGCGGTTAACCGAACCGAAAATAATTTTATTTTTTTGAAAAATAATACATAAAAAATAAAAAAAATTTGGTAAGAAAGTGCACCTTTTTATTATTTATAAATGGTAACCAAAGTTTAATTTTTATAAAAAGAATTTAAACATAAAAGAATGACAAATTTAGGTAAGAAAGCATAAGTTTTTTATTATTTATATTCAGTTAACCGGTAACCGAGCCGAAAAATCGGTTAACCGAACCGAAAAACCGGTTAACCGAAATTTTCGGTTCGGTTACGGTTCGGGTTTTAGAAGAACCGAAATTTTCGGTTAACCGAAAAACGGTTAACCGAAATTTTCGGTTCGGTTACGGTTTGAAATTTTTTTGAACCGAAGGTTAACCGAAACTCCGGTTAACCGGTTTTGCACACCTCTCGATCTGGTCTTCTAGCAAAGTAATTAATTAGTCTTTAAATCTTGGTAAGGTATTAGTCCTAAGTCTTGGTTGGGTAAAATGGTGGGTAAAACGGTGACAAACGAATAAAATTTAGAATAAAGTGATCAAATACCAACCATTTCATTTATGGTCTGAATAATGGTTGGTAATTCTTTTAAAAACCAACTGCTTTTCCTTTGAATATTATAATGGTTGGAAAATAAAATACACTTACTATGGTTGCCAAAACGGTGGATTTTTCCAACTACTTAAAAATAGTTGGTAAAAAATGGTTGATAAAATACACTTTTTTAGTAGTGGTTTGGCACACCAATTGCAGTATCCTATACAGATCATTAGCCAATCGATGCTAAAATTTATCATTGTACCCTTTGCATATGTAGAAAAAAAATGACATATTTTATTCAAAATTAGCAATAACATGTGTAAATACACCTAGCAAAAACTTCTTAATCGTAGGTTCATGGTAACACTCATCTTTGTTTTAATGAGCTTCCACAAACCATTCTATGGGCCTTGATTCTATTTGATGCTCCTTCTCCTACAAAGTAGTCTATATGCATAAATAAAGTCGTCATTACATAGTAAAGTACAAAAAGATAATATAACATTGCACATTTCAAATGCTTCCATTTAAAAGTCCAAACATTTAATTGATTTAGTATTCTAATTAGTGACAATCTTTCAAAGGTTTATTTCTTTTGCCAGGTACCAATTTAATGTTAATCTTAGTTGTTTTTCGAGATGTGAGTGTCATCACAATATTTGAACTTATTACAACATTGGTAGTCTAGGATGGTTAAGCCTAGGATGATAAACAAGTATAATATTCATTCAGATTTGGGGCACTGGGCTTCTATTATTTGGACGATAGAGAGTTAGAAGAAGTAGGTTAACTAATCATAAATAGTTTGAATCATAATCGGTTTGGCGTCATTCCTCAAGATTCTGGAGCCATATACGGTAAATTTTTGAAAGGTTGTAGGAAATATAAGAGCAGAGCTTGGTGAGCCTGCCGGAAAGAAACCACTATATTTGTCATCACAAAACAGTGACTATTCAATATTGTTGTTATATCTATATCCTTTGACAATGTAATGGAAAAAAGTAGTGAAGGTGAAACAAGTGCTTAATGGCTTTGAGACAGAACCAAGATTTAGTTTAGTGAGAATGAGATGAGTCCAACAAATGGCTCCTAACTAGAAACCAACTTCCAGGTCGGATACCAAGACTTCCCCCTACCTCCACCAGCCCCAAAAAGAACATTGAGGGCCCAAACCATTTGTATGGTGCTCGTGGTGGTTTTTGAGCATTAGTCATCATATCAAGAAGCATCACGACCAACCACAGGAATGCTTGCCAAGAAGCCAGCCAGTAAGAAGTTAGAACACAAAGAAATCAATCTAACTAATCACCATCTACTAACTAGTAATAAGTGCGCTGCTGTCGGGGATATCCAAGGGGGAGCCCAGTCAAACCAAAGGGCATGAAAATAAGTCAAAGTGAAGTTCCATCCCAAAGCCAATTAGCAATAGGAGGAGTAACCCACTTGATCTATATACCATGGTCCTTCTCTTCGAAATCTTAATTTGGGACTCTTTACTCAGGTGTGATATTTCCAACAATCTTGCCTTCACATATAAGCCCCTTCCAGACCACATCAATGCACAAGCTGCCCCTTCAACGGAAGTCTTTAACTAGGTGTCAAGCCACCATCAAAAGCTCACCCATACTCTACTCCACAAAGTCTACATACTGCTCCACACTGAGCCTTCATGACATCCACTTTGCTCTAAGAGTACTGACCATGCATTCCATTTTCCACTCTTGTCCATGGTGCTTTTTATACCACCTAAGAGCTTATCTGTGCTATCGAGCCACGCTGCAGCATATGTGTTCTCAGTCGATTAATACTTTCGTGTCATTTCACCAAGCTCATCCGTGGGGTCCACCATGCCACACCTTTCTCGCCTACCCGAACACACCATCATCTCTGATACCACACCCTGGGGAGATCCAAGAGGGAGCCTAGTCAAACCAAGGCCCATGACAACAAGTCCAACTATGGTTCTATCACAAAATCAATTAGCAATAGCATGGGTAGTCCACTTGACCCATATACCATGGTTCTTCTTTTCAAACTCCCGATGTGAGACTCTTCACCCATATGTGATACTCCCAACAACTTGCTTGAATTGACCAAAGAGGATGAGAGAAAACATCAATACTGCTTGCTAATAGAATGTCCCAACCATCTCATGCTATCATTATATTCTACAAGTATTCAATTTCCTCTCTCACATCCAGTTAAGCTTGAATTTCCTTGTTTTGTCCTTGATGTTTTTATTAATTTTTTTTGTCTTTCTTCAATTGAGCTCTCATGAATATCATTAATGCAGGCTTAATAAGATTAACTTTAAGGAGAAGACACAATTTACTTACTTTTAATTATGAAGCTTTGTGGCCTACCACCCTCCTCCTGTTTGTGAATGGCACTCTGTCTCTTCATCTATTTTACCCGTTCTGTATAGTGAGTTTGAAGAAGACATGAGAACAGAATCCCATATTATTTTCGAGGCCCACAATCTCAATCACATTTACACAATACTGGTATTAATTCCACACTATCTCAAGTTCTAGATTCAAATCTCAAAGTTAAAACAAAAAAGATTTCACTATATGGATCTAATCATTTACCCTTGAAGTATATTGAAGGTTTTAGACACTGACCTACGATGCAAATTACTTAGTGAAACTGAATCCATATATAATTTGCCCTTGATATCAAAAAAACCAAAGACAACTTGCATAATAAAGATGTTAGCTTGGTTATTTGATAGTAATTATAATAGTATGTGAGCTCAATATTCATTTTTATTTATCTATCTCATCCTCGGCACCCTGTCAAGAAAAAAAAGAAAATAAAATACTTACTCACTTCATGACCTAAACTTGATTACTTTGTTGTACCACTATAAATCTCCCATAACTAGGAGAAGTCTACATTATCGGATTCTTTCTCACCTCCCCTATGTGGAAAGAACATTTAGTACTAGTTAAGCTACAAAGTTCTTGATTCTTCAACCATCATGTAGTTGAAGTTTGAACTCTCCTTTCAAAATCTAAATATTGTAACTCAACATCCACAACTGTAGGCAAAGAACAAGGAAATTCCTCTTCCTGAATAACCTGTAAAAAAAATGTGTGTGTGTGTGTGTATATATGTATTATATATATATATATATATATATGTGTGTGTGTGTGTGTGTGTGTGTGTGTGTGTGTGTGTAGACACACACACATATACATATACATATAAATATTTACTTATGTACACACCCCCTTCACACACCCCCTTCACACACACACACACACAAACACACACACACATATATATAGATATATATGAATACACACACATATATATATATATATATATATATATATTTGGTGTGTGTGTGGGTGTGTGTGTGTGTATATATGTATCTATATCTATATATATCTATATATATATATATATATATATATATATATATATATATATATATATATGTATATATATATATATATATATATATGTATATATATATATCTGTGTGTTTGTCTATTTATATATGTATAGTTTTATTCTTTCTCTGCATAAATGTATTTCCATAATGCATAAATACTCTTCTAAGTCTACATGAGTAGTTTGGAAACTTAATTGACTAACAAAATTATCCCTTTTAATTGTAAAGCTCTTTGACGTTCTCGTATGTGCATGTTATTGCTTTTCTCTTGCCCTTCTTTCATTACTAGACCATTTCTTCATGAGATGATTCAAATGCAAGATTCAATAAATTAAACGACCTCCGTCAAGCATAAAAATAATATTTATGTAATCTAAATGCAACCCATAAGAAAGATAACACCAACAAAAACTAAATAAAACTAGTTTACAATATGCGCAACATAGCAGTTATTGGTCGGTTTACTCGGCCAAGGGGAAAAGAGTAAACACATAACATGGGATGACTACTTTTTTTTATACTCACTGAAAACTTGTCTGGTAAAAAATAATGGACCAAACCAATCCACAACTAGTCACCTATAGTAGACATCACCTACTGTTTTCCAGGTTATGCAATGCTTCTTGTGTGGTATCTTCTTTAGCATATTTATATACCAAGAAGTACTTAAAACTTCAAACATTTCCCCTAACTACTTAGAATTACTTGATTGACTTCCAAATCATCTGATAACATCAACTTGTCCTAATCAAGGATTAGGTAATTAATAGAACGACTTACTACTAGATGGAAATGCAATAGTTAAATCAAACATGGGTAAAGATTTACCCTGGCACTCTTTGCGTTTGGGCATTAATCGCCAATCTTCATAGTCAAGAGGGCATAAGCAAGGCTTCTTAGCAACATCGATAAGAAATTTGTTAAGTAGGCTTATTACCTTCTTTATTGGTTCCAATAGATTATTCAAAGGCACAGTAACCCGCTTAAGAGGAACCACTTTGTATGCCAAGTTCACGTTGATTCTTCCTCTGAACTTTCTACTTATCTTGCTCATTTGGATAAAAAGAATCACATATCATATCATAAAATCATCTCTAGGCAATGGAGCCGATGGAAAAGATTTACAGCAATATTTAGGATTCTATTACCAATTATCATCACCTCTCGATCATCTTTAAAATCGTCAAGGACGGTAAGAAAAGAAGGATTCATGTCTGTCAATACCCTTAAATTAAAAGCAATTGCTTTATTTTTTTCAACATCTTCTTCTTTTGAATTGAAATCATGTCAATAACATCTAAAGATACATCTTCACCTAATCCAACTTCATGTTCAATAGGCTTAAGGTACTCTTCCAGCATAATCGTAGAGCCAAACATGCTTCTAATGCCATAAAACTTATAAGAAAAGCATGTATTAGTGTACCTGCAAGAAAAAAGGAAATTTTAAAATCTACAAAAGGAAAATACATAAACGAATTAGTGAAATGCACATATGTCCTAGATCACATAGGTTCAGGATTCTTTATCCACCATCATTTGTTTTCCCCTACTCTCCTGTCCAAATTATGATGACTTCCAAATCACCACAAAAAAGGAAGAAGCTACATAGCCATGCATAGAAGCAGCACTTGCCTTGCATGCTAGCAATAGCTCTTTTAAATACTTGTGGCTCCTACATTAGTTAGGATACAGGGGCAATAATTAAACACACAAATATAGAATAGCACTACAGCAAGTGTTCTACTCCTATACCATAACTAATCTATAGTATGTGGCAAGAAGACATATAAAACATGAGGCCTCATGCTAGCATAATTAACATCAACATATAAATTAAAAACTTTGACCAAAGGTCACTAACTAGGGATATATAAAAACTAACATGCCAAAAAATAAATTTCTATCTTTTATTCACAATGTATAAAGGCATGTAAATGCCAAAACATGCTTCTCAAAAAACTATGGCTGATCTCATTCCTCACTATCAATAGTAGTCCAATTAATCGGATCTTTTAATTCATCCTCTTTTGGTATATCAGAAGGCATGCATTCAGGAGACAATAGATCATATCAGCCATGGTTGGTCCTAATTAGAAGCCATATCTTAGCTTCACCCACAAACATGAGCCGGCCCGTTACCTTTCTCATCCTCGTCATAAAATACCTGATTTGGTTGAGATGAGAAAACATAAGGATCATCCTTTAGGGCATTCCCTTTATGTATCTTGTGTGAGAAGATAAGGTGGGTGAATCCCTTTTTGTCTTTTCTGAGCCCAAATTGAGTTTACATCCATTCAATCACATCGTAATAGAACCACTTCATGTATGGAATACTAATCGAGCTTAATGATGCCAGTGATCTTTCAAAAGTAGGGTTTTTCATCATCCTCTACCATAACCCCATAGTTTTCGGTTTTCGTTGACTCATGTGGAGCTTAAGTGTGAAATGTATACCCATTTGCATTGAAAACCTTCATTCTCTTAGGAGACCTTGAGGCATTGCTTTTAACAATTTTGCTTTTGGATCATCAGCATCCATATTAGGAACCTAAACAATTCAGCACCCACGTTAATAATTGTATAGTCGTGCTTTTAAGCACACTCATGATAAGGTTTTTAAAATACCACCTCTTCTAACCAACTACGAAAATTGTTAACTAACCAATTTTGCTTAAGCTTATCACTAGACTCTTGTGAACGAAACGCAATACGTTACTCTAGAAAAGATCTATAAATAATAAAGTTGATTAAATGAATATTGCTAACCTTTGGGTATTAGTGAAGGCTACGAACTAATTTAACTAACCTATGATAAAATTCCATCCCTCCAATGTAGATGACCATGCAACAATGACGTAACTGATTAAGTTTGTACTACTACAACCTATCCTTTACGTTGCCCCCTATGAAACAAATACAATTCTACATTGGGGACAGTGTCGTCAATCCTTTGTGGATTATTGAAAAGAGTTTCCAACCCTTCAAGGCACCTTAAGTAAAAGGTTATGTACTCTTGTGCAATGTATCCTTCTCTCAGTGATCCTTTAGGTTATGCTTGATTATGAACATCCACGCAAAATACCTATAGTTCACCACTAGTATAAATAGCCCAAAAAAATGTAAATATTAAGTATAAAGTGTCACTGCTCTATAGGGTACATCTATCTGTAGAATGTAGGTCTTCCAAGCTTTGCTTCCTCTACCAAGCACACAATCAGATGTGCCATAATGATAAGAAGGCTAGGGGGAACATTTTTTCCATACGACATAAAGTGAAAACCACATTGTTTTGTGTCTCAGCCAACTTCTCAACATCTAACTCTTAGCACATAATTGCTTAAAAAATGAAAACTACTCAAACACCAAATCCATAATAGTAGCATCTTTATTTGTTCATTATGCAATTAGAAGTGAACCTTGAATTAGAACATAACAATCATGGCTCTTTAAATTAAACAACTTGAGCTCCTTGAAATTGACACATCAAGAAATATTACTTGCATATCAGTTTAGAACCCTTATGTGCTTAAAACCGTTCAATAAGGATGTTTTCTTATCAAGAGACAAATTATAGGGAGTAGAGGGTAGATGATATTTACCATTTGGTAACAAAATTAGGTGGAGAGTACATTTTTTGAACATCTTGTTAAGCCTCTAGTTATCCTTGTTCTTGCCTTCCAAATTTAATAAACTTCTTAACAAATTGTCACAAATGCTCTTTTCAATGTGTATCACATCTAAATTATGATGAAGACGGTTAAACTGCTATTAGTGAAGGTCAAAGAAAATGCTTTATTTCTAGCATATTTGCTTCTCAATTCGCTCATTAACATTTATATTGACTTTACCTTTTCCATATGTAAAAATGGTTCCCCCTACGTATGCAAGGATCTAAGCGCCTGTTAAAGAAGCTTGAGCACTGCCAAACTCCATAATTCCATTGAATCCACTGTGATCATGTCGAAAAGGATGGCCTTGTAGTTATCATATGTGATTACCTATATAGTAGAACTTATGTCCATGTTCTAACCAAATTGGTTGCGTTACTTTCGTATAAGATCGACATGTAAAATGACCCTTCATAATCTACCAAATATGG
Organism: Carnegiea gigantea; assembly: GCA_029747015.1. Lineage (NCBI taxonomy): Eukaryota > Viridiplantae > Streptophyta > Magnoliopsida > Caryophyllales > Cactaceae > Carnegiea > Carnegiea gigantea. The sequence continues at coordinate 254,315 of JAKOGI010000444.1, read as the reverse complement.
TAGAATCATAGTAGTGTCATTTGTAGTAAAGTGAAGTGGCCCCCAGTGTAAATCTCATCCTTGTGTATGCGTCATATGCATTTACACCGCCCAATAACTGCACATACTTTTTAATCAATGGTCGAAGATATGCATCAATATCCATACTCAAGGCCTTTTCTCCAAGAGCAATAATTGATAGAATGATCAAGGACTGTTTTATGCATAGTTAAGGACACAAATTATATATAATTAACAAGGCTGGCTAGGGACTATACATACCACTCATAACACAAAAGGGATAAAATCCATCACTAGCCAACCTAAGCCTAATAGTTTTTAAATAAATTTTGTTAATATAATGGCAATATAGTTAACAAAAATTCTTTTTAATGCTAAAGAATTAATAAACTTGTAGAGAAAGATTAGAATTTTCCACACATGTGTAAATGTGAAATGAAAAAAAAACTATAAAATTTTATCATTTGTCTCCCCACAGTTCATCAACTGTTATGTGATAAGTGTAAAAGTGTGCATTATTTTCTATAGTGCTAAATCGCTGTGAAATTGGTTGTATCTGAGCCTAAGGACCTATACCTAGATCTATGTGAACTTCATGGCGTGAGATTTGAAAGACCTACACCTAGATCCTTATAAACTTGGTTCATCCAAGCTTGAAGACTTGTAGCTAGATCCCTATGAACTTGACAACATAAGAGCCTGAAGACCCATGGCCAAATCCATGTGAATTAGGTGGCAAGAGAACCCAAATTCCTATAGCCAAATCCCTTTGAACTTAGCGGCATATGATCCTAAAGTCTTATAGCTAAATCCCTAAGAACTTGTTGACATGAGAGCTTAAAGATCTGTGTCCAGATTCCCATTAACTTGGTGGAATCTGACCCTCAATACCTGTAACTAAATCTCTATGAAATTAATGGCACAACATCCTAGTATGACAACCTAAGAACCTGTGGCTAGATCCTTCTAAATTTGGTGATGTCTAAGCTTGAAGACCTGTTTCTGCTTTCCTATTACTGACCTCTATTTTTAGGCTTTTAGGTGAGCCACTCTTTTTATATCTCCCTTGTTTGACCAAAAGACTTACTCAAGATGTTTCTTTATGGAAAAAAGCTTCGTGGTTGGGCCTCAAAGATGTTACATACGTATCCAATGTAGATTCAGGTTAGTTGTAGTTCGAGAGTAAGAACATGTAACTTGAAGGAGGGATGCCTCGAAGAGAATTTTTTAAGGCAAGCTTAAGGGTTAGGGTGTCAAAGGTAGGGAATTAGAATGAAAGCATCAAATAACCCTTGTGAAATCCCCACTGGTGCATAACTGAAGAAGTTTGTAGGGATCATTAATTCCTTCCTTTCTTTAGTCGTTCTTCTTTAGCACTTTTTTTCATTCTTCTTTTCGTCCTAATTTTTTTTCTTTTTGGAAGGGACATTTGACCTAAACCCATTTTTTTGTTGCCGATTTTGATGTCACTCATGGCACTCTCCCATCCCCAACTTAAAACAAATGTGGTTACTGGAGAAATAGGCTCAATTAAAGGTGCAAAGGGGTTCCAAGTGCCAACTTATCAGCTTTGATGAAGGCATTAATGTAGGATACCAAAGGAGGTCTCTGACTTTAGGATTGTCTTTTAAAGGTGTATGACTTATTGCAAAGAAATTTTTGGTCTTTACCTTTTTCAGATGATGGATTGAAATTTTAGTCACTTTCGTTTATTTCATTTCTCTCCCTCTCCTTTTTGCCCTGCTTACCTTGTGAGGTTTTCAACCTAACTGCTCTTTTTTTTTCATATTTTTGTTTTCTTTTTCTAAACCTTGGCTGCATTAGCAGCTAGAAGCATGAAAAGAGTAAAAGGCATGTGCATAATCGAACTAGTGAAGGAAGATATGTTATTAATAATCAAGGTTATATCTAACTTGGACGTACCACATCTATCCACTAAATTCAACAAAACTCAAGGTCTCTTAAGTGGGGTAGTCTTAGGTAAGGGAAGCTTCACTGGTCTAAACATGCTTTGTAGCAAATTCTTGAAGGCCCAATGATCTTCAGTATCATGGCCTTGTGCTTAGTGATTTTTGCAATGATTACTCATGTCCCAATTCTTATACTTCTGTGTTCTCTTTATCTTAGTTGTAATTTGAGAGATGTTGATCTTGTCTTTAGATAGAAGGTATTCTAATTCTTGAGTATATGTGGTTCCAATAGCAATGTATTTTACATAATGGTCTAGAGCATGGACCTCCTTACTTTTGGAACCATTCTCTTTCTAATCCTTATTCTATAGTTGTTCTTTCGATTGTTAGCAACTTTTATATGGGTTTGTCTAGCTAGTTATTCTTCACGTCCATTTCTACCATCCTTAATGTCGTGTAATTTCTAAATGGTGTCAATCTTAGGTGTTGCCTATACATGCACTATATTTTTCTAATAAACAATCCCAATTGATCAACCTTTAGAGGTTAATCCACCATATGTGCAGCTTTTGTCCTCTGTTAAGCGAGAAAGTCAAAAACTCCTTCTTTTCCCTCTTACTCAATTAATTTTGTGTATCTAAGTGTGATTGATAGGTAAACATTACATGAATAGCGATGTAGAAATTTCATACTACTCCCAGTTCGTGACCTTTCATGGGTCAACAGCAGTATACCATCTAATTGCATCCTTGTCAAATGTCTAAGGAATGGAAGATATCTTTGTTAATTCCTTTTAAAGTCTTGGCATTGATAAAATTCCTCATATGATGATGAGGGTTTTCAGTTCCATGAAATTTAGCATATGGCATGGTAAATTTTGCGGGTAATCTTCCTTTTGGGTTTGAAATATACGATCTATGCGTGTGGATTTGTTTGATGAGTGCTCTTTTCCCTTTCTTATTCCTTCTTCGTATTGCCGTGCCCTCCCTTTCCATCATGTTCTTGTTCTTCATTGCTAATCTTCTCACCATTATGCCTTTGGGGTTCCCTAGTAAGCTTGTAGAGTGCAACAGTTATCATCTCCTTTTTCTTTTCATTCTCCTCTATTCTAGCTTGCATTACTTCGAACATCTTTATAGGTTGAGCCATTTAGTCACTTCCCACCAATGGAATGGTGAGGAATTGGACTTTGACTTAGATTTTGACCTTGACCCGATTGGTGGAGTTTCCCCAAACTGCTCTCGAGATATGAGTCTCTCGATTTGTGGATTCTGCTCATATTTCTTCTAAGTCTTCCTTATCCTAATCAATAACGCAATGCCTTAGAGGAGTGGAATGTTATAGAGATGAATCATGGAAATAAAAGGCCGACAACAATTACAGTTTGGCAATAAAGAGGTTGGCTTGGTGAGATCAAATGTTTGTATTGGGATGGGAATAAATGAGTTTCAGATGTTGGTTTTAGGCTTACCTTAGATTGAGTGCTATGTTGGGCTTAGAAAGCTGACCTATGGGCCTAAGTTGGATCTATGTCTATCCTAGATAAATCATATGCCTATATTGGCATAAACACGACTTTAGTTTGGCTCGCCTAGAATATGCTGCTTTAGGTATGTCGGTAAATCTAGGTATATTCATGGAATGGACATATGATGCATGGACTATGGACCTCGCATGAAGTAAGTATCTTGGTCTTAACTGAACCTATTATGAATAAATGCATGATTGAATGCAACCTTTGGTGGACTAGGACTCTAAAGGTCTAAGAGGTCACATTATTGACTTTAGGCCGAGAAGACTCAAAACAAACCATGCTGACCCATGAACTAACTCATAACACTGAGAGCCCAATTGTAACGCCCCCAAAATGCTAATGATATGATTTACAGAAAACTACAGTGAAAGACTTAATAATAGAAGACGCTACCACTATCTTGAGAAGGACAATGCTCGCTGAAATCATTTAATCTTGCAACTCATGTTCACAATCACAATATCTATTAAACTGAAACATTTCAAGACCAAAGTCCATAATAGTTTAACTTCAATACAATCGACTTAATAATACCATGTGCTAGCTCGCACTCTACACTACACAGGTATATTGAATATAGATCCAACTTGACCCTGAGGTCGATCCCAACATTCATGCTATGTTGAATCCACTGTAAGCATTTGTTGGCTTCCAAAAAGGCTTGCCAAATGGGCAAACATGTGACACTTCATCACCTAAAATGAAAAACATGAAAACAATTCGAAAATGTGAGCTAAAACTCAGCACATGCATTCCTGTATTGTAAAATGAGTGTAGAAACACTGTTGATGGGTACCCACCTTTGCAATTCATTTAGTTCACAATAATAATGAAAATGAAAGTAATATGAAACTAAATTGCTCATTATTATCTGGATGTGAACCCCTTGTAATGATATGATCTATATATAGGTGTACACCTGCCAATCTGATCAAGAGTTAACCTGAAGCCACGTGGGTAAATGATGGGCTGACGCCCTATAGATGATAACTGACGGGGTCACAAGTTAAATGGCAAATCACTGTATAAACTGATTCATTGGTAAACTCATTAAGAGTTGTAACTTGATAACCATGTTCTGCTTTCTGAAGATACAAGCAATGAACGTACCTTGAGTCTTTAAAAAAGATGTCATCTGACTTGATAAATGTCATCTATTTCATAAATGTCATCTGACTTGATAAATATGTTCTGACTTGATAACACTCGTGCATAATGAAGAACGATAACTAGGCCTCGATTCTGTTTCATAAATGTCATTGTAGATATGTGTAGTCAGTAAATGATCCTTACTCGCATAATTGAGTAAGTATGTGTAATAGAAATTGAGTAATTAAATGGCATACATAACTTGGGTATTTCAATATAAGTTCAAACTAAATTAATAAAAGTAATTAAATCTGATATAAAGTAAGTGAAAGTAATATAGACCACAATAAGATAAATGAGATTATAAAGGAAAAGGCCTTTATGGTGACAAATGAGAGAGTGGTTGTAGCCTTTTCTGAGATAGGTTGCTATTTTAGAAAACATATTGAAGGGATCATCTCCCCAGATGTCCCAGTTATCTCAGACCTCTATAGTGTCTTGTTCTCATGGTCAAGCCCTTGATCATTCATTGAGTGCTTGTCCTTGTTTTGTTCATCAGTTAGCAACTGAACAAGAGCAAGCGAGTATGGCCTTCCAAAGACCTAAGAATGACCCCTTCTCCCCCGATTACAACCCAGGGTGGAGGAATCACCCTAACTTTTCATAAAACAGTGGACCAAATGCTACGATTCCTAATTTTCAACCTGGGATGTTTCCTGGAAACAACTCCAACCCAATCTCTCACCCTTCAAACTCCTTTCAGAGATTGACTTTTTCGGGTGTGCCTAATGCACCTAGACCTCTACCTCCCACAGCTCAAGTTCAACCTCCTCCTAGTTATACTGATATTGATAAATTGCATATGAGAATCAATAACAATGTGGAAAGAATGATTAATGCTAATATGGAAAGAATGATGAGAATGATGAGCGAACAGTTTTCCCAATTAGCATCATCTTCTAGGAAACCAGGTACTTTCCCGAGTCAACCTAAGGTGAACCCTAAGGGTCACGCCTCCCCTTCTTCTCATAACCCTAATGAGCCTGTGAGGAAAGTGAATGCGGTTATATCTCTTCGTTCTGGTCGAGAGGCTGATAATCAAGTGAGAAATCCTAATGAACCTTGCAGGTACCCTCACCAATTCTTCTAGAATTCTTCTCCCTCTTCTCCTCCAGAGACCAGTCCATCCAATCAGTCAAGGGATACTACTGATGGTATCCCCAATACTTCAGATAGTCCTTCCTCTCTTGAGTCACCTTCTAAGAAAGAGGAGCTTCAAGAGAAAGACTCCTCTGACTCGGTAGGTTCTTCACCTTCTAAGGACTCTTCCTCCCCTTCTTCTTCTGAGAAAATCCAGATGCCTTTGCCTTCTTTTCCCCATAGGCTAAAGAAAAAAGATCAAGATTATATTGAGAAGATAAGAGAGACCTTATCTCAAGTTAAGATCAACATTCCTTTACTTGATGCTATTCAACAGATGCCTCCTTATGCTCGATTCTTAAAGAAGCTATGTACGACAAAGAGAGCAACTGGTGTACCTAAGAAGGCTTTCTTAACCTTTGGTGCTAATTCTATCCTTTCTTAGATCCCAGTGAAGTATAAGGACCCCGGTTGCCCTACTGTGTCTATAGTCATATGAGACCAACTCATTTATAGAGCATTGCTTGACCTAGGGGGTAGTGTTAACTTGATACCCTTTACTGAGTGTGAGAGGTTAAAGTTAAGTGAGCTAAAACCTACTAAGATGGTCATCCAACTGGCTGATAGATCGACTAGGATGCCCAGAGGCGTAGTCGAGGGTGTGCTGATTAGAGTGGATGAATTTATTTACCCAGTGGACTTCATTGTGATTGAAACTGAGAAGGTGTCCAACTTAGCTATTTAGGTTCCTGTGATTCTAGGACGTCCTTTCTTGGCCACTGCCAATGCCCTTATTAATTGCAGGAATGGGATGATGAGACTGTCTTTTGACGACATGACTGTGGAATTGAACATCTTTAGCATGCAAAGACATCCTTCTAGATTTGATGATATGGAATTTTCTACTCTTAAATGGGTAGGGAATTCTGTATTCGATGATGCTTTTGATGATGTATTTGCTGCTGAGTATGAGTCATTTCTTATAAATGATGAGCCTGAATATGATGTGTTTGAGTTTGATGACTTGTGCTCTACTGCTGATTGTTTGCTCACTGATGTGTCTGAGTATACTGCTGAATCTGTTTCCCCTATTGCTCTTGAATTGAAACCTCTTCCTGAATCTCTTAAGCATGCATTCCTAGGACCTGATGAATCCTTACCTGTTATAATTACTTCTGATCTAGACCGAAACCAAGAGGATAAACTGATTTCTTTACTTAGAGAGAACAAGGAAGCTCTAGGATGGACTTTAGGGGATATTAAGGGTATTAGTCCTTCTATTGTGCAACATAGAATTTATTTAGGAGACAATGCTGAGCCCTACCGTGACCACAAAGGCGTTTGAATCCCACTTTGCATAAAGTAGTTAAGAAGGAAGTGTTGAATTGGTTAGACCATGGGATTATTTATCCCATTTCTAATAGTGAATGGGTTAGCCTGTTCAAGCTGTTCCTAAGAAGACCGATATTACCATGATTAGGAATGATAAGAACGAGTTAGTCCCTACGCGAATTCAATCTAGGAGGCGTGTGTGTATAGATTATAGAAAATTGAATGCTGCCTCTAGGAAAGACCATTTTCCCCTCCACTTCTTGGATCAAATGCTAGAGAGGTTGGCTGGACATTCCTTCTATTGCTTTTTAGATGGATATTTTGATTATACCCAAATCTCTATTGCTGCTGAGGATCAAGAGAAGATTACTTTCACTTGTCCATTTGGGATATATGCCTTTAGAAGAATGTCATTTGGACTATGCAATGCCCTTGCTACCTTTCAAAGATGCATGATTTCTATTTTCTCAGATTTAGTTGAGTAATGTATGGAAATTTTCATGGATGACTTTTCTGTGTTTAGATCTTCTTTTGATGATTACTTGTCTAATTTGAGAAAGGTGTTGGAAAGGTGTAAGGAGAAAATTTTGACTTTGAATTGGGAGAAATGTCACTTCATGGTTAAAAAGGATATAGTCTTAGGACATATTATTTCTCGAGATGGAATTGAGATAGACAAAGCTAAGACTAACCTGATTGTTAATCTTGCCCCTCCCACTTGTGTGAAGGAGGTGCAATCTTTCTTTGGACATGCTGGCTTTTATTATCATTTCATTAAGGACTTTAGTAAAATTGCAAAGCCTTTGTCCAATATGCTAGTTAAGGATGTGCCATTTCATTTCTCTGAAGAGTGTCATGAGGCATTTTCTAAGCTTAAGGAGGCCTTAACCTCTCCTCCTGTTCTTCATCCTCCCATTTGGAGATAACCATTTGAATTGATGTGTGACGCGTCTAATTATGCTATTGGGGTTGTGTTAGGACAGCGTATTGATAGGAAACCCCATGTTATTTACTATGCTAGTCACACGTTGAATGATGCCCAACTGAATTACACTGTTATTGAGAAAGAATATTTGGCTATGATCTTTGGTTTCAAAAGTTTTAGATCCTATCTAATTAGGTCACATGTAATTGTTTATACAGACCACTCTACCCTTAAGCATCTTCTTTCTAAGAAGGATGCTAAGCCTAGACTTGTGAGATGGATTTTGCTTTTGCAAGAATTTGACTGTGAAATCAAGGATAAGAAAGGTTCTAAAAACCTTGTAACTGATCATCTGTCCAGGATCCTCTATGATAAAGAGAGTGAGTCCAGTGTTTTCGAGTGCTTCCCTATTGAGCAATTGTATATTATTCACCCTGATCCTTAGCATGCTGACATTGTGAACTACTTAGTTGTTGGTAGGATCCCTAAGGGTTAGTCTAAGAATGACAGAGATAGATTCTTCCACTTTGTGAAATTCTTTGTTTGGGATGACCCTTATCTGTTTAAAGACTGCTCTGACCAAGTCTTTAGGAGGTGCATTCCCGACCATGAGATGAGAAGTGTCCTTTCTTTTTGTCATGAGCGGGCATGTGGGGGGTATTTTAGTGGTAGGATGACAGCAGCCAAGGTTCTTTAGTATAGTTTTTGCTGGCCTACTTTGTTTAAAGATGCATTTGAATACTGTAAGAGTTTTCCTAGATGCCAGCAGTTGGATGGAATAAGTAGGAGAGATATGATGCCACTGAACCCCATCGTTGTTGTAGAGATTTTTGATATGTGGAGTATTGACTTTATGGGACCATTTCCATCTTCCTTTGGGAATGAGTACATTTTGTTAGCTGTGGACTACGTTTTTAAATAGGTTGAGGCCATCCCTTCTAAGATCATGAAGCTAAAGTTGTTATGAAATTTCTTAGAGAGAACATCTCTACTTGATTTGGTATGTCCGTGCTATCATTAGTGATCAGGGCACCCATTTTAATAATAGATCTTTTGATGCCTTACTAAAGAGGTATTCCATAGTCTATAGGCTTGCTACTCCCTACCATCCCCAAACTAGTGGCTAGGTTAAAGTGTCCAATCGACAAATCAAATAGATTTTAGAAAAGACCGTGACTAGGAATAGGAAAGAATGGGCTGATAAGCTGGTGGATGCTCTTTGGGCATATAGGACGGCTTTCAAAACTCCCTTAAGTATGTCACCTTATAGGGTAGTTTATGGTAATCATTGTCATTCACCTGTGGAGATAGAGCATAAAGCTTGGTGAGCCATTAAGAAGCTCAATTATGACTTGACTGAGGCAGGTGAGGAGAGACGACTGTAACTGAGTGAGCTTGATGAGATTAGGGCTGAGACTTATGAGAGTGCTCGATCTTACAAAGAGAGGGCGAAGTTGTTTCACGATCGACATATTTGTAGGAAAGAGTTTACCCCAAGAATGAAAGTACTTTTGTATGACTCTAGGCTCCATCTGTTTCTAGGGAAATTGAGGTCCCGATGGACGGACCCTTATATTGTCTCACATGTGTTCCGTATAGTGCAGTTGAAATTCAGGATCCTCAGAGTGGTGCCACCTTCAAAGTGAATGGCAAGCGTTTAAAATAATTTTTGAAGCTGTCGGGCCAAGAAGATGTGGAGTGTCTGATACTCCACGAGCTGAGCCATAATCGGTGATTGTGATCTGAAATAGTTTGGGAGTACTTAGCACCCGACTTAGTTTGCTAGAAATTTCTTCTCTTCTCTCTCCTTCTTTCTCTCTCTTCTTCTTTCTTTGTTTTATTCTAGTTTCTTTTTGTATAGTTAGTTGCTTTTCTGTTTCTATGATTGGTTGTTTTGTTTTTGGGTCTGGTTTTTTATTTTTATTTTTTTAGCATATGTTTTCTTTTTAGATTTTTCTTTCGGTCTTTATTTGTCTGTTCCACTCCAAATGAGGACATTGTGAGATTTTGGGATGGGGGTGCGGTACCCATGTCTACATACCTTTTCTTGAAAAATTTTGAAAAATCCAAAAGATTTTGGTTTTCTTTTAGGGGGTGTTTGTACTATGTCTGATTAGTTTAAATCCCATATGCTTTGGGTATTAGCTTGTATATAAGTAGGATGTGCATGAAAAATCTCTGACCTTAGTGTGACATTCTAGGCGCTAATTCTAACTCCAGTTGTTCAGTATAGATTGTGTAATCTAATCCTTATTTATTCCTTCATCATTATCTTTAGATCTTAAGCTTCCATGAATGATTCTCCCATTGCTTGTGACACGATTACTCTGGAAAACAAAAAGAAAAATATATTATGAATAAAGAAGAGAAAAAGAAAAAAGAGATGGAATAAAATTTGGAATGGCAAGTATCCCTTTAAGACATGCGCTATTGGGTGTTACCCTTTGAGGCATGCGCTATTAGGTGTTACCCTTTGAGGTAATTGCTATTGGGAAAGCTTACTTTCAATGTTAATATGTTAATAATATAGTTGTGTCAGTCAAGTAGTATTGAGTCTAATTCTGGTAAATTTAAGCCTTGGAATGATGATACACTTGCACACGAGTACCAAGACGGATTCAAAATCTTGACGCACAGTGGGGTGAAAAATTAGTGTTTTGAGGTCATTTATGGGGTAGAGGACTTTGAAGTACATTCTATACATATGCAGGTCGATAACTTGGTTACATGAGTGATTTAGTTGATTAGAATGTGTGCACACCACGAAAAAGGTGATTTTTACCAACATGGATAGTTTTGTTGTAATAAGTACATTTGCTGTTGGTAAAATCTTATACCAACAAATACTGGTCTGTTGCTAGACTGTGGGAAAAAAGAGGTGATGGTATTATTTTTACCAACAGATATTGTAATCTGCCGCAATTACTCCTTAATACCAATAGAATGAATCCGTGGGTGAATATCATCATGTTACCAACAGAGACATAAAATGTTGGTGATGGCAAGTGTTACCATCAGATGCTTCTATTAGTACTAAATCAACTGTCGGGATAAATTATTCACCAACGTGCTGTATCTGTTGGTAATTCTTTCTTTTTTCCGCTTTTTTAATCTTATCCAAGAAGAAGATCTGTTGGTGCCACTGTATACCGTTAGAAAAGAATTTCTATCAAGCTGTAATCTATTGGTAATTCAGTTCCTTCACACACCTCATGATTCGAAACATCTACTACCAATGGTCCATCCGTTCAAGTGGCAACTATTTTTTTCAACAGATACATTTACACAAAATCAAACCTGTAGGTACAATATTTATCCACAATAGAAGAATCAACTCAAATAAAAATACAATGTTATTTAAAAGTTTTCAAAACTGTTATACATTCGCTAAAAGTTCATAACAAATAAGTACATAACTCCAACAATTGCTTCGATTGAAAATAAAGTCCAAACTATAAGTGCAAACTCATAAACATTACTTGGTCTACCTAGAAGATAAGTCATGATAAAAGTTAACCACATAAGAGAACTCAAACTATGATTCATCATTGTGTTCTTGATCATCAACTTCTTCAGTATTTTCTTCTTTAAATGGATGACCATTTTCATTGTCATCATCAATATCCTCAAATGAAGAGAAAACATCCTCCGATAGTCCTTATTAAACAAGCACAAAAGCATAAATCTTAAGAAGCAGTAAAGAATATTTATAATCATTTAATGGCATTCTCCCTTAATAACAAGATGTCAAATTTCAGTAATGAAACAAAGAAGTAATAAAGACCATTACTCTGGCCACGAGCATAGAAAACAATTAAGTACCATAGAAATCTTAGTAATAAAACAAATAATAAAATATCTCATATAGGAATACCTGGTGCTTTAAAAGCACTTTCACCAAATTGGTGACATATCTAAGTTTATTCTCCAAATGTTCAATCTTCTCTTGACTTTTTTGTTGCTCTTGCTTGATTTTCCTTCTTTTAGTTCATTCTTCCTCTAAAGCACACTGTTTAGAAGTTGAATGAGGAACTTTAACCCCAATGCTAAAGGCTTTAGCATAACCATACTTGTCTTCTCCAACAACTTTTTTAAAAATTTCATCTCGAGTAGCATCATCACATGAATATTCTTCAAAGTGAGATAACTTATTTTCAACTACTTCTACTTCCTATCATGTTACACATTTGTAAGAAGAAATAAGATGAATAAGAAAATTAAATAAAAATAAACACTCATACCTTCGCACTAGCTGAAGCATCATCAAGTTTTATAGCTTTCTTTGGTGTATGGGTCTTTGACCATATTATAAGCTTACCTGCCTTATTGCCTTTTTCCTAAAAAGTATATAAGGTACTAAATGAGTTACCTAAAATCAAAGTGAGCTGTAGTATAAATAGGATATACATAATACCTCTTCTTCAGTACGTACACGTGTGAAAGTCTTTGTTCCTCCATAGTGACACATTTTGTTATTGCCCCGATTTTCAATTCCTCTTTTAGGTCTTGCCTAAATGAATAATTGGAAAATCACATCATAACAGTTGTATTACTTCAAAATAATTATAACTGTAAATGTTCATAAAGCAAATAATTATCTTTACCTTGTCTGATTCCCAAATCTGTACTAAGTTGACTCATGTTTCAAGGGATATGTGTTCTGGTCTTTTACTAATCGCTTCATCATGACTTCTACTATCAAATAGTGCTACCTTCAACTCACATTTATAGCATCTCCAACAAGCATGCATTTTCTCCATTGCCCATTCATAAGGCTGCTTTCCTTCAAAAAAGTGAAATGAATGCTGTACAATGGATACAAAGAAAAAAAACCAATCAAGACTTAAAATAAACTTAAAATTCATATTTTTACTTTGAAATCCATGCACACACGCAGGGCTTAGCGTAAAAACCAGAGTGCAGAGGTTTAACTTTGAAAGCAATGTAATATATACTTGGACATATATACCTTCACCTCTGCCCATATTGAATCTTTTTTCTCTTGTCCAATTTTCCTCCAATCAATACAATCAAGTGGTAGCCTTCTAGGGTCTCGTGCAAAACACCCAATCATGGAAGACATTTGCCTTTGAGAATTACGTATAGGTTGAAGTTGTTTGTTCACATCAACAGACACAGAGTTCTTCAAAACCTTTATCTTATTAGGTTCACAATCCTTTTCATTCTTTTCCTTGGTTGCTTGTATGCGCCTCTGCTTGTGGTATTGTGACCACCTTCAGTCGATGATTCACCTCCTATATCATGATTTGCTTCACTTTCTACACGCTCCAACAAGTTTGAATTGACCTCTCCTATGATGTCATAAAGCAAGTGAGAGTTATATATGACAATTATAGAAAACAAATGAAATATAATAACAAAAAATAGGAATTGCACTTAGACATAAAAGTAACATATGCACAAATGCACAACAAGTACATGACTTACTTCTAGGAACCTCTCCATTGTCTCTGGGTTTTAAGCTCATGTCACCATTGTTGACGTGTGAATTAGCATGCTTTGAGAGCTCCACAGATTAAATGGTATGACTTGGACTATGACGTAACTCTTGTAAAAGTGGTAAAAAAAATATTAAAAAATTTTATCTATTATGATACATTGATCATGTAAACTTCGCATATATAAATATCATATGTATATTAAGATACTTACATTTTGTTCAAACCATTTTGGAAATGTCTTTTTATGAATCTCACCAATGCTTTCATTTGAAGTTTGACATTTAGTATCAACAATCTTATAATGCTCTCTGAAACCCTAAAAATACGTCTTAAATTATAGAATGAATTTTAGGGAGTTTGAAAATATGCTCTTTTTATTCCAAGGCATCACTTCATCTCCCTTTCTTTTATTTTTCTTTTTAGTCTCTGGATGTTTACCAAATATGACATCAAGTCCTTCCATTTGATTCAACAAATCAGTTCCAAGATAGCAATTCAGGATGAGGTCTTATTTCTGTTTCTTCATTAAATGCCTTCTTACTATGCCGAAATTTATGATCTCCTGGTAGAAAATGACGACAGTCCATGTAACACATTTTTCTACTTTTCTTCAAATAAAGGGAACATGCATCAACATTACAGTATGGACATGCATACTTCCCTTTGGTTTTCCAACCTAACAAGTTCCCATATATAGGGAAATCACTTGTAGTACACACTAGGGGTGCTTATAAATCAAAAGTCTCTTCCTTTGAGGTATCATAAGTTTCTACACCTAGCTCCCAGAGTTCCATTAGCTCATCAATTAAAGGTTCTAAGAACGCATCAATATCACTTCCTGGAGACTTTGGACCAGGTATAAGTAATGAAAGGAATAGATTAGGTTGTTTCATGCACAACCATGGAGGCAAATTATAAGTCATCAATATAACAGGCCATATACTATATTAAGTGCTCATATTGCCATATGGATTAAATCCGCCACTTGATAAGTAAAGCCTGACATTTCGTAGATCACCAGCAAATTTTGTATACCTATTATCAAAATGCTTCCAAGCATGAGCATCAGCTGGATGTCTTAATCTTCCATCCTCTTTACGTCCCTCTGCATGCCATCTCATCAAAGAAGCTATCTTAGATGACATGTGCAGCCTTTTAAGCCTAGGTATTAGGGAAAAGTGATGTAAAATCTTTATTGGAACTGGATTACCAGAAGCTAATTTCATTATCGTCCCATCATCTGCGAGCTTATATCTAGAAGCATTACACTCAAGACTCTTGGTGAGTTCATCCTTATCTTTCCAAAAAAGGATGCAATCATTAGGACATGCATCTATCTTTTTGTAACCAAGATCAAATTGTTTAATGATGCTTTGCATTTGTTTAAAGGACTTCAACAATACTGAATCTTTTGGAAGAGCCCTTTTGAAGAGTTTTGTAAACGCATCAAATACCCTATCACTGACATTATACATGCATTTAAGATGATACATCTCAATAATAAATGAGAGTTTACTAAACTCTTCACACCCCGAATAGAGGGGCTGGCCCACATCTTCAATTAGTTTAAAAAATTTCTCTATTTCTTCATTAGGGCCAAAGGAATCATTAATGGATTCATGACACGCAAAAGCATCCCTTAGCATATCGTACATATCATGTTCGATTGAACCATGACTTTTATGATTAAATTGATCATCTAGCATCTCATCATCGCCATCATTATCACTTAGAATTGGCTCCCCATGATAGACCCATACATGTTTATGGTAATTAGCATCCATCCCTTTCATAAGAAGGTGAACTCTTACAACTTCTCTTTCATGGTGGAATCGATTACCACATGTTGTACGTGGGTATGAAATCTTATCATCAACAACAGAAGTCGCAAATGCATGATCAAGAAACGCATTTAGATATTCCATATATTCGTTATCCATTCTCCTCAACTTCACCCAATTCTTATCTTTAAACACATCCATAATGGCAACTTCTTACATATCATAATTTTCAAATAATTATTCATTCTTAAGATATAAGCTAGCAAACATTACAATAACAAGTATAGTCCATGGTTCAACAATGACAAATATCTTTTTCAAAACTCACCCTTATATAAATAATCAAGCTCAATGACATAAAAAGGGTAGGGGTGCACATAAAGCACATTCAAACACTTCATAATTCAACTTATTAGAATGAGCCACACATGGCCTCGCAATCCACATGATTGCGGTCAATTACAACCCAGACTCCCTCCTCACACAACGCCGGCCACAGGAACCTCGAACCACTCAATAGTTCTACATCAAACCATCTAACTACCAACTCAGTTTCAATTTTATAATCATAGCATTCTAATACGAAGGTCATAATGAAATATCGACATATAAACTTACCGAGAGAGCAACATCCATTCAGTGGCACGTTACAGCATACATAGACATATATTTAGATATATGTATATATTTCATTGACTTAAATAAAGTATTTAACGGACTGAAACGAACTAATATGGCATGAAAGTAGCTTGCATTCATATCTCACAAATAGGAAATAAGTATGCTAAGTTCATGTCAATTTCAAGCAAAGAGAAGTAGCGGGCGAGAGTAAAAATGAAGAAGGTGAAACTGAGAGCTATAAATTAAATTGGAATCAAACAACATATAAAAGTTTGTATCCAATCTGATTTTAACAATGAAGGAAATAAAGGACAAAGCTCAGATTTCTTTTTGGGTGAAGGGCAACCTTGTTAAAGCTGCCAATGATAAACCCTTTTCTTTTCAGCATTTATGTTCTTGTATTAGAGTTTTCCTTAGGCTAAATGTCATTTCTATTTGTGATAGTTGGTTTCTCTCCCATTTTAGTCGGTGGTACTGTCTTTCCTTCTCAAGTAAAACACCAATCTTAAAACAAAGGCACATTATCGTCTTAAATGTCTAGCTCATCTATAAAGTTGTTTGACTTTCTTAACCATAACTAATATCTCAATAAGGTGGCCAGCCTAACTTTTAATAGATTTTGAATAAATACACGTGGATAATTCTAAGATATAGAATCCATTCACATTTGATAATTTTCAAAGAGTCAAATATAGATTGCAATAGTTGTCTTTACAATGCATGATATGTTGTAAAACAACAAAACATAAAACAATTCAAGTTTGCTTCTTAATGCCAACCCCCAACAAGTCTTCAGACATTAGGGTCTAAGCTAACTTTTAGTACGTGAGTAATGGTGAGGTCATGAGCTCCTTGAACCCAAAAATTAAAGCTTGTAGATTGTATATTCGGTTCCTACCAAGTGGGGGTGAAGCTAGGATTGTCTATTAAGAGGGTCAAAATCCACATCTATGTTAATAACTGTAAAATTAAGAATATTGATTTTATTAAAAAAATTGCAACATTACAACATACTTAGAAGAAAATGCTTTCATCCTTATGAACTGCACATAATAATTAATCCAACATTTGAGTCTCCTATAATTTTATCATCATATTTTCACTAGTAGATTTTAAGATAGTGAAGAATGCATTGCCAAATTTTATTTTTTTTTAAAAAAATGAAGGTAATTGTATATGAAGAGTGACTCCAATTACAAGTTTTTACCGCTGATGAGGG
The DNA here is from genome assembly GCA_029747015.1 of Carnegiea gigantea. Classification (NCBI taxonomy): domain Eukaryota; kingdom Viridiplantae; phylum Streptophyta; class Magnoliopsida; order Caryophyllales; family Cactaceae; genus Carnegiea; species Carnegiea gigantea. The sequence goes on along the minus strand of JAKOGI010000444.1, from coordinate 237,302 downwards.
GATGCTAATAACTTTGCTACAAAATATGTATACATAACCATGCCTTAAATATATGATAGGAAGCCTACAAAATATGTATACCGCTGATGGAGAGCACATTGAGCTTCTAGAAGAGAAGGTAGTTTTCTTAGAAGGGAGAGGTTATCAACTGAAGGCTGACGGAATTAAGGCTGTTTGCCAGCTGATTACGTAAATATTTGAAAGTTCAGTAGATCTAGGCTAGAAAAATGGAAGGGGTTCTCTTGGCAGTGTAAATTTTAGTACGCTTACTGCAGTTAGCGATCCCAGCAAAGATGGAAGACCTGCAGTTGAGTGACTGACATGAGACATGGCTAAAAGGGGGATCTATATGAAACCATTAGAATGACAAACTTTATTCATACTGTAAATATACGTTAGATTCAACAATGCAATGTTAATTATAGTACATGTTTGTGCAATAGCATAATTAGGAAGAAGTATTCTAGACAATCTGAAGCACCTTCTGAAATTTTTAATATTTACTTGATATCTCAGAAACATTAGTACATCTTTGATAAAAATTATGCCAGGTTTCACAACCAAATAATTCGTGCACAGGCAAAGTCATCACCGATCTACAGATTCTGCAGTAGCCATTTGTAGCTCATCAAATGAACTAAAAGAGACATGGTACACCAAGGAATATCACAGATGTAATATTTTGGACTAAACATTGGCATGCAACCAAATGAACCAAGAGAGACATGGACATAACAAAGAAACTTCAAACATATTGTCCTGATAAATCTACTAAGTTATTATGTTGAAATTATAGCTTTGAGGGTGAGTATAAGTGTTGTCAAACAATGTCACATCTGGTTGTGTGACTGATATATGAGAATTTTCTAGGTCGTGCAGTACATTTGACAAGCATGTTAATTCCCATTAGATTGTCAATAGGGATTTTGACAAACTGAGGGGGCTTTTCTAGAATTTGCTCTATGAAGATACAAGCATTATATTGCTATTAGAAGATATAACTACTGTAATACCATAGTAGTTACAGAAGTTGGTGAAAATATATACTAACCAGGTGCACTAACCAGGCAACCACCAGTAAAAGGTAAACTGAGGAAGCCCTTATGGCTTATCCCAGCTAGTATTCTTTAAAATCTTGCAAAAAGCCAAGTCTAAATTAGGTTTGTTCAAACATAAGCAGGATCTAGAAACTCCCCCCACACCTGGTGTGCATAATATGCCACTATCAATCAACTTTCCAAACACTCACCCTTGATTAGGTCCTCCAAAGTTGGGCTTAATAATATCATGTAATTGTTTGGGGGTGTTTGTTGAAAAGGGTTGTTCGATAAGCATGAGTTTGAACAAAATATCTAACAAGTTGTCAAAGGTAAAAATAGCCACAAGCCCCACCACGCTTGTATAATCTCCCGTTAATTAGTACCACAAACTATCCATGAATCCAACAATCAAAATTTCAACTCTCGTAAACAGAAACCTATTTTGATCCCTGTAAACCAAATCAATATTTTGCAAGTTCATTCCATAACAAATTTACATCAACTAGTACCAGTAGTGAGGGTAGCACCCCAACAATGGAGGGCATTCTGGGCAAGAAGGTGTAAACAGTAGGAGCGACACATACCTTTCGACACACCACGATAGCAACAACAATGGAGATTTGTAGATTCTGACTCCACGAACACCAACAAACCAACAGCAATGGCGATTAATGAAGAAGACGAATTAGGGTCTAGGTTTTGAAGGTTGAAGACTCGATCGAAGTACTTAAAGAACTTCAAGAAGATGAACTTGAAGAATTTGCAGTCGATTGATTTGCAGTCGAAGAATTTGCAGAAGTTAAGGTTCGAAACAAGGAAGATGAATTGGTTAGGGTGACTGCAAGAGGGTTCTGGCTTCTAGGTTTTGTTTGGGTGTTCAAGCTCTGTTTTGTTCTAAAATTAAGGGGGGGCTAGGCGAGACGCAATAGCAATAGTATAGGTAAAGTACTTTTTATTTTATTTATTTTCGAGTGTGTATTATTTAAATAGCTATTCAATTTTTCCCGTGATAACATGCTTTTAATACCAACAGAAATTCTTTTATAGGTGAATGTGTTAGTAATATAATTACAATACCAATAGATAATTAGGTTGTTGGCAATATGACAATCACACCAACACACCATTTTTAATTTGTTGGAAATATTAGGACTCATTCTTCCCTCCAAGATTGAAAACTTTAATACCAACAAATAACTGCATCTATTGCAAAAACTCACTTTTACCAACAGATCTTATTTTTTAGCACTAGATGTTGGTTAGTGAAAGCTACTTTTTTTGTAGTGGCATATCTTTCCCAAATTCTGTACATATTAGCTTTGAGAAAAACCAAAAAAATTTTCTTTTCTTTTTGAAATAATTTTTGTTGGTATTTCACTTGAAAACCCTCACGAGACCTCACTTGTCTACTTGGGAGACTGAGGGGTTTAATGGGCTTGTTGCATACGCTAAATGCAACCATGATTCTTACAACAGTGAGTTAGGACTTTCTTTTTCTTATTTTTCATTTTTAGTTAGTTTTGTCTGTTTTACTCGAGGACGAGCAAAATCTTGGTGTGGGAGTATTTGTTCGTGCCAAAAATGTATTATTTTTATGACACTTTTATGCCGGATTTATGCTCGCTATAATTGTTATTTTTAGGTTTTTATTTGATTTTATTTTGTTCTGTAGGTATCGAATATTTTGAAAGAAATGCAAGAAAATGATGGAAGAATGCCGGAAATAAAGAATTGAGCCAAATTGACTCGAACCCAACCCAAAAGCCCTTAATTTTTGCCCAAAGAAAAAAAAAGGAAAACCTAAATAATTCTACCCATTCCCCCCCCACACGTGGCACCCCCTCATTTCACCTTCTCTCTCCTGCCGGCTAACAGACCCCAGAACCCAGTAAACCCGAAACCTCGACCCTTGCTTGTCCATCATCACCATCTTCCTCATCTCTCTCTCTCTCTCTCTCTCTCTCCCTCTCTCTCTCTCTCCGACCACGCCAGCACATCCATCATCCTTACCCATCACCGGGTTTCACGCTAAGGGCACTAGCACCACGCACCAGTTGCATCATCTTCATCGTCCACCTCATCTGCAAATTAAGGGTAGCGATTAAAGGGCGTTCGAGTATAAATCACCATTAGCCGGCACTAGAAAAAAGGTCAGGAGTTTTTCTGGGGTTCAATTGGTTTTAATTTTTGAAGTTTTAGCTTAAATTTCATATGCATTTTTCGATTTTTCAGAGTTAGGGTTTCAGAAATTTCGGGTTAGCGTATGGTTTTAGATCGGTTTATGGTTCTAAATTTCATGTAATAATGCCACAATTTCATGTTTTCTGGTTATAATTCATGAATTTAGCTCATTTTTGTAAGAATTAGGTGATGGTTTTGTTGAATTTCAGCCCCAACCCCCCTCCCTTGTTTTCATTGTGCTAAACATGGTAATGGCATCTCCTCCATTAATGGCGATAGGTGAAGTTTGGTTTTGATTGTTGGCTGAAATCTCATCTTCTTCTCAGTTCAAGGCCCTGTTCGCTGTTCTGCCCAGGAATGGCTTGGGTTCGAATCCTAAACTTCATTTATGCTTTATGAATGATAGTAGCTTAGTTGAATCAATGATAGATGATATTTTGATGGTTTATGAATGGTTTGGATTCTGATAGTAGCTTAGTTTTTGATTTTGATGGTTTGGATTATGATATTTATGCTGTGTGTTCTATGAATGGTTCGGCTGAATGAGGTTGATGGGTTGTTTGGTTGTTTTTGATTGATGCAAGTATTCTAGGTTGGTTTTAGTTTAGTGGATTTGGCTTGATGATTATGTTTTGAACCCATGCACTTCTTAGTTTGGTTGGCTAAATTCAAATCCCCACCTCCTTCCCTTAATTCTGAATCTGAAGTTTTGCTTAAAATGGTGGCATTTGATTCAGCGTTTATTTGGTTTGGTTTATGGTTGCCATGACTCTTTAAATGATGATACAGATTATGTTTGCCTTACCCTGAATTTCTCTCACCTGCTGAGTCAGTTTTAGGTGTCATTAATAGATAGTGAATGATTGAATGTATTTGGGTTCATGGTGGCTTGTTCATGGCTGCATTTGTACTCAATATGCCCTATTTTTGACCTCTCTGTGTTGGCTTTAAGTTGCTAAGCTCTGATTAGTTCATGTTGGATTGCTATGCTTAAGATTGTTTGTTGATTCATATCGAAACTAAGATTACTAATAGCTTTGGCTTTTCATAGATTTCATTGAGTTAGATTTGCTTTGGGTTGTTGTTTTCATTAAGTTAGATTTCATTGAGTATCTTATATTAGTTTTAAGATAATTGATGATTAGATGAACTCTTTTCTATGACCTTAATCTCAATCTCGTCCCCGAGGACACGACCCTCAAGTACTACGATGTTAGTCGTATACTTGCGGCACTTCAGTTTTCACTTGCTGATGTATAGCTTGGTTTAAGATAACAGCTAGTACACTAGATTGGCTTGATAAATACATTTGGTACATTCTGAATTAAGTAAGTAATAAAGGTTTGAGGCCAAGAGAGATATATCTTAGTTCAAAATAGCATAAACTGCATAACTTGGTCTGATAAATATGGTTTCTGAGTCATAACTCTCCCAACTTCTCAAATTTCATTCATAAATCCATTAGATATAGAATTCCACCCCAAATGAGTCATTGAACTCAATGGAAGCTATTAAGCTCACAAAACTTGGTATTTTCTTTGTAAAATTCATAATTGATTCAAAGCTCATAAACGAGCTCCTAAATTATATGCCTGTCTTCTTCTTTCTCATTAATTAAGCTAAAAGTTCCATGAAAGTCCATGAATACTCATTTCCCCCTTAAATGACCTTACTTGGCCCAAAATATACAACATGAGTGCATGATCAATCTCACCCATTCTTTATTATTGCTCTTTATACAATAAATCAAAATGATTCTAAAGATCACCAAACTCAAAATACTCAACCAAAATTCATAAAATCTTATAGGAAATTCAAAAATAATATGAAAACTCTACAGTAAAGTTTTCAGAATTTTTCTCCAAGCATACGCTGCACAGAAATCGCAATAACAACTCAATTTGCACTAAAGTAGGTCAGTTCAATTCAAAAATTCATAACTTTCACCCTTAACCTCAAATGGAGACTTAAAACTCCAATATGAAAAGATTAAGAAGTCCCAAAAAACATTTATTGCCAACACAAAACATGATTCTCACAATAGGGTTCCCAAAATGGGGCCAAAACACAAGTGTATTAGTTTTCGGTGAACCTGCGCAGTTCTAGCAAAACAGCCATAACTCTTTTCACAAAACTCAGATTAAGGCTATTCAAAAGGCATTAGAAATATAACGCATTGGTCTAGCTCCCCACCAAAAGGCACAAGTTTTGGACAAGCCACACATTACCAGTTCTTCCCGGAACATACCCCTGTTTCCTGGCCCTTCACAGCTTGCTACCTACTTTGTTATCCTCCTTTTTCGCATAATTACCCTCTAAAATCACTTGTTGAAATTACCAAACCATGGGGTGACCCTCAACATCACTTTAGATAGCCACAATCTACAATGTTTACTTTATAATCATTCGAGATTCATTTTCAATCCAATAACATATCCAACATCATAAATCACCTCATACGATCCAAATGAACATATTTAATACAAAAACTCACTTAAATCAAGCATGATCATGAAATCCCTAGTTCTTGCTCATTCAAGTGAACATCCAAATAACCATAATTGGCTTCAAAATGATCATCTAACATTATATTTTTCATGATTTATAACACAAATCACAATAAGATACATAAACAAGCTCAAACTCATACTTGCTTAATTTCAAGTCACTTGATCATGTTCTTGATCAAATACCCATAAGTCCAAACATCTCCAAACATAATAAAAATTACATAATAACTATCAATTTGATCATATAAGCAATAATCGTAACTAAAACAATCCTAAAAAATCAAAATAGAACAAGTTAGGGTTTGGGTACACCTTACTTTAGGCTTGAATTAGACAGAGGACGGGGCTATTTTGAGTGATTTTGGTGGTTGGACATGATAGCTGGTAGCAAGAGGAAGTCAGAGCAGCCGGGAGGTGGCCGGAAAAGTGGCCGGAAACCACCAAATGGCGGCACAAGGGGGCAGCAGCTTTCTGCAGAAAGGGGGTGAGGTAGAGAGAGAAAATGGAGAGTCAGGTCTTGTTATTTTTGCTGAATTTTTGTGTGTAAAAATTGTTAATTAATAGCCACATATGGTTGCAAATTTTCAACCCAAAAAATAGCTTTTTGCTAATTAAAATTAGGTACTAAGATGAGCAATTAGTGAAATAACAAAATTAGCAAGGTTTTAGGCTTTTGTTTTAGGCCCAACAAGCTAAGTTCAGGCTTGAAAAATTATTCGAAGTATTGGAAAAATTTTGTATAACTCAGTATTAAACTTTACCGAAGGTAAGAAAATAATCAGTTACTAAATTATACTTACCGAGACCCAATATCTATTCACCCAATATTTAATCAATCAACGAAACTTGAATTAATAATCAATGAAACTTGAATTTAAAAGTGGGACCCAAATAAAATACTGCTCAACCGGGATGATTAAATATGATAAATGAAAGTGAAAAATTTAAATGACATAAGGCAATTCAATACATATATAAATTGAGCGTAATGGAATTAATAAACATGATTTGGTTAAACAAATAAACATGAGTGATCAAATCAATAAACATGATTAATTAAATGAATAAGCATGATCAATTAAATAAATAAATATGGGTTAGGATCGGGTTATTAGACTAATGGTTTAATTTCATGCCAAGAATGTAGACGGGAGAATAAAAGAACACAACACAAGGAAACTGGATTGGGCTTCCTTGTAAGGATGCCGAGCATATTCCTTGTGGGCCCTAAGGAGACTATTATCCCTCCTAGATATAGGCTGACGCATATAGACTTCATGTCTAGGTCGGGCTCCGATAGACCTAATTTCCAACCATTCTTTCAAATATAGGGAGTGAACTATTTGTTTTTTTAACAAAAACTAGTGGGGTTTCCTTTTTCTTTTATTTATTTTTTTTTCCTAATTGAGATCAATGCTATGAATCTAATGAACTTAAACAGCGCAAGAACTTATTTGAGTTATGACTTAAGATTCGTTAGATGATAATTGGACCCCAAGTTGTTTTTTAGTCTTAAACCCACACTACTGCACTTGACATCTCCTAAGATGGGCTTTCCTATACACAATGATGACTTTATAAGCCACAAAGCATCAATACATGGATCTTTGCATATGACACAGGTTTAGATAATCAATTACAGTTCTAAACGTCCACATAACCACCTAGGCACATGACTTCCAATCCAATCTAACGTCCTAAGTTATAAGTGATTAAGGTAAAGTTTAGAATAGTTGTTTGGGAACTCAAATGTTTTGTACATTGCTAGTGGGGTGCATAGTAGGACTGGACTATTCAGTTGCTTTTCTGTATCACGTGGACTAAGAAAGTGCATCACTAGGTGGAATAGATGCATGCTCTGTTGAAAGCTTAATAGACCCATTGAGTTAACCAACGGTTCTTTTACGCAGTAATAGTAGGGTTAAACTTGGAGGCACTGTTGGCCTAATACGATAGGACTTTTAATACAAGTATGCCTAGTACAAGTGTAACCAAAAATAATTTTCTATATTGAATTGTAAATCTCACCTTTTTTCCTTTCTTTAAAAGAAATAAGTCCCAAATGGAGTCACTACTGTAAGGACCATGCCTTGGGGTTTATCCCGAGTGCGGTTTCCCTACAAATGGTTAGACTCACTTGCTAGGCATTAAGATCAAAATTGATTTTTATGTTGTATTTTTTTCTAAGAAAAACTATAAAACTGCAATAGAACAAGTGGATTACGCTAGAGAATAGGAAAAGGGCTTTGATCTAGGAAGTTGGTTGAGCTCATGGGCCAGATCTATGTCCAGTCTGGTGGTTTAGTTTTAGATAATGCTCATTGCCTGATCCAAAGAGCTAGATCGGAACCCAGTTGGGTTCCTAGCACAAATAGGGCCAAGTTCCTCGTCCAAGTAATGGGACAATCATGGACCCCGAGCCTGCTCTCCTCCAATTCAAAAATAAAAATAAAATAAACAGAGATAAAAAAGGAATAAAGTTAACTAATAGAGCCGCCACTAAGTTTTAGGAGAAATTTATAAACCAAATTCACTCTTTACAGTGAGGAATAGCCTAGGAATACCGAAGGGATAATAGGTTCATATAAACCATAAACAGATGGGAAACTAAAAAGGATGATAAACTTGTTCTAAGAATGTTTCTGAAAGGCCCCTGAGTAATCTTAGCATGGGGATCAGTTGACTCCATAGGCTCAAACTGACGATCCTTATTCGAGGGCAAAGGTACGATGTCGTGATGGAATGCATCACGACACCACCCCTCATTTCCGACGACCTCTACTAATAAATATGGGAAATTAATCTAGCTACACTTAAAGTAACCATGCAACATATTAGGGTCAACTAAATAATATAAATCGATCTACAATATCATTATGAGGGAATTCAAAAAAATAATTCAAATCAATTATAGCATGAGGGGACTAGTTAAAGATTACAGTACATTACCTGCTTGAGTGATGTAGAGAACCCTGAGATTTAGAATATTGAGGCCTTAACTTGTGCATTAGAAGGTTTCAAGGACAAATGTAAGAAAGGTTCGGTTAGGTTCTCTGAACCTCTTAATATTCTCTCAATGTTTTCTGAGATTCTGGTTGTTTTCTCAAATTTTCTAATGTGAACCTCACGCATTTAACCCTAGGGGTAGACCCTTCTTGTAGTGCTTGAAGGTAATGTGAATTAATTTAGAGGAAGGAGACCTAATTCAAATCCTAGTAGACTTAACCTGAATGGATGCACGTATTTAGACTCCAATTACTAAAGAGAATTATAGACACAAAAAAAGGAAGCATAGAACCCAGCTAAGCTCCCAACTATGGGAGGTTTCATGTCGATTCAGGTTCTATTAGGTAGGAATCCAACTGTGGTCCTATGTTGGGTTGGAGGCAATATAACTTATTTTGCCCATAACATCAATGTCGAACTTTCATTTTAAGTGATTCTCTTTTTTCTTTGAAGTATCATTGATCTAATAAAACTAACTTCATAAATTTTGATAGGTTTGGTAGAAGATATAACGAAAATAATGAACATGTATCATTTTCAGTGTACGTCTTAGTAATTAGCTTATATCTTTGCTGTTGTTTATCGAACTTCAACATATAATATGTCATTACAAAGCTTATAAAATAAAGAATATCAATGTGTAAACTCAATAATCTTATACACCCTAGCACGTGGTGAAAATAAGAAATAAATCTTGACCAGGCATTAAACAACGTCAATTTAAGTCTAATTGAACTTTTAAGTTCTTATAGCTTTTAGTGGGTATCTTAGGGTTTTGATGTGTAGGTCAAGGGATTGTGGCCCATTTAAGGTTCTACATTTTCAAAATCTAGGGGTCGCTAATTCTTATTCAATCAGTTTGTTATCATCGACCAATTTGTAAATTAGAGGCACTTTTTATGTGTCTACAGTTAGCTTCCCCTTTAACTAAGACTAATTAAGGCGAAGGTCAAAGCATATAGCATTGGCGCTTATCTATTTGGTGCTCTACTTTGACCTTTTGTCGGTCTCACAGCTCTGGATTGTATTTCACCAGTCTAGCGGGACCCTTATCTGGTCTGCCGGACCTTTTTTTTGTGTAGTAGTTGTAAATGGTTAACGTTTTGCTGGTCTAGTAGACAATTCTCTAGTCTAGGAAGCCTTCACTGGTCTAGTGGTTCTAAATGGTTGATTATTAGTGGAACCTTTGTCGGTCTACCAGACTTTTCTTTAGTATAACAATTATGAATGGTTGACCACTCATCGGTCTAGCTAACCTTGATGTTAACCTTTCACCGGTTTAGCTTACCTGAATGGTTGACCTTTCGCCAGTCTGGTGGATCTTGATGTTAACTTCTCACCATTTTAACAAACCTTTCACGAGTTGAGTAGACCTTTCTCTGATCTAGCAAATCCTCTTGTTAACTTGTAATCGATTTAGTGAACCTCTCACCAGACTAGCGGACCTTCCATCAGTTTAGCAGACCTTAATGTTGGTGGCATAAGTGTGTGAACACCTACTGCTGAACCCCTATGAACTTGGTGGCATCTGAGCTTGAAGACCTGCAACTAGATCCCTATGAACTTAGTTACATTTGAGCATGAAGACCTATCGCCAGAACCCCGTGAACTTGATGGCATTAGAGCCTAAAGACCCGCACCTGGATCCTTGTGAACTTCATGGCATCTATAGATACCTAGAAATGATGTCTTTATTTTAATTGCCCAATAATGGAAACAATACCCTACCTTATACACTTGGGGTAGCAGCAAAGTAGTTAATAAAAATAGAGTCCAAATTATTAAGATAGGAAGCAGTAGAGAGCGTATGCAAGCTGGCCCAATGGACCTTGCTTTAGCAGGATAACCGGTCGGTTCACAGAATAGGGAACCATACCGGGTTCCTCTGTTTCCTACACTCCGAGATTAATTCTGGCTAAATGGGATTAATTGGTCTAAGTCCAAAAACTGATTAGTTTACTGTGCATAATCAGTCGTATTCCTAGTTGAATTAGCACACAAGTTTAGATGAAGCTTAGTAAGACTAGGACTAGCTATCCTTTCACTATACTAATAAGGACTATTCCTTCAACCACTATAAAAGGGAGCTACCTTAGGGTTAGAGGCATCAAGTAGGCATCAATGCATCGTCAATTTAGTCTCTAAAAATTTACGTTAGCAATAGCATTGAGAAATCTTATGGGACTTTTTGCTAGTGAGATACTAGAAATTAAAGAGAGACAGGATCTCGAGTGGCTTATTGAGAGCATTGAAGGTGATATTAGATTAGTAAAAAAGGTGTCACTTTGCCAGGTTCCAAGGTAAATTAGGTGGGTATCTTGAGAGCAAAATTTATCATGAGGGAAAATTTTCTATCTTTCCTCGATTCTTTTACTTAGTCTCACTCCTGTGATTTTGGATTCCAAATTACCAAAGATGTAATCTTTAGGTAGTTTCACACCCGTTGTAATTGTTTCTTTTATTTTGGCTTTTGTTGGACTAAAAATCGTACCTTTTTGCCAGTACCTAATATGGTTCATACTAATCTACTACATGAATGTGTGATAGTGTTGTTAAGATTTTATTTTCCAAATTGAATAGTCGATGTTGGTAGTGATGATGAATAGTCATGTGATTATATCACCGAACCATCGCCCCCGAACCTGTATCCACGGTATGAGAGTGAGGAGTCACGATGGTCCCCATGCCATGGATCACTCAGGGACCTTGGAAAAATATTTGCTTTAAAAAGTAATTTTGCCTTGTAAGTTGTTCCCGAAGCTCACTGGCAACTGAATTAATTAATTTTATTGCTTTCATCTGCTTACCTTTATTTTATTATTGTCTTATTTCTAGGAAAAAGGGTTTTTTTTAATCCGAGACATTGTTGACTATCTAGATCAGCATCTGGACCTAGCACGAGCCTAGGAATCCAACTGGGTTCCTTGACCAGGCTAGACACCCAAATCATGGATCAGGAAGTTAGTACTGTCATGAACAAGAATAGAAAGCTGGACATGATTCTGGTTAATGAACCCGATCGATCAAAATTCTGGTCCAATTTTCAATATCAGTTGCTATGCATTTGCCTAATTCTGATTCCTAAGAAAAAAATTCAATTAACAATTAGTTTGGACAATAAAAAATATAAGTACCTAGAAAACACGTCTGACCGTTCGTGGGGACCGTGACCTGAGATATGTCCCCTGGGCTTGTTCATCTTTACAGTGGCGAATTCACTAGGACATTTTCTTAAAATTTGGTGAGATTTGAAATTTAATATGGGAAATTATTTTAATTACGCTTGCATTAGGCATCGTTGTGTTGAAAGGTGCTGCCTTGACTGAATCAATAGTGCTTATAAGATTAAACCCTTTTACCCCTCGGGACCTCCTGGGAGATCAACTGGTTAACTCAGTAGGTGCATTCGACCGTACGAAGCAAGCGTTAATCCATCCACTTGAGATATGCTTTCCAATCCATGCGTCTTGTGGGAGAAATTAAAATGGTATAGTCTTGCCATGTACCCCATAGATGAAGTACACATTTTTTGGGTTGGGAGAGGATTATTCTAAAGCTAACTTGAAACACTTATAACTTAGAACTCTAGCTGAGGTCGGAACACATGTGTATGTTTAGATGTGTTTTTGTATGATTCAACTTCCTAAGCCCTACGAACTATGCATTGATACTTTACGTCTTAGGAGAGCCCAGCTTATGAATGGTCAAACTTAGCAACTAGGTCTATGAACGAAAGAAACTTTAAGAAAAATTGAGCTTTGGGTGCACTTCATCTCAGATCTAACTAGGTTCTAGCCCTATTATACAAAGTAAAAGGTATGGGGTCACTAATTATCAACTCGCAACGTAATTTGTACATCAATATACAACTCGAGTAGGAGTGGAACTAGACCAAATGCTTAATGTCATCAACCCCTCAACAAACCAACATACCTAACAACCTTGAACTCAGTTACCCCAAAAACCACCTATAATATAGATGAAGTGATGCTTCATAGAATTGATGTAAAGCTAGGAATATATATTTGGCCAAGAGTTAATATGAAGTGATAAGAACAAGAAAAGGATCACAACTCAAAGGGCTAGCAAAGGGGATGACACGTAACACAAGGGTAGGTCATATGGTAAAACAAACTAAGAAAAGAATGCCATTAATATATTACTAACTATGGACATGCAAATGTGGTTTTGAATAAGAATCGAGGTAAGTTCTAGAGATGTACATGGACGAGCCATACACATGAAAGAGCATGAGACTAAATATGATAAATTAGTTCATACAAGGCTTAAAGTCTCATAGGATACCTACCAAAGTCTCGTCTAGCTCATAAAACGACTCTCATGCACCAAGATTAGTGCCAAGGACTCCAAGGGGTAACAATGTTCCCAATGAAGGCAAAGGCCAATACAAAAGGCATTCACAAAACCTTCAAAAATCTTCACACCAAAGGGGGCACTTGTCCAAAATCACTCCAACTTATCTGAACTATTTTGCCTAGGGAATCATAACTGGAGGGTTTCTTTCATTCCCTAATTTTTTTAATTTTTTAAATTTTTTCAAATGCAACTTAAATCCTAAAATGTAACTTAAACATGACCTAAATGCAGTGCTAATTTAATTTAAACAAAACATCCCTAAACTAAGATGCAACACATGAAAATACCCAAACAACAAAATATCCCTCAAAAACTTGATCGAAACTGTAAGTACATAGGCATTATTGTATAGATGAAGGTCATCCCACAGACACTAGACCGAATTACTAAGTATTCCTTAGGAAGATTTACTAAGAGAAATTGAGATTTTGTTTGGATTATAAGTACCAAATGCAAAACAACAATTCTCACTTCAGTGGCTAAAAACATCTAGGGCTAGCATCACCTAAGGATTTGTCGATCTAACGAGTCAAACAAGCACCTATACCTTGCCGAATGATCTAATGGTTGATAACGTTAGGGAATTCACAACTTTCTTTTGACACGAAGTGAATTAACTCGATCAAACAAATTCATACTTCTCAATAGACCTTGGTCGAATAAAGCTTAGGAATATGATTATCACAAGACCACTTGACTCATGATCTTTTCTTAAGTGATTATTAAAACAAGTCTAACCGTAGTTTTTCCAATAGGAATCTACACGTATTAGCACTTCGATCTACTATATAGCATGCACGTGAAAAATTGGCCAAAAATTCCACAATAATGTTAAAAATCCAAGGGCTAGATTGAAACAACCAAGCAAGGTTCCAAGTGCAAATACTTTACACAAGCAAAATTAACGACATTATTGCAATCAACAATGCAAACATCTTTAAAGTCGTAATTTAAACTAAGGAGAAAATTAAAAAGAAAGAGAGAAAATAAAAGCTTAGTCTATTTGCTCGGATGATGATCCTTTAATCCTTTTTCCAAAAGCTTATAAACCTTGCTTGATCTTGCTTCTTTCCTTGCTTCAACTCTTCGAATGGATAAATTTAGATGGCAACAAAAGATGGGATGGTGATAGGATGATGGATAGATGACTAAAGAAGGTAGTAAAATCAAGCTTTTATAATGGAAATCAAAGCTGCTAACATCCAAAATGCTTGGAATGCGAAAAGCCATGAAGAAAACTAGTAGGCTCGGGAGAACAAGGATGACAATGGCCTTGCGGTGGTGTTCACGATGGTCCGTGGGCACCACCATGCCCAAACTGTGGTGCTTGTGGTCCATCGAATGTTTATTTGTTTGCCTCGCTACTTCTTGCTCAATCCTTTTAGACAATGGTGTTAGTCATGGTATGTCCATGCTGGCTGTCTTTACATGTCCAATGCCAATCACTTAAATTTTTCCCTTTTTCTTCTCTTTCTTTTTTTTAAGGAAATGAAATGAGAATTTTGATTATTAAAAAGCATAGGACCGCTAAACCCAATTTATATATACATACACAATGCAATAAGAGAGGAACTAAACCAATTACTCAATGCCATCAACCTCTTAAAAAACCAACATGCCCAACAACTTGAACTCAATTACCCCAAAACCAACCGCCACATAGATGAAGTGAAGCTCTATAGACTTAG